>CAOLHI010001069.1:0-447248 GCA_948474755.1 Ctenosaura bakeri
CATCAAAAATAATAAAAAGGGCTTTTTTAGATATGTCTGCAGCAAAAGGAAAAACAACGAAATGATAGGATCACTGCGTGGAGAAGGTGACCAATTAATAACAGGGGGAAAAGGGAAGGCAGAACTACTGAATACCTTTTTTGCCTCAGTTTTCTCCCAGAAGGATAGAAGTACTCAACCTGGACCGTGGGGAGCAGGTGAGGAAGGGGGGAAATGCAGCACAGAATAAGTAGAGAAGTAGAACAGGAATATCTGACTAAACTAGATGAATTCAAGTCCCCAGGGCCAGATGAATTACATCCAAGGATATTAAAAGAACTGACAGAAGTCATTTCTGAACCACTTGCAATAATCTTTCAGAACTCTTGGAGAACAGGAGAAGTCCCAGCAGACTGGAGGAGGGCAAATGTCATCCCCATCCTCAAGAAGGGGAAAAAAGAGAACCCTAATAATTATTGCCTAGTCAGCCTGACATCAATTCCAGGAAAGATCCTAGAGCAGATCATTAAACAATCAGTTTGTAATTACTTAGAAAGCAATGCTGTAATCACTAAAAGCCAGCATGGATTTCTCAGAAATAAGTCATGCCAGACTAATCTTATCTCTTTTTATGATAGGGTTATGGGCTTGACAGACGAAGGGAATGCTGTAGACGTAGCATATCTTGACTTCAGTAAGGCCTTTGATAAAGTTCCACATGACATTCTTGAATAGAAGCTAGTAAAATGCAGGCTGGACAGGGCTACTGTTAGGTGGATTTGTAATTGGTTGACCGACCGAACCCAAAGGGTGATTACCAATGGCTGCTTTTCATCCTGAGAGAAGTGACTACTGGGATGCCACAGGGTTCTGTCCTGGGCCCAGTGCTATTCAACATCTTCATCAATGACTCGGATGAAGGAGCAGAGGGCATGCTGATCAAATTTGCAGATGATACCAAATTGGGAGGGGTTGCTAATATACCAGAGGACAGGATCAAATTTCAAAAAGACCTTGACAGATTGGAGAGCTGGGCCAAAGCTAACAAAATGAATGTGAACAGAGAGAAATGTAAAGTCCTGCACTTAGGCAGAAAAAATGGAATGCACAAGTATAGGATGGGGGACATGTGGCTGGATAGCAGTATGTGTGAAAGGGATCTAGGAGTCTTGGTAGAGCACAAACTGAACATGAGTCAGCAGTGTGATGAGGCAGCCAAGAAAGCCAACACAATTCTTGGTTGCATCAATAGGAGTATGGTGTCTAGACTGAGGGAGGTAATGGTACCACTCTATTCTGCATTGGTTAGGCCTCATTTGAAATACACTGTCCAGTTCTGATCACCTCAATTCAAGAAGGATGTCGACAAGCTAGAATGTGTCCAGAGGAGGGCGACCAAAATGGTGAAGGGTCTGGAAGCCATGCCCTATGAGGAACGGCTTAGGGAGCTGGGTGTGTTTAGTCTGCAGAAGAGAAGGTTAAGAGGGGACATGATAGCCATGTTTAAATTTTTGAAGGGATGTCATGTTGAGGAGGGAACGGGCTTGTTCTCTGCCGCTCCAGAGACTAGGACAAGGAGCAATGGATTCAAGCTGCAGGAAAGGAGATTCCATTTGAACCTCAGGAAGAACTTCCTGACAGTCAGAGCTGTCTGGCAGTGGAATGTGTTGCCTCAGAGTGTGGTGGAGTCTCCTTCTTTGGAGGTTTTTAAGCAGAGGTTGGATGGCCATCTGTTGGGAAAGTTTTGATGAGTATTCCTGCATAGCAGGGGGTTGGACTCGATGGCCCCTGGGATCTCTTCCAACTCTATGATTCTATGATTCTATTCCTTGCCTAAGAAAACCCTATGAAATTCATGGGGTTGCCATATTTTGGCAGATGACTTGAAGACACATACACCCACACACTTCCAAGTAAGTATGTAGATGACTGCAGCCTTAAAGACTTTCACCACATCCACACTAAATTTTCTTTCACCTCTTGGTTTCCAGACCTTCCTGCTGTCCACAGTCATTTGCCCTTTGAATTGGGTTCAAAGTCCATCAGCCATCTCCAACCTGGAGCCTTCCAGACAGCTTGAATGCCCAACTCCTATCCATAATGGCCCTCAGCTGAGGAAGGCTGCTGTCACCAAGAAGTCTGGGTTGCATAGCTGGCCTTATTTGCTGGCAATTCTGAGAGATATAGCGGGGGGGAGTTAAATTCCCAAGCTGTGCTACAATGAGATCTCAGCAATAGACTCTGTCTTTGCAAGTAGCATGTCCACCAGTCCTGGCTGTTTGTCACATGACCCCTATGAAGTCTTCCAGCGAACCCTGAAAACTGGCAAATGCTCAGGATGCCATTTTTACAGACTTTGCTATATAGTGCTACACACTGAACGGCTGATGCAGTATGTTTAAAGCAAACTCCACCTCGTTCTTCTTCACAGACTCAATAGCAGGAACATAATCTCTTACAGCTCCCATTGTTGCCCCTGGGCCCTGTAACCTTCCCATGAGGAGCAAAACCAGTTCCAGGTTCTCCCTTTTCAGCATCTCTTTCTCTTCTGAATGCACAACAGGTAGAATGCTTTCAGTACACATATATAACCAACAGAAAGGTCAGACGTATAGGTGATATGTAAAGCAGCATGAGTTACACATTAATTCTCTGCTAGCTTGAGCCAGTGAAATTTATACCCACAAAAGAACCGATGTGTGACTGCAGCACTACAGTATTCCACCTGGCAGTTGTCAGCAGTGTTTGTGTAGTAAGTTGTTGTGTTGTACACCTCAATATTGTCCTGTTGTGTAACCCAATCCTCCAAACATCTGGACATTCTCACTGAGCAACTGCAACCTTAGAGCCATGGGCAAAGTTGTAATCCGGTGTGTTGTAATAGCTGTCTTTGCAGTCTTAACTTGAACAATCTGCTTGGGAATTATTCTGCATTATTCTGCATAGGCAAAAATGTGGAGGAGAATCTTGTTTAATCCCTGTTACAATTCACCTTTATGTCTTTGTGAAGTTACTGGAGGCTACATACAAGACCCATGTTATGCACCAGTGATAACAGGTGGATGTCAATTGACATAATTCAAAAGGAGCAATTGAAGATCATTGTGCTGCTTTCCTGCAACACATGGCTTTAAGAATAGAAAGCTTGGGGTCAAGAACACAGTTGCATACTTTACACCCCTCACACACATGCAAAGAATGCTAATTAAACCAAGTGTGCTAGCAAACTGAACCATTCTGCCTGCAAATCTATAAATCAAACATTCCATTTTTGCTTGTTATAATACACTGACGCTGCATCTAATTTTGATGTTGCTTGTGCTTCCCATGCCAGAATTCTTTCAGTGATGTTCAGAGTGGAACTCTTAACCCATGCTCAAGCTACTAAGAATGTGCGTGCTTGGAATTCTCTGGAAACTGAGCTGGCCCAAGGTATTTGGCTACCTGAGGCAATGCAGCAAATGGTGCCCTTCACTTAGGCCCTTTTCGCACGCAGTTTCTTTTGCGAGAGGGCCCCTTGAGCCCGTACGACGCACTCCCATTTATGTGACACTCAAGAGCCTAAAGCGGGCTACACACGGATTTTTTTTATTTTCGGCTCTAAGCCAAAAATGCTGCATGGTTGCACAATGTTCCCGGGGCCCTCACGCGCTTACCTGCCCTGCAGTGCGTTGGGCGAGCCGGGCCGGTCACGCTTCCTCCCCCAGTGCAGCCTACAGCTCCCAGGCTGCACTACGGAACGAAGGGGTGGGGCGTTCATGCGACGGCCGCGTGACCAGCAACTCAGCTGCAGGAGAATTGAGGAGCAATGCGAGTGCTACTTGCGCGAACGGCACCCCCCACCTCCGCGAGCAGGTAACATGCGGAAAGGGCCTTAGTCAAGTTAAGGTACATAGTTAGCCATGTTATTTTGACACAAGAGACAGCAAATGCACAGGTACCTCTCATCATCCCTGGCAGTAAAGTAACAAAATAAACAACCAATATTTTCATGGCACAAAAAAACTGCTGCCTGAGACAGATGTCTTATTCTGCCTAATTGCAGTCCCAACTTGTCTGGAAGGGCCAAGCCACACAGTGATGTTGTCAAAGTGATGACAAAGTCTAACTGTCAAGAACTAACTTCTTTGATGGCCAATGAATCTCTGAGGATATCTTACAGCAGGCTTACACAGCATTATCAGAGTTCCAGCCTATGGAATCCTGGGGTTTGTAATTTGGTGTGGCGCTTACCATTCTCTGCTAGTGAGTTGTAGCAGGTGCAGTTCAGAGGAATGAAAGCACTAGAACTCTTTATCAGAGAAAATTCTAAGTACCAGGATGTCATTGGATAGAACCACAGCAGTTAAAGCGGTATTAAACTACTGTGGAATATAGATACATTCTATATCTCACTCACATGAGCCAGGAATCCAGCTCATCACCTCTGACTTAGTACGCAGTTCAAAGTTTTCCAGAAGGGAATGAGTCACTCATTCTAAACAAGCATCACAAGCAGATTAGAACATTCTGGTACTGGTACTGCTGCTGCTTAAACTCATAATTAGCTAGTCCATAATACAAATCTAGCATTCCCATCTGTATAGCAAGCCCCAATTCTAAGGTGCCAACATTTATTTTTATTCTGCTTAATGATGTAGAATTGTTTTGAATTGTTTAGACTGTTTTAGAAATGTTTTAAGTTGTTTTTATTGCCTGTACTCAGCCCTGAGATTTCTGGATACATGGCTGGGTATAAATATTTTAATAACTAAATAAAAATTGTAATATGTTTGTAATTAGAAGCAAGTCTGTTCCCAGTTTATTTCTCTTTTTAGTGCCAGCACAGTCTGTGTGGCTGGCATGACTTAAGCAGCTGGAAGTCAGGTGGAACCTGCCATCCTTGCAGGTGTTGCCTGGATAACCCTTTGGTTACATATGGAAATAAAAGTATGCACCATTCACATGTTTTGGATAGTTTCACTTTAGCCCTTTGCTTCAGTTATTCCTAACTGGAATAATTTGAAACTTGGGTGGGCAATTGCACGGGGGGGGGGCAGGGGGTAATACTTCCTTCCTTGATCCTCTGCAATGGGCCTCTCTCACAGCACTGCCAAATACTTTTATTTTCGCCAGTGAGCATCAGAAAATGGCAAATGGAAGTGACCTCATCATGTCTTTTTCAGCAGCTCTTTTGGGAAGAACTGTAATGAAAAAGGAAGTATTTGGAGGAGAGATGTGTTGGGTTGGTGGAGATGGGTGAGGACATTTTTTTCACATTTTTGCATGCTTGAGAAACTTTCAGTGACATTTTCAGAAGGTACGGTGACACTTTGGAGGACTGCTATGGAGCTCTGGGGGATGCAAAAGGGGATCCGAAGACCATGTGCTTCCTGCAGGCTGCATTTTCCCCACCCCAGTTTAAAGAATCAGGTCAAAAACTGGATGGCACCAAAATAGATAGGAGGAACCAGACATGTGAATTTGCCTGTGTCAGGGGCTGTGAGGGAACAGATGATGTTTTGGGCACTACTTTTTCTTCCTGTCTCTTCACAGCTACCATGTCCACTTGCCCCCACGTGTTAAGCTGGACAGTTTGTAAATGAAACACATGTGACCACAGCTGAAGAACAATGCATTGTTATATGTGTGGGGGAAGAGCAAAATGTTCAACTAAGTATGTCACATTTCCAAGATGAACTTTGTTACCAGTCATGTACTAACATCTGAGAGCCAGGACAGTGTAGTGATTTGAGCATTGGACTACAACCCTGGAGACCAGGATTCATTTCCCCACTCAGCCATGGAAAACTGCTGGGTGACCTTGGGCTCATCACACACTCTCAGCCCCAGAAAACCCCATGATAGGTTCATCTTAGGGTCGTCATAAGTTGGCAGTGCCTCAAAGGCACAAAACAACAACTAACACCTGGCCCTGGTTCAAATACTTGGAACATAGGAAAAGTTTTTCCTTTCCTTTTTATTTTTAAAAGCCTATGAATCTAATGAGAATATAGTCATTGTGCCCCATTCTATGGAAAATTCACACTAGAAAGATTAAATGTAGTTGTGGCTCCATCACTGAACACCATCTCAGAACTTTATGAATCTATTACCAACATTCAGCACATTAAAAACAGCAGCTACTACCAGCTTCAGAAAAAAATTGTGAGCCAAAACATGCCAGTTATGAGCATTAACAGGCAAGTCAAACCTAAAGTATTTATCAAAGGGTAATTTAAGTCTAATATTCAGAACCTAAGTCATACAGATTGATTGCTTTGCACATTTCTCTGTGGAAATCCTCTCTTATATGGGGCAGGAAAAAAAACTTGTTTGCTGTTAATCTAATATATAATAGTGCTTGTCCATGTCAGGCAGAGAAGACCTCATATGATTGGCTGTGTCAGGTAAGAAGACCTCAAATGATTGGCTGCCTAAGAAGATTCTATGGAATCCTGGGGTTTGCAGTTTAGGGAGGGGCCTTTAGAATTCTCAGTCAGAGAGCTCTTAGGCCTGGCCAGTTGCTATGGAGATTAGGCCTAGCAGCAAGGAGGAGGGCAGTGTATTCCCTCAGAAACCAAACCTCTGTATGTTAATAACTCTGAATAGAGATTGGATTGGGGAATATGGGGAAAAGTTACAGGTACTGGACAAGACAGTTTAGGGAATTAGAGACACAGGATCTCAAATCTTTCAAACAAATATTACCTATGAGAAAATAAAATCACAGGCAACACTGGTTATATATGCTAGTTACAATATATTTTTCAAATATTTGTTTTTTTAACACAAAAGCACACTTTGCATACTTTGCAAGTGACAATATGCACATCTTCCTACATGGCAATTCTTTGTAATGCAATGCCATTTGTTCAGCAACCTGAAGAAACATGGTTGGAAGTCAGACAGAAAAATAGGTGTCTGCCATGCTACTATCAAAGAACAGTGAGGAGTCCCTACAGAGCAGAAGAAGGCAATAGTACCCTTTCAGGCATTGCCAGACTTCAACTCCCTTCAGCCCTAGTCAGCATAGCTAAGGACAGGGAATGCTGCAAGTTGCAGTCCAGCAACATCTGGAGAACCACAGTTTGCCTACCCACAAGATAGGAGGTACTCAAAGGGTGTTTACTTTTTTTTTTTTTAACATAAAAGAATATCACCAACAGGTGAGAAATACTTATACTGACGGAAGGTATCCTGTCTGAACCTTCAAGATGATGAAAAGGAGATGGACCAGAGAGACATGTTTCCTAGTTTGTCCTGGGAAAAAATCTAGGTCTAAAATCAAGCATGTCTGGAGACTATAACTTCCCTTTTTATTATGAATCCATGGCCCATGGCAAGATTTTTCATGATATTTATGTTGTAATACCACCATTTTCAGCTGGGTGGATCCTTTAACATCATACCTCCAAAAAGCAAGAGGAAGTGTGAATCTGTCAGCATTTGAAAGACTTCACATCTCTACTGAAACAAACACACTGTGGAAAGCAACAGTGCAATGCAAATTACTTGGGAGCTTAGGAACTTAATTGTACTTTTCATTATTTCAGTGAAGGTTTCTAGCCTTCAAGTCTGCTGAAAAAAAAAATCCTTCAGGAAATAACTGCTCACGGCTCTGAAACCAATGAGTCAAGAAGATTGAATTTTCAGATGCAGCTAATTATTATACATACATTTGATTATTCTACTCCAACATGTATTTGATTATTCTACTCCAGGTTCCTTCACCAATACCTTCTAAGCTTTAGCCCAGACTGTATGCACTTTATGATTTCACTAATGTGCCATAGGATGGCAGAGTAGGGGGCACTAGGTAAAAGATATAATCTGGTAACCTCAATTTCACTTTTAGTAGAGGAAGGTAATGAAGACAAGATTCAATTCAGATCCCATGTTACTACCAGAAGATTGGTTTGGCTTCTGCCACTTTGGACTTCAACTTCACCATAAAGCCACCAGCTTTATCTGAAATCCAAATCAAAACCTTAGTTCAAAAAATATGCTTCATGCTTTCTCGTTGACTTTCATGGGGAAGTCAGGAAATGGCCTTCATCTCTTGACAGAATGGGATGGAACTGGCAGTCTAAATAGCCCCATCTGAGTGAATGAAGTCTGCTAAATTTCAAAAAAATATGTTCAGAGATTTTCATTCAAGTAGTCTTTATATTCTGTAAATTTTCTGTTGATTGATATCTTTCATGTAACATTTGGAAAAATGAGATATCTAAAGATCACTGCCATTCTACCCATGATTTATCACTCACTTTTCTGAGTGGAAATTCTGACTTGTGTTTTTTCTCAGAGTTAACTCTAACTGTGTCCCTTCTACCTTAATAAGCACAATATAGTTGTTCTTCTACAAGTATGTGAACAATAAAACCCATATGTATAATTTGTTCATGAATTTGGCCTTCGATTCAAAGAAGCCTGCTGAGAAGCATTCCCTCTGAGTCAGAGAGAGAGAGAGAGAGCAAACTCCATGGAGGAAAAATGTAAAAATTGCCACTATTAAATCCTTCATGCACTCTCAACTGGAAGAGTCAAACAAGCTTGCTTTTCCTTCATGGTACATGTATTCTTCCACAGGAGAAATCAGTTGAAACAGGAGATAGATCATTCATTGCAGCACCAAGAACCTTACTTCCCAGGCACTACTTTGAGGGAAAGGACAGAAGAAATTCTTCTTTAGGGCTGCTTCCCAAACATATCTTCTCTTAGGATATTCTAGGCCAGTTCTGCACAAGACTGTTATAGTGCTATTATTCCACTTTCAACATCCTATGGAATCCTGGAACCTTGAGGCCCCTTCCTAAACTGCAAACCCAGGATTCCATAGGATGTTGAAAGTGGAATAATAGCACTATAACAGTCTAGTGCAGAAATGCCCCCAGTTTATTCTACTCTTCTGGCGCTTGAAGTATTTCAGCATGCTAATCTACATTTAATAAGTCTCCTTTCCTTTGTATTGTCTACTGGAAAAATAATGGATAAGGGTGAGCAATTAATGAGCAAATTTAAACAAAATTTTGAATATTTAATTCTAAATTTAAATATTTAATTCTTGAGTTAAGTCTTGGGTTTCCTGGCAACAAATTATATTTACAGAGAGTCCCTAGTAAAGAACAGGAAAAGAATCACTGACCTAGAGAAAGGAACAGGGATTGAGTTTTTCAGGGTTCATAGCCTAGCTTGGAGTAGACAACTTGTAGTCTTCCAGATGTTATTGGATGGCAAGTCTCATTAGTCCTAACCACCATAGTACATGGTGTGAGGCCATGGGATTTGAAGTTCAAGTATACCAAGTATTGTCCACCCTTAGCTTAATCTCTAGGCATTTTCAATGTTATGATTCCTCCTTAGACTACAACTATATGCATACTTGCTTGGAAGTATGTCCCATATGACATACACATGCTAGCTGGATAAATAGAAGCAGTAATCCTAGACATCTCAATGCAGCATTGAGGAAGGCTGATCCTAGGCAACAAGTAGATGGGGAAGAGAAAAAGGGAATAGAATAGATGCATATTGTTCAATTAGGTGAGAGATAGGCTCCAGAACATTTATGCCCATCAGAAACTTGAGAATCTTTTGAAGACTTAATGGTCCTTTGTGGTTGCTATTGTTCTTAATATTTCTTGAACCTATTCCCCTAAAAACAAAATCAAGCAAAGCAAAGATTGAAATATACTGAAATAAACTAAAATTGCAAAACTCATAGTTCTATCTATTTCTGCTTAACAGAAACTAGATTGTACTGATGGTCTTTCAGATCCCACTTGATCTTTGTGTGTGTGTGTGTGTGTGCACTACCCTTCAGGTTGCCTGTTGATTATGGTGACTCCATGAATTTCATAGGGTTGTCTTAGGCAAGGAATAACAGGTGGTTTTGCCACTTCCTTCCTCTGAAATATAGCTTTCAGCTCCTGGTATTCATTGGCAGTGTCCCATCCAAGTACTAACAAGGCTAACCCTGCTTAACTTCCTTCACCCTATCTGAAAAAAGATGCCTCCAAATATGTTGTAAGAGTAGCATTGTTCTGATGTTGTCTGGAAAATATAGCACTGAAATGCCTCCACTTGGTTTCACATCCCAGTAACTGGGTCTTCTTTTGAATGGAAATTAATCTTCTGATGTAACTGGGTTTTTTTCTTTTTCTTTTAATGCTATGCCAAGTTCTGTTTGTTTGTATGTAACACAAACATTAATACTGAACAAGTGTGAGATCCAAGCACTGCATAAACCTTGTCATGCAATCCACAACTTACCTCTTTGTAAACTTAGTCATCATTAATGAGACATTCTTTTTTTATTATTTTTTTTATTTAAAACATTGTCATAACATAAAATAAATAATAATGAATCCTAAGCAACAAATCTAATAGGATAAAACTATACACAGTAAAACACTAACAAACCTAACATTTGTAAAGACGAAACATATATACATATACACTAACCTAAATAACAAAATACTAAACTACATAACCCCCCATCTAACTTAAAACAGAAAAAGAGGTTCCCACCCCCCTTGCAAACAGCATCTAATCACCTAGTATTAACCCTGTCTAATCTACCATAATATACAATATTAACCCAGACAATTTATCTATAATTAATTAATATAATATCAGCACTAACCATACTAACTTATTAATTTATTAGTAATACTAAAGTATATGCTTCATTAACTTATCTTACTTAGTTAAAATCTACATATCTTAATGAAATATGATAAAAATGGAATAATATCCACTTTTTATACCTTTACCATTCTAATAATACGAAACAGCTCCAAAATACCCTTCTCTTACTCTTAGTAATTTCTCGCATTAGTAAAACTATTATTATTGACAATATTTTTAAAAAGTTATTTATTTATCTTGAATAAAATATTTTGTATCCCTTATCTCCAATGGCTAAAACTTTCTTTTAAATCATGCCTTATATACTTAAACCTCTAGTCCATTTTGTTTGGCCATTCACATAAAGTACTTATTCAGCTTAATAATGGATCTCAAGCGTTCTGAATACCTTTTACAACACTATTACTTCCTCTAAGCAGGCTCAAAAAATCAATCACAAGCATTATCAACATTAACCAACACCTTAAATCTTTACAATTAAAAATTCAGCTTTGAAAAAACACCTCATAAACAAACCCTTTCACATTGGGAAAATTATTCAAAAATATTGAACTCTTCCCCAACTCAGTTTCTTCCCTCCTCCCTAAAAAATCTCCATCTCCCCACAGATCAAATAAAATCAATCAAACTTCAAATCAAATCAAAACAATCCCTTTTTTTCAAACAGTATCATAAATTGTACAATCAGAGGCCTGGAAATTACAGGACCACAGTAGTATCTTCTCTATTCTTCAGAGAGCTTAGTTCCACTGTACCAGATTTCACTAATGCTTGATCAAAACTAGTCACTTCATCTTCTTTTATTATACCCCAATTTTGAGAACTTTTCTGTGTTGCAGCTCTGTCTCCTAGCTCCTCCTTGGTCTCCTCTTGTGGTTGTTCCTCAGTATCTGCAACATCCTCTCCTTCCACCAAATTCCCTAACAATAGCTTTTCTGCAATCCTATCAAATTTTTGATGAGTACTTGACATGAATTCCCTGTATTCGATTAAGAAATTCAAGAAGTAAGCGGGGTGTTGGTTCCAAGCTTTCCAAGTCATTTTTAGTTTGAGCAGGATCTTCAACAGAAGCCATGTCATGCTTTGTTATAAAAAATGTAAACAGAAGACTTACCTCTTTGTAAGCTCAGTCATCAGTTAATTAGACATTCTGAAAGATGTTTCAAGCAGTAAATATATCACTTCTGGCCAACTTTAAGATGCTGTAATGTAGCTAGAGAGCCAGCATAGTGTAGTGGTTTTGTCATGCCCTGCCATAGAGACTCTGGCAGTGAGAAGGAGAATTCTGAATCTGAGGTAGGATTTTCTGCAGAAGCTTGTTCAGGAGAAGATAATAAGCAACAGCAGGGGTTGGAGCAAGGGGAACAAATATCAGATGATGAGACAACACAGATGCTTACTGTCCAAGAGAGATGGCATCAGAGAGAGGGGCTGTACCACTCAGTGCATTTAAATAACAAACGAGCCCTAATGAAGGAACACCTGTGGCAATAACATCAGTAGACAAAAGGCTTTCAACTGACCCTTTCCTTTCAGGATCAGCAACTGATCTTTACAATCATAGAAGCCCTGTGTTGTGGTCTCTTATATCTGGACTACCTTGAATCTCTGCCTGTTTGACTACAACTTGGATTTGCCCTTTGGATTTGTTTACTCTGGAATCTAAACTCTGTTTAGATATTTTCCTGCTCTTGCCTTGTGAGTAAACCCTGTTCTTCCATTTGGTGATTAATTGTCTGCTCTGCCCTGGACAGGACAGGTTTGGACATTGGACTATGACTCTGGAGAGCAGGGTTTGAGTGTCTGTTCAATCATGAAAACTTACTGGGTAACCTTGGGCAAGTCACACACTCTCAGCCTCAGGGGAAGGCAAAGGCAAACCCTCTTTGAACATATCATGCCAAGAAAAAAACATGATAGGTTTGCCTTAGGAAAAGCCCTGGTGATCCAGTGGTTAAATGCCAGTACTGCAGCCACGAGGCTGTCAGTTCGATCCTGTCGGGCTCCAGGTTGACTCAGCCTTCTATCCTGCCGCAGGTCAGTAAAATGAGTACCGGTACCCAGCTTGTTGGAGGCAATTAGCTAACACATTGTAAACTGCTTAGAGAGCACTTAGCTGACAGAAATACACATGCTATTGCTATTAGGAAATGACTTGAAGGCAGGCAAGAGCACAACAATGTAGCTACAGAACCATATCTACTACAAACCTACACCATAGTCTGATTTTGCCAGAGTTCTGTGAGAGAGAGCACATGCAGATATGTCAAATTATATACTTTTCCATATTAAGTCAGCATGGAGCAGTGGTTTGAATGAGGGACTAGGATTGTGGAAAAATGAGTGCTCAAATCCCTACTCTGCCATGGAAACCCAGAGGAGATCTTGAGAAAATCATACTCTCCCAGCCTAAGAGATTCCCAAATCAGCAATATCAGATCTTCTCTGAATAAATGATGCTAAGAAAACCCAATGACAGAGTCACTATAAGTCAGACTCAACTTGAAGATATATAACAACTATTCCTCCATGAATATCACAATGGGCCACTACTTAGGAGACTGACATTGCAACTCTGTAATATATTTGAACAATCTCAAATAAAGCCATTCAGAAGTAGGATCTGACACTGAAAGAAGAAATTATGTCACCAAAAGCTGGAACTTTGTTCTTTGAAGATTCATTACCTCCACAGCTCCCCAATTTGACTTCAACTGACTTCTTTAAAAAAAAGCCTATTACACATTTGAAATTATCTCCACCTTTGTTAATAGGAAATCTGTGGTTTGCCTTTTACTTCTATTTTTCATTTCTCAAGAGACCTGTCAGTATCAGGTTTCAAAATGATTCCAAGTGACAACTGATATTTATTTATTTATTTATTTATTTATTTATTTATTTAAATAGGGAACCAGCCATTCTTTCCTTGTTTCTTCTTCCCATAAGGGACAATCTTGATTTCAATTTCAAACCATTAGAGTACTTGGCAGATGCTAGTTTGAAAATCAGCAGCTTTGCATCTTAGGACTTTTACCATGAAGACTTCAAGTAAGCTCTCCCACTCCTCTACCTTTCCCAACTGCTTTTTGTTACTTTTTGCCTGAAGATTTTGAAAGCTTGAACATACTTTAGAAATGTTTAAGTTGTCCTCATACAGGCAGCAATGCTATGATGTATGTTGATGCACAGGCATGCAATCTGTTTGCTTCCATAAAGTGATACATTGGGAAAACATGTCATTTTCATTTCTTTCCACTTCTAAAAATGCAACTGGTGTTCTTGTCCCGTCTCAGTTTTGTATCGGATCATAAGACATCACTTTTCAACTTATCTCCACATGAAAATTCATGTACAGCTTTTTTCCCCACATGTATGTAATTTTATGAATTTTCCCTTTGGCTAAAGCATGCTTACAAACATTTTGTTTTTCAAATATATTCTAGTTAGGCATATTTTTCCTTATGCTGAAATCCATTGGATTTCTGAAACAAGATGCAATTCAGATTTTTACCAATTTTATGAGGTGTGAAATGGATCTTTCCATAGGGAAACGTGGTCCCCTGAAAAATTCTTTTCCATCCCTAGCCATATCCCCAAGCTATATCCCAAATTACTGTGTTGATCTGCATGGGTGTGGGGTATATATAAATATAAACTTTTGAAAAAATGAACAGGTCTTAATTGTCAGAGAAAGATTACATCACATTGAAATGAGCAGTTGTGGCAAAGCCTCTTCAGCTGCCTGCTTTCAATGTGTCCCAGGAGCAGAAAAGTGCTGCAGATGTCCTTCCCCAGCAGCCTGATCTCTAGCACCTTGAAAGAGCTGTGGTAAGGGTGCTGCCAGGCTGCAAAGCTTGGTCTTTCAGCAGATGGCATCATCAGATGTAACCATGATGGACCTCTGTCTTCATAGTTACATTGATGCTGCAGGCTCTCTGCTTTCATTTCACTCACATGCATACACATAGCATGGGTGCAGCTGCAGGGGGGGGCAAAATAAGAGTGTTGCCCTCCCCTAAAAATAAAAAGTTTGCCTTGCAAATGAAATTTTTCTTCAGACCTTGAACTTCTAGCATTGCAGTGGTTAAAAATTTTATCGGAGCATTTGGAAATACAGTTTAAGCGTTCATAAAAAAGAGACAGACAAAGCTACCAAGGGAATGTGAGCACAGCAAATAGAAGAGTTCTAAGTGTGGACTATTGTTAAGCCATTTGTTCACTAGACTGTTATAGTGCTATTATTCCACTTTCAACATCTGATGGAATCCTGGGGTTTGCAGTTTGGGGAGGGTCCTTAAAGGTAGGATGTTGAATAGGATGTTGGAAGTGGAATAATAGCACTGTAACAGTCTAGTGCACAAATGGCCCTGGACTAGGACACCAAAAGACCAGAGTTCAAATCCCCGCTCAGCCATGGAAACCTACCGAGTGACCTTGTACAGGTCACACTCTCTTAGCCCCATCTTGCTTCACACACGCCACAGAGAGATTGTGTTAAGTAAAGCACGGTACTATCTGTATGCGTGCATGGACTGCAACCATTCCTGATTGTTGTTGTGATGTTCACGAAGAATCAAACTAGCCGCAGAGTCACATTGCATAGTCCCACCCCACCCACTCCTGCTGTGGTGCATGAAGAATTACTTCATACACACACCCAGCATATATACACAGGCACACACAGAGATATACATAGTTCATCTTTAGAAAGGATACAGCTGTTATCTGTACCTGGCCATGAAATCTTTTGATACAGTATAAGGTATAAATATTTGGAGAGCCAGCATGATATAGTGGTTTGGGCATTTGACTGACAACCCTGGAGATCAGGGTTCAGTTCCTTGCTTGACCATGGAAACCCACTGGGTGAGCTTGGGTGCATCACACACACTCAACCTTACGATCACCAGAAGTTGGAAATGATTTGAAGGCACACAGCAACAATAAATATTTAACTTAACAAATAAAAAGGAAAACAGCTTTCAGTTTAGACACCTCCTGTAGATGGAATAGAGGAATAGCATCTTGTTCTTTACCTCAGGCAGCAAAATCTAGGGGTCAGCCTGCAAATTGTTTTACCATTGCATGGGCTTAATTTTGGCAAACAACTGTTTTATTGTTTTCATTTCCAACAATTAAACCTACTCTCCTAGATTAAGAAGAAACACTGTATGGTAAGAATGAGAGTATGTGTGTGAAAGAGCTTTCTCAGTTATGGAACTCAAAACAATTCCTGGGTTCAGAATTCTTTAATTCAAATTGTATAGGATAAGCCTTGTGGTGGGCATTGGATTTTATCATATTGTATGCTGTTTTCATTTTTATTTTTAATTAGCTTCTTTTTAAATAAAGTTTAAGTAATTTTCTAATTTTTTAAGGCTAAATGTTGTTGTTTTGATATTCTAAGCTGCCTTTGGAAATTTTCTAAGACATATATGAAGTAAAATCAAATAATTTCCACCAGCTGCTGGCTAGCAGATTTCAGGGTTCTAGTAAAAAAAAGAGTATACCCTGCAAACCTGAAACCTATCCATCACTAATATAAACTGTACAGTCATTTATATATAAGCATGGATCTTGGGAGGGGAAGAGCAGTTCTGCTGTAGTCTCTCTCTCTCCCCCATCCTGAATTTTTCCCCTCATTCTCCACATAGTATAATCAGGCTTGAAGGAAGACTATTTGTTCAGGATTCATCAAAACCTCATTATCAGACTTTCAACCTGTTCAAACAATGAATCCGTGGCAGATCAGTTTGGAGCCAGTTCTATAGGACCGCAGAGCTCTTGCTCTCCCCTCGCACCCCACCCCTTTCATTTTGGCAAAGGTCTCGTGCGTTGCCTAAACCCTATTGAAATGAAAGACACCTCCCTTTCTCCCTCGTCTTCACCCTGTTTCAATAAATCAGTCCCAAATCAACGTCTCCTTCTAAGCCTCAGAGACTGACTGGGGTTTAGCCTGTGAGCTTTTCCCTCCAGACAACAATTATGGGGAGAAACATCTGAATAAACACAGGATCATTTACTTAAAGAATTGACAGACCTTCTACTTGAACTGCTTTAAATTATTTGACGCCACTTTTTGCGCTGTTTTTTTTTTCCTCCCTCCTTCCATCGAAACATATAATTACAGTCATTTACCAAACCGGAGCAGGAACGGGCTGGCTTGTGTGGAGTTGCGGGGAGAGGAGAGGAAAAGGAGCTTCAGCAGATGGGGCGCACATGCACACCTACTCTCAGCGCGGAAAAGTTACTGTATGGACTACTACTCCCAGCATCCCCCAGCATCCTCCAGAATCCTTCCTAGTGGAAGGATTCTGGAGGCACTAGTCCAAAAATGGGACTCTCCTCCAAGCTGGTTTTGCTGATTTTCTGTCCAGATAACCACTCCTCGCCCCCAATAAAACCTCTGTGTCTTTGCCCCGCTATTTATCAGGTTCCTTTAGGTTGGGCTCGCCTTTGCTTTGTTGAAGAAGACGTTTCCGCCGCGAAGGAGGAACGACATAGCAGAAGCAGCGATTTCTCGGAAACAGCCCAATAATAATGACTTGTGACGGTTTTAAGATGATTTTAAGATGCCTTGGGGTGGGACAGGGGGAGAGAGAGAGAGAGATTTGATTTGCGGGGAGGATCATTTGTAGCTGATGTGTTGAAACTTTCTCCCATTCCTTTTACGCTAAATAGCCCCATTGGTGAGCAGACAGAAATACAACTGTATATCAAAGAAGGTGAGCTCCCTAAATAACCTGAAGGCACCAGACTCCATCTGAATTTGGAAGCTAAGCAGGGTTGGGCCTGGTTAGTACTTGGATGGCTACGAGGAATACCAGGACCTATGGGCCATACTCAGAGGGAGACAACGGCAAACGACTACGGAGTATTCCTCGCCTAGGAAAGCCTTTTGAAATTTATGGGGCCCAATAAATGGAAAGGCGACTTGAATATAGTTGTTGTTGTTGTTGCATGCTTATGGCGACTGAAAGGCGAACCTATCACGGGATTTTTGAGGCTGAGAGTATGTGACGCGCCAAGGTTTCCATGGCGGAGAGGAAAAACGATCCCTGGTCTCTAGGGTCATAGGCCATTTCCACACTAGCTTGTTATAGTGCTATTGTTCCATTTTCCAACATCCTATGGAACCCAGGGGTTTGCAGTTTAGGGAGGCGCATCAAAGGCTCCATAGGATGTTGAAAGTGGAATAACAGCTCTATATATGCTAGTGCGGAAATGGCCATAGTCCAACGCTCGACTCTGGCTCTCTGAATGCACTTAAGCTATTTTAAAGAAGGTAACTCGAAGCATGCACAGAGCGTCTTCAACTTCCGTCATTGCGGTTGCAGCCTGCAGTCCCACGCTTAGAATTCAAGAGGCGGGCAGGGGCACATCGGCAGCTTCCACGCACACGCGCGCGCCTTCGCTGCTGTCTCCAAAACAGCCGAGAGCATTGGTTTGGAAACACTAAAGTGTGGCGGCTTATGGCAAGGATGGGAACTGATAATGTTGGACTGAAGCTGCAACATACTCGATGGTGAGAAATTCTGTTACAGTCCAACAACATCTGGAGGACCACATCATTCCCAGCTCAGTTTGTAGTAAGGCTCCTGCACCATCTTTAAATAAGCTGCTGCTCACTCGCTCTCTCACCCTTCCTTCCTTTCTCCCTGGCTGTAGCGCCCCTGCGATCAGGATATAGGGCTGCATATGCCCTATGACGGATACACTGCTTTATCCACGCACACACATTGAGTAATGGGACCACACATTCTCAGGTAGAGAGCCAGCTTTAGAGTGGTTTGAGCATTGTGCTACGACTCTGGAGAGAAGAAATCGAATCCCCTCTGGACCATGCGTGACTTTGGGCAAGTCACATTCTTTCGGCCTCAGAGGACAGCAAAAGCGACCCTCTTCTGAACAATTCTTGCTGAGAAAACCCCGTGATAGGGTCGCCTTGGAGTTGCCATAAAGTTGGAAACGACTTGAAGGCATACAACAGCAACACCTAGAGGGACACAGTATTCCCACTCTGTTCTGTAGGATATTCCGTCTTAAATAAATTGTCCTGTTTAGGCACCTTAAATACATATCCCAGAAATGCAGGGTAATTGTTAGCAACAGGGCCCCGGGTTTGCATCCTTCAGACCTCTGCAGAATGAGTGGGGCATGGCGCCTAAACTGCACTTCAGGGGACGTCCAGTGGGAATGGGAGGAGCGTCTCTCCAGAGGACGTTTTTGGAGTGGAATCCCACTGAACCTCGGAATAGTTCTGCACTTCGCCCACAAAGAGTGTTACGCGGGAGGAAGCCCCAGAAAAATCAATAGCACGCAGTTTTCTAGTGTTTGGGGTGGGTGGCATTGCCATCTGTTTCAATGACGTCCAAAGGGCTTTAGGTTCTTTCTGCTTCACTGCTAGGGTGTAGATGGGATCGCCCGTGGTCCGGAGGCACTATGCCCTCATCCTTAGTAGGGGAGACTTTACAAACCCATCCCAACCACGCAGGCTTCATTCCTCAATGCACAAAGCAGTGGCTCCTGGTTTTATGGCGAGCTAATTCAAGGGGAAGAGGTGAACTAAGGCTATTTCTGCACTACACTGTTATAATGCTATTATTCCACTTTCAACATCCTGTGGAATTCTGGGGCTTGTAGTTTACTGAAGCCAAAGAAACCCCTTTGCAAAACTGCAACTCCCAGGATTCTATAGGATGTTGAAAGTGTAATAATAGCACTATAACAGTATAGTGCGGAAATGGCCTAAGACTTCCCTGAGAGTAAGGCCATTTCTACCCTACACTGTTATAGTGCTATTATTCCACTTTCAATATCTAATGGATTCTTGGGGTTTGCAGTTTAGGGAAGGACATTTAGAATTCTCAGCCAGAGAGCTCTTTGGCCTCTGTAAACTACAAACCCCAGAATTCCACAGGGCATTGAAAATAGAATAATAGCACTATAACAGTGTAGTGCAGAAATGGCCTAAGTCCCATTGAACACAATGGCACAGGTTATCTTGAATTGTCATCACCAGCAAGGTACCTAGAAGTCAATTACTTTATTTTCAACTGAAGTTACCATACAAGTGCAGGCAGAGATTAGAAATGTTTGTTTGGACTACAGCTCCCAGAATCTCCCAGCCACTGAGGCCAGTGGCCACTGTGTTTTAGGATTTTGGGAGCTGTAGTTTGTTTCCAAGCTTTCCTTAAAGCTGAACATTCAGAAAATGATGCCCTTGAATTCCATGGAGCTTATTCCCAAGTAAATCTCTTTAAGATTGGATGTTAGCTGAAAACACTGCTACAGTCCTACTAAGACAAAGGAGAGAACCTGTCTAGCTCCTCCAGATATTATTAGACTGGAACTCTGAGCATTCTTCATCATTGGCTGTGCTGGCAAGGGCTGCTGGGAACTGCAACCTGCCTCCCATTGTGGTGGAGTCTCTTTGGAGGTTTCTAAACAGAGGCTGGATGTCCATGTGTGAGGAGTGCTTTGATTGTGTATTCCTGCATGCAGGCAGGGGTTGCACTGGGTGGCCCTTCCGATCTCATCCAACTGTATGATTCTATGAACTTCTGAGGATTGCATTGGCTCACCCTTGTACTAAGAAGTACCTTCTGCTGGGAAGAATGAAACCTTCTGCCTAGAAAGGTCTGTTGTGATTGATCAACTTCAACATGCTTCTTGCTGCTTTCTCAGGCAAGGCTGGACCTCTCTCTGCTTTCTCAGCTGACTTTCTTTCAGAGGAAACCTCCCACCAGGTCAAAAGCCCAACAAACAGCACCTGTGGAAACCTGATTGATTGATTGTATATCCCACCTTTCTCCCAAGATGGGATTCAAGGTGGAAATATCCTCATCCACAAAACTATTCAAAGGACAGGAGCCAGGGTGTAGGTGCAAGGAGGGCTATCCCATTAAGAATTCTGCCTCCCCCTACCCCACTCACCATGAAATTGCCCTTCAGTTTCCAAATTTCTAGTATTGCAGTACCTTATACCTTAAGGCTTAGGTATCTAAATAAAACACAGGGAGGGGGAGAATGCAGACACAGCAGATATAAGAGTTCCAGGCCTAAATCTGTTTTCAGTCCCTGACTTTGAAATTTGGAGACTGAAGGTATATTTTATTAGGCAGAATTTTTATTGAGAACAATGCCCTTATTTTGCCCTACTCCCTGAAATTGTCCTTTGACCCCCAAATTTCTAGCATAGCAGTAACCTAAAATTTTGGGTATACAGATATTGTTTCCTCCCTTTCATCTCCAAAAGACAGGATTCTTAGAATAGTTATCTTGAAAATAGTGTTGCCAGGGATGTCCCTCATTTGAAGTCCAGAAAGCTAGTCCCTTACAGGGATGGTTTGTTGTTGTTTTGTGGCTTCAAAACATTCCTGACTCATGGTGGTCATAGGGGAACCTGAGACCTAAATACACTAAAGACATTGGATTTTATCTTATCTTAGAAGCTAAGCAGGGTCAGACAGGGGTTAGTATGTGGATGGGAGACCACCAATGAATAAGAGGTGCTATATAGTTGTTGTTTTTCCTCCAGAGGAGATAACTTGCAAAACTGTCTCTGAGTATCCTTGACCTAAGAAAACCTTATGAAATTCATGGGGTCTCCAAAGTTGACAGGCACCTTGAAGGCACATACACACACAAGGGGAACCTATAAGGGGGCAAGATTTGTTCAGAGGGGGTCTGTCCTTGCTGACTTGGACAGGCTGAAAGAGTGTGATTTGCCCAAGGCCACTCATTGGGTTTCCATGGCAGAGTGCGGATTTGAATCTTAAGCCATTTCCACTCTGGACTGTTATAGCGCTATTATTCCACTTGCAACATCTTATGGAATCTTGGGGTTTACAATTTAAGGAGGGGCCTAGTTTCTCAGGGTCCTAGTCCAACACTCTAACCACTGCACCTGTTAAATACTCTGAAGGCAGAAGATCCTGACTAATCTTAGAAGCTAAACAGACTCAGTCCTGGTTAGTATCTGGAAGGGAAACCATCAAGAAATAGGACAGGCTGTAACCTGTATTTCAGAGGAAAGAAGTACAAACCATCTCTGAGTATGAGAGGCTTAAGTAAACCCTAGAAATCTCATGGCATTGCTATGAGTGAACAGGTGACTTGAAGTTGACAGGCAACATACACATATATAAGGCTAGTAGATGTCCCTTACTGTAAGAGATGGCCCTTTTTAAGGGTTGGAAGTCTATCCATTTTGTATAGACTGGACAAAATGGGGGGGAAACATATTTGGAAGTGGGCATCCTCCATAAAGAGAGAAATATGTGTATCCTGTAATTTATGAATGTAGGCAGCATGTTAATTTTGCTTGGCTTGCTTAACTGAAATCAATACTGTTGTTACTTAGGTAGAATGCCAACTTCTTAATAACCATTGCCTGATTGTCAGTCCTGCCTGTCATAAGGAGTATTTATTCGCACTATGCCCTTATAGCAGTTTCATGCCACATTAACTCCCATGAGTCCATCACAGGAAATGTTGTGATTTGTAGCTTAGTAAGGTACTTAGAGATCAGTAGTGCTGTAGTTCGAGGAAATGAAGCTCAGCTTTCTTGGAAAGACGCTAAGTTCCCTGGTAAACTGAAAATCCATGCAGCCATGCCATTTTTGACTGCCATGTAACCATGGTATCAAGCTGCTCTGGCACAGACTAATTCTTAGAATCTGGACTGAATAGGTTAAGGAGCCACCAACAGCTCTCTGTATGGTAGTATCTTTCCCTGCTGCATTTAGGGGACCCTCCTGCTCATTCTGCTGAGTGGGGCCCTGGATTTGTTCCCTTAGGGCAACACTTAAAACAACAAATGTCTTTAAAAGGCTGGCTGGCTTTATGAACGGCCTCTTAACCTGAAAACGTTGGGTGGGCAAATCATGAAGCTTTTGGGTCAGTTTAACTGGGTTGTCCGTGAGCACATCTACAGAGCGCTATTGAACCTAGAACTACACATATATTTGGTGGATGAAGCACTTTTGTTCTACGAGGCTGGGCAGAAAGACATCCTATCTTTATGTGTCTCTACTCGGTCCTGGGAAAATGTCGAGCCTCCAGGGCATATTTGAAGCCTATGAGTCATTTCTACCACATTTCTACCGCCGCTAACTTCAGATCTGTGTTCATCTAAAGGAACCTCCTGTGCTACCACACCATCTTTTAGCTTCACTTTCCCCCCTGTGAAATGGGAATGTGACCGAGCCACCAGACCCGGGTTGTTATCAACGAGATGCAAAGGAGATTGAGTTGATCTCCTTACCAATACAGTCATCCCTCTACGTTTGCTAAGGTTAGGGGCACAGGTCCCCCTTGAAAGTGAAAAAACTGTGAATAACTCTAGGCCATCCCAAACCATATTTAACACACCAAAAAAGTATGATCACCACGTTCAACCCACATTCAACCCACATTCAATCCACTGTGGATTCCTTGAGGCATCAGGGTTCCTTCACAAGGCAGAAGTGGGTGTCTGGTCGGCCTTGCTGCTGCCGCCACCACTGCTGCCCCACATCATTTTTAATAAGAAATTACAAGCCTTGTTTGGATTTTCTTAGTCTCACAAGGCTTGCAGTCTCTATTAAGAATGGCCCAGGGAGAGAGCAAAGGTGACAGCCAATAATCCCTGAATAATCAATCCGCAAAAGTGAAACTCGCAAATGTAGAGGGCTGACTGTACTTAATCATTCCTTAACGCTGCTGAGTGTTTAAATATTCCCCCTTAAATCAGAATTGCTTCCCACAGCCCTGTAAGCAGGTCTGGGCATTGTGTGGCCAGGCTGCAGCCTTCAACATACTTCACTATTGGCCACGCTGGCAAGGGCTGAAGGAAGCTGCAGTTGATCAACATCTGGAGAGTCATGTTTTGCTTACCCTTGCTCTAAAGGAAGTAAAGAGCTGAGAGTAAGGAGATGACACAGGTATTTGCATCAAGTCGCCCAGTGAATTCGTTGATGGGCTGCTTATTGCAAGACCGGAGACCTGTGGCGCTCCAGCCATTGATGACCCAACTACTTCCATCATCTTCTACCACCGGCTAGACAGATGGAAACAGGACTCCATTTGAACTACCAGTCTCTTAGCTCAACATTCCCAAGGATAGAACCATGACTGTTAACGTGACATGAAACTGCTATAAGAAGGTAGTGCAAATACATACTCCTTAACTCCCTCACTGTTTATCTCTCCGGCTTCAAATAATACTCAATCGCTACCTCCATTCCTCCTTTGCCATCTCCCCAGATCTGCGTTCTGGAGTATTTCTTCCTTCTTCCATCTCCAACTTTTCTTTTGATCTCACTGGTGAGTTTTGCTTAAGGGGATCGGGAGAAATCCTCACATGCTCTCTTCCCTTCCCTCATCAAGCTGGTCACTTAACGCCTCTCTTCAAAGCTTTGCTGAACACAACAAAGTGATATCACTTTGAAAAGAGAGTGATTTTTTTCCCAAGTAGTGTTGCCAGGTTTTCAAATAACAATATGGGATACCTGAAATTCGTGACAGACACGATCTTCACCACCCTTACTTACATGATTGGGTTTCCCTGGTCGCTAGAGTACCGTATTCTTGGAGGAGAGGATCTTTCCCCTACGGACAAACTGGCGAGATCAAAATACTGGGATGTGAGGCCTACAGAGGTCAAGGGTACGAGCAGGGCCGCCGGAACAGTGTGAACTTGACTACACGCATGAGAGCGCTAGTCAGTCACTGCCTGACGCACTTAATCACGGGTTAGTAAAGTTACCTTTTGGACTACAGTTGTCAAAATCCCTCAGCCAACATGGAGATTCTGGGAGTTATAGTCCAAAAGTAACTTTCTCAAGTTCTGCAGATAATCAGCAGAAATCTCCCTGGAGTGGGCTTTGTTCACGTTTCCTGTTAGTGACTGAGAGCACAAAGCAAGTGGGTGGTAAGTGCTGCTTAATTTCAACCTCTCGTTATTCTTTGATTAATTAAAACCTCCTTTTCTTAAATGCTTCCTAGGACAGCCTAACCATACTCACAACCTGTACTGGTTCCCGTGGTCCATGATCTCTGGAGAATTCAGCAGGTTGTGGGAGGCTGTTCAAAGTGTGCTCAAAGTCTCTAGGACCCTGGAAAGTAAGGAATTCGAAAGGCGAAAGAGACCCTGGGAGAAGAGGGAAGCAGGGGGTGACAGAACCTGGAAAAATTATGTTCGGTGCCCGTGAACGGGTGCTTTCACCGCAGGATGTGCCTAGGAAAACGTGTCTCCATCTACAGTCCAACAGTTTCGGCTTGGTTCCCTTGTTTGTAGACGAGGAGTGTTTAGACAGCGATGCTTAAACCCCTTTTTACACACACGCACACACACCCCAGTGCATCTCCTCTCAGTCCTAAGAGTATGCCCCACATCCCTTCCGCAGTTCAAAGGAAATCCATTTCGAGGCCCCTCAAGCGGGAAAGTAACGCCTTACGCCCGAAGATTGTTTCAGCCGCTCTTTCGAGATCAGCCCAAATCCCGATGAGCGGGGCTACAGAGCACTCCTTTGTGGACTTCAGCACCTGTACCTACGAGGGAAGGGAGGGTCTCATCCTGGGATCCAAGGAGCCCACTGGAAGAGGTCTCCTGCCTCTTGACTTCTCTGTGAGTTCCATAGAGTTCAGGTGCCGCATCTGGAAACTCACTGGCTGACCTTGGGCGCGTCACACACTCTCAGCCCCAGAAACCCCCCCCCATAGGGTCGCCTTAGGGTCACCATAAGTGGGAAACGACTTGAAAGCGCACAACAGCAATAATCCTTCAAAGCGAAGTGCTACTGTTACTAACAACTAAACCCTTCTGGGGAATCTGCTCAGGACTTAGTAACAAGTAACACCTTCCAAAATCCACTATCATACAAAGTGGATGGGAATCTGTTCATCTTAGTGCACACTTGCCAAGAAAAATCTCCCTCCTCCCAGCCGGCATTATCTGAACATGTATAAAGGAGCTAGGTTAAAGACAGTAAGTTCCTTTACTGTCTCCTTTCTTTACGTTGCCTGTGCAGCAGTTCCCTGAAGGATAGCAGATGAACGTTTATTGACTCTGTGTGCTACAACTGAACAATGAATGGATTGTAAACTACCCACATTAGCCAAGAGCCCACTTAAGTGTTGGTGTTCAGTAAAGAAGCTGGAGGAGATCCAGAGTAGTGTGATGGTTTGAGTGGCAGACTAGGACCCTGACAGACCAAGATTCGAATCCCCCTCCAGCCATGGAAACCCACTGGGTGATCTTGCCCAAATCACACTCGCTCAGCCTCAGAGGGAGGGAATGGCACCCCACCCCTCAAATCTTGTCAAGAAAACCCCCGGATTGGTCCATCTCTGGGCCTCCCTAAGTCAGAAACGACTCCAGGGCACACAACAACAGACAAACAAATTGGTGTTGCATAGTCTTCCTGATACTTAAGCCGCATTGAAGGAATGAAGAGTCTTGGCCCTAGCGAGGTTTTTTCTCCTGGTAAATAGAAACCTAAGGCGGTAACCTGACCCATGTTTGTCTGCCTGGAGAAATAGGACCTGTTCAATGTTGTGGGCTATGTGCACAGAAGCAGAATCGGTATTCCATGTTGGGCTCCTCCACACCTCACTAACCCAAATCCTACAGACCTTAAAATTCCTGCAGCATTTGTCCTCATATTCTTTGTGACACGTTCTTATATTTTACAGTATATAAGCCCTCAGTCTCTCTCCTAAACAGCTGCAACGGGACCTGGTTCGAGGTCTGAGCTGGAAGACAAGCACGAACGCAGTCCCAGCATAAGCAGGAGGGTTGTTCCTTCTCCTCGCTTATTTAGCTTCTACATTGGAGAAGGCAGCCCCATCAAACACCGAGTGAAAGTTACTTGCCAGGTGTTTCAAAATTTGGATGACATTTATATCCTGCCTTTCCTGCAAAAAAAAGTTGGAAGTGGCATAGGCCACTGCCTTCCCCCAACCGATCCTCACAACAACCCTGTAAAGCTGAGAAAAAAATTCACCAAAGGTCATCCAGTGAGATTCATAGGCCATTTCCGCACTAGACTGTTATAGTGCTATTATTCCACTTTCCACATCCTTTGAAGCCCCTCCCTAAACTGCAAACCCGAGGATTCCATAGGATGTTGAAAGTGGAATAACAGCACTATAACAGTCCAGTGCAGGAATGGCCATAGACAAGTGAGAATGTGAACAGATTTCCCTCGTTCTATGTATCTGTACTACACCCTTATACCACTTCCATACCGCTTTAATTGCCAGGCTTCATCCTAAGGAGTCCTGGGATTTACAGTTTGCTGAAATACTGCTGGAGAGCGCAGGTATACTTCCCATACATGTATCCTCATTGCCTGTGTAGACTACAAAAATAAAGTGTTCCCAGACTACCTTGGGTACCTCTAAGCGTCTCGTGCAACTCCAAATCGCAGGATTCCCTAAGCTAAAGTCGTAACAATTAAAGCTGTACGAAACTGACACAAGTGTATACAATGCAGATCTAGTCTGAAGCTCCAACCGTTACACTACACCCCCAAAGATATGCGCTACCAAAAAGAAAAAGATCGCGGACTTGATTTAATTCTTTTGGCGTTTTCCTCAGGGGAAGGAAGGAGAGTTATATTTTCATCGCCGGATGTGACCAAAACAACCTTCCCCAGGAAGGTTTACCGTTTGGGTTGAATTTCGGCCGCGAGAGTCAGGAACACCAATCTGCCAAGGAAAATAACAGCGATTAGCGAGATTATGAATGAAACTCGCCGGGAAGGGCTTTCTTGTGTTTTTATCTGGGAATCTCTCGTTGGCTCTTCGGAGTCCTTAGGAATGCTCTCCACTTTCTCTGGCTCGGGCCCCCATCGCGATCAAATGCGGGCTAGAATAATAAGCAAAGCGGTATCCCTTCCCCTCTCCCCCCACTCTGGAGGAAGAAAGCCAACCCTTGCGGTTTTGCTTTCTAAACAAAACCCCCAGCCAAAAAGTTTGTTCAAATAATGTTCGGGCTCTGAATGAAATCCAGACTCTCAAGACCGTTTGGAAACCCTTCCCAAGCAAGCGAGCGCATACACGTACGCTCCAAAACAAATCCGGATTTCGCTTTCTGTACACACAACTTCCCCTTCGAGATGCAAGTGAACCCACACACAACCTGCCACGGGTCCCTCCGATTCCCAACCGGCTTCTTGCCACCCCCTCGTGAGGAAGCTCATAGTAACCCTGGGTATGCGTAGGACTCCTCTCTGCCCCCCCCTTTTTTTTCCTGTTAAACTCCTTCAAGTCGACTCAAACTTATTCGAATCTAGACCCTATCCCTGCCTTTACTTGGCGAGATTTGTTCAGAGAGTGTTTGCCCAGGGGGTTTCTGTGGCTGAATGGACACTCGAATCCTCTTCTCTCCAAGTCCTGCTCCAACACCACACAGGTTCTCCTGCTCTCCTCTTACCAGGCCAAAGTTTGTTCCTTGTTCCCATTCCTTGTCTCCTTCATCTCTTTACTTCCCAACACAGATGCTTAAGATGCAGCTCCCTAGGGCATTTACACACAAGTGAGGTCGCCCTCGCTCTCTCTCTTTTTCTGAATCCAAGGAAGGAGTCGTGAATTCCCCGCCTTGTTCCTGGGGAAACTCACACCCCTGCTGCAGTCGGTGGGAGAGCCCAGGCTGCAAAAGGTGTCTGGCTGTAATCAGTAGCTCCCATCCTTAGTTTTGTTGTTTTCATGTGCCTCCAAGTTGACTCCGATTCACGGTGATCTAGGACTGGCAGGATTTATTCAGAAGGGATTCGTCATTGCCCTACGTTAAGACTGAAAGAGTAAGTTTCCAGGTCAAACAAAGGGTTTCTCTGACTGAGCGAGGGATTCGAACTCTGGGTTCCTGGAGTTTTATTCTGACACTCGATCTATTTGTCCACGCTGGTTGTCACTGAAATTGCCCCAAAGTGCAGGTCTTTCAACGCCCGGCCCAGTCCAGCACTACCACTCTACTTAACATCCGGCTAGGAAGAAAAGTGGAAAGCGAACCACTTCACCGTTACTTTTACGCTGGGCCTAAAAATAAAAGGTACTGTACACAATTCGGATTTTCCCCCCAGGCCAAAGATGTGTTTGACAGCCACATTTTTCCAGCCGCATCCTACTTGGACCTCTCCCTCAGCAACTTCTGTAGAACTTTCCAATTCAAGCCCTGCTAAATAAACTTATTAGGAAAGGAGCGCGTCCAGAGTTGAAATGAATTCATATCCCAAATAAGCGTGCGTTCCAAGGCACAATGTAAACCATTTTAGAATGTTTCGCACCCACCCCTCCCCTGTCATGTTGGCTATTCCTCTGAATATTCCTTCCCCTATTTTAATTCTATGCTTTCGACTTCACGGTCTCGCGGCTCTTTCGGTATTGCTGTCCTTCTTTTCTTCTGTGCCTTCAAGTCGTCTCCAACTTATGGCGACCCTAAGGCGAACCTATCACGGGCTTTTCTTGGCAAGATTTATTCAGAGGGGGAGTTGCCGTTGCCTTTCCCCGGAAGCTGAGAGAGTGTGACTTGCCTACGGTCACCCAGGCGGTTTCCATACATAACTGAGCAGGGATTTGAACTCTGGTTTCCGAACTCTGGTTTCCAAAGCAACGCTCAAACCATAACAGCAGGACAATTAGATATGAAGAAAGGCTGTTATGTTTTTAAGGGACACGTTTTTGCCAGAATGGTTTTGACAACCGATTTGTTAACCCTTTGTTGACAGGAAATGACAAGCTCCTTAAAACCGCAGAAAACTCAAAAGTCAGAACTAAAACAGTTTCTCTTCCACCCCCCACCCCTCACGCATTCCTTTTTGCTTGGCTCAGGCATGTAGCTCCAGGAGCGGGCAAAAGGAATGCATCCCCCATGGCCCCAAATTTCTAGCATTGCAGAGGGTGAGACTCGAAAAATTACTGACACCCTGGATTCTTACATTTGCTGTCATTACCGTTCCTTTGGTCCCTCTCCCTGCCCTTTTTGCTTGGATGCCTAAACTGTATTTCTGTATCTCAATTGACCTTTTAAGTAACGGCAATGTAGAAATTGGGCGATTCAAGGAAAAGACTCATTGAGGGGGCAGAATTCTTATTTGGGAGGGCAATACTCTCATTTTGCTCCTCCCACCACAAGGAGAAAAGTTCTCAGAAAAATCTATCAGTTCCTGCAACAGGAATGGGGCGCATGTTTTCTCTAGAGTTCTCTACACTCTTTTCCTGCCTACGACTCTTCACTGGGCTCATGGGGACTTACTTTTAAGCCAGCGTGGTGCAGTGAATGGAGGGCTGGACTATGGCCATTTCCGCATGAGACGGTAATAGCGCTATGATTCCACTTTCAACATCCTATGGAATCCTGGGGTTTGCAGTTTCGGGAGGGGCCAGGCCCAGGATTCCATAGGATGTTGAAAGTGGAATCATAGCGCTGTAACCATCTCGTGCGGAAATAGCCGTAGACACTGGAGACCAGGGTTCGATTCCACGCTGGGCCATGGAAACCTACTGGGTGACCTTGTGCGTGTCACATACTCTCAGCCCCCCAAAACCCGTAAGTTCATCTTGGGGTCACCATAAGTTAGAAACAACTTGAAGGCACACCGCAAAAACAACAAATCCGCAGAGGGTCGTCTTGTAAAGGCCTCGCAAGGAAACGGAATGGGGAAAGCGGGTCCAGTGTTTCTTTTTGTCCCGCTCCTGCCCGTTTCTTTCACTAAGAATGGGGGTTAGGCGCCTTGACCCTTAGGCGGGGTATCCACCCAAAACCTTTTCCCCACATTTTTGCAAACACCTTGGCCGGAGCTCCAACCTATAACCCCTAAAATGGCGACGGGGGGGTACCTTCCAGTGGCCATTACAAAGGCCACGTGGGCCTCCCTGTTATCGCAAGGCGGTTCTGGTTGATTTAGAACCAGCTGCAGTCCTCTGCATCGAAAAAGAAAAAGGCAGCGCTCCCTGTCTCTTTGGAGAGAGAAGGGGAAAAGGACCTTTTTAATTGCCTAAAGAGACGAAGAAGAGAGGGGATGTGATTGGTGGGTCGGTCCTTTCTTTCTTTCTCTGTTTCCCAATTCCAATTGATCCTCAACCACTCCAGTCTTCCCACCTGAATCTCCGGCGTTAGGCACCTGGGGCCATTTGGGCCTCAGCAAACCCCATTAAGGCATCCTCAGTGGACGTTTAGGCGCTCTTGATCCCTTTCCATTTCAAAGGAACTTGGTTGATCTTTCATTATAATGAGGAGGGGAGGGCTACGCAGCCATTCCAGGGCCGGAGAGCGGGGAGGGCTTCTTGTACCTCTACCAGCCTTTGAAGTTGAATAATGCTTTTCAATAAAATAAGGAACACAGCCTGGGGGACGGACGGAGGGACGGACAGGCTGAGAGACAAAAGGCATTTGTCCCTTTAAGGCGCAACAGATCTTTGGCAGCTACCTTCTCTTTCTCAACCGCCAAGCCCTGAAAGTAAAAAAAAAGTTAACTGGTGGGTTAAGGTTATCTTCCACCTCTCTTTCTCAGAGAGAAGGAAAAGGCAGAGAGCAACGTGTTGGCCGATCCCTCTTAGTAAACTTCTCTAAGCTGGTGGTTAACAGGAGCAGCAAACAAGAAGAAGTAAATAATTATTTAACAACAACCAAAAAAAACCGCCCCAAAGGAAGACACGAGATGAATGCCCAATCAGCCCCAACCGAAAACTCCTCTATCTCATTTGATATATTTGGGGCTAGGCAGAAGCTAGCTAGCCCTTGTAAATAATATACAAAGTAAGAAACCTAATCCAGCCGGCTAGAATGTTTAATTCATCATTATGCGAACTAATTGGAAGGTGATTATATGGTAATTGCTCATTAGTGGTGTATATTTATCGCTGTACCTTATGTCAAGGCCATGGGAATTGTGTAGAGTCTGTTCTCTCATTTCAAGATCAGTTTCAGAAGCAGGCTGGATCAAGTGTGGGCTTTTTTTTTCTCTCTCTCCCATTTTTTTTCTCTTGACGTCAGGTCCAGCTAAGTGCGATCGAGAGCCGAGCTATAAATATTAGCCGGGTTTCGACTCTGCCCGGGAGGGGAGGCCTGAAGCGGGGGGGGGGAGAGATGGCTCCTAAAAGAGCCAGAGGTGGGGGAGGAATCATGGCAGCGACTGACACGGCTCCAGCTAATGGACTGCAGGAGAGGTCAAGGATCGGAACGTCTCTATCCGGGATTTTACCGACATGGGCAAGGAAGGAGAGGTTCCCCGCAGGCAGGAGTGGTGGGAGTCTTTTGAAAAGCGCATTAGCTTCAGTGATCGGGAGAAAGCTGGGTGTTATGCACAAAGTCAAGGAAAAGGGACTTTTTGGTCCACAGCTCCCAGAACCCTCCAGCCAGCTGGATCTGTAGTCCAAGAAGTCCCTTCTCCCAAACTGTGATTACCAGATTCAATCAAACATTGGTGACGAAACTTCTACAGTTGATACGCAGCGTACAGGGCAGGCTGGAAGAAATGGGGAGGGGTTGGTAATGGATCGGGGCCCCTTAAACTATCCGATGACTTTTGTACGCGCCTACGTGTGTGAGAGAGAAAGTACGGGAACGAATGAGCCAAGAAAAGAATGAGAAACTGTCCATTCATTGCAAAGGAATGGCAGAAGTGACAAGAAAGAAGAGAGCTCTTAGGTAAGCCCTAATCTCTTCAGTGTAGTGAATTGGAAGGTGGGGAATGATCGAAGACAAGGCTACAGGAAAGGACTGAATAAATATTCAGAGAGTTTGGAAAAGTGACTTGGGAGCACTACAGATCGCAGCATCCCCTCTAACTGGGGGTGGTGAGTGAGTCTGGAAGTTATAGTCCCCAAAAGTCACTTGGCCAAGCTCTATGTGGGCTACTACACTTTTATTGGCGAAGGAATCTCATTGATTTCAGCAAAACCAGGCTCAAAATTAGAGAAGGTTCTTGTACCTTTACTGGTGACATTCCATCTTCTACACAGCCGTGAAGGCGCAGTAGCCCCCTCCAGTTGGCACTCTGGCAACCCGACACCCAGCTAGAAGACAGCTGAGCTCCTGCCACCCCTTCAAGCTGCATCGATCCCTTCTTTAGAGGAAGCCGGATCCCAGGCCAATGGCGAGAAGGGGGGAAGCATTTTTCTCGTTAGAGTAGCACAGAGAAGGGAGTCGCACAGAAGCAATCGCTTACATCTACCCCAGTGCCTCGCACACTTCCAATGCAGATCGAGCGCAGAAAGCTTTTCCACCACGGACCAGGGAGACCTTGTCCCGAGAGCCGTGTTGATTTGGAAAAGAAAAAGGCTTTTGTGAGCTCCGGAGGTCAGCGAGGCACCTGCCGGAGTATTGAATTCAGGCGAGGCGTCAAATAACAGACGCCGCCGTGACACTCACGGTCTCTCTCCCCACTACACTCGAGGTTACAGTTTTCCAGTGTGGCGTCAGCAAGGATAGGTAGCTGCCGGGGAAGCCGAAAAGTTTCGGGAGAGGGTCTTAACGGCGACCCTAAACACACCTATTCCGACGCGCGAGTCGCCTCGCTTTTTCACTGCCATCCGTTGCTCCAGAAAGGCTGCCCTTCTCAATCGTCAAAGGTTTGACCCCGGCTCCTCGATTTCAGAGAAACTAACTTTCTTGTCCTCCTATATCACTTTACCTGAAAGTAAATTCAACAGAAAGCAACGCAAGACCAGCGAGTTAGTCCTGTTTAATTCGAGGGCTGTTTTGCCTTGCTTGTAACTCCGCAGCTGCAATTATTGAACCTCATCCAATGGATTTAGGGTTGGGTTAGGACTCTGCGAGTCCAGGGTTGAAATCCCGCTCTGCCAAGGAAACCCATTGGGTCGTCTTGGGCACGCTCCTCAAAGGGAAGTAATGATAAATTCCTTTGAAAAAAAAATCTAGCCAGGAAAACCCCTGCAATAAGGACCCTAACAATCGGAAATGACTTGAAGGTCCCATTAAATTGGTTTGGACTTGCTTCTGAGTAAACACGCATAGATGGCGTTATTTACCCTAAAACCAGTAAATCTTCCAGTAACAGGTGAGAATTGTGGTTTCTTGGTATGATATCTGATCACCTCTGTTCGAATGATTCAAGGTGCAATCCTTCTAGAAACATTTGTGCTTTCCTGGGTATATTTACTTGGAAGCAAGTCTTATTAGTTCGTGTCACTTCTTTGCTAAAATAAAAGCTTGCTTGCAAAAGTGGCCCTGGAAAGAAGTATGGCCTACTTGAATAATAAATCGAGTTTACTTTTGAGTAAGCATAGATACGATCGGGCTGTACCTCGCTCGGGTCGGTTCACTAAAGGGACGAATATGCTGAGGATGGAAAGGCCTACACCTGCGGCCCCGAGCCACTCTCATCCAAGTAAATGATCGGCGCCGTGGTTTTCAGCGCCTTTGCTTCACTGATTTCAAAGAACCTTTACTGCCTTGGATATCTGCCTGCCGTCCTGGTTAGGGGGAGTGGAACGGGGGGGGGGTTTGGAGGGGAGATCCTATGAACCTGAGAAATTCTGAAAAGGTTCTCCAAACAGTTCTTGGAATCCCGAGCGATCTAAAGTGGGAACTGGCAACCTCTGCGGACGGGGTGGGGGGAGATGGGCGAGGGTTTGCTATCACCTCCCTTGGCCCAGCCGCTCTTCCCAAAAAGGCCAGTGAAAAGTCAAGCGCCGCAGACCCATTGGACAGCACCTTTCGCTTTCAAGAGCTGCTTCTCCCTCTCTGTCTGTCTCAAGCTCTCTCCTCCGCCCTCCCTCCGTCCACCGCTTGCTTCTTCCCGCAACCCTGGCGCTGAAGGGCTGAGGGCGCCCTACCAGGACAAGTCCAGGCGAGGAGCAAGGTTACCGCTAAGGGTCACTGGGTTCTCTAAACTCCGGCGGCCAGGGCGCAGCGGGGGCTATTTGGAGAAGTAAATCGATTGATATATTATTAGCTCTAAGTAGTTCTGAAACCCAGGAGGAGAGAGAAAGGGTAAAGAAGGGGAGATTGAAAGCTCGCTCCCGGGCTGGGAAGAACGGCGAGATCAAGGAATCTGGGGCTAGAAGGGGCAGGAGCTCGGCTTGAGCTTCTTCTGTCTCATTTCCTAACCTCGCTCCTCAAGAGTTCCTTCGGGCTGCTCGAAAAAGTTCACTCCTTTCCTCAAATTTCGGGCTGCAGCCGCTGACCCACAGCCCAAGCGAGGCCAGCGCGTTGGGGCTGGGGGTGCGGCTGAGAAAATCGACCCTCAGCATCGCCCAAACCAGAATTACTCGGGAATAAGCCCGCTTGAAGAAGAAAAGGGGATTTGCTTTGCAGGAAACATGAAGCCAGCATGGTGTAGTGTTCGAGTGTAGGGCTACGACTTCGGAGACCAGGGTTCCAATCCCCGCTCGGCCACGGAAACGCACTGGGTGACTTAAGCCGAGTCATACATTCTCAGCCTCGGAGGAAGGAAAGCCCTCCCGAAAAAAAAATCTTGCCAAGAAAACCTCACGATTGGTCTGCCTTTGTGTCGCTGTCAGTTAGAAACGATTTGAAGGCGCACAACAACAAACGTGAAGGGCGGGGGGGGGTTGAATCTGCTGTAAGCAAACCGAATTGACACGCCACTTGAGAAGCCATAAGTGAGAAAGTTCCAAAGAAGGTAGAAACCGCAAAAGACGTTGCAAAACAGAGTTGTCTACACACAGACAGCCAGGATGGGTAGGTGAGGGGACAAAGGTTTTCCCCTAGTTCTTGTTTATTACAACAGTCTCTTCTACTCACAGGTAAATCTCGCTGGCCTAAAGCCAATTGCGGGTCCCGACAAGAGTAGGCTACCTGAATCAATGCGGTTTGCATAGACGATGATTTACCGTTCGAAGTGTCTGGATGGGAGGGGCAGTTGGCTTCGGGCTACTGAGCTGGAGGGACCAGTCCCAGCGCAGGTCAAGGAACACGTCACTGCACATTGTGGTTACGTGACTTCCAAGTCAAAGACCCAGGGCGACCCTCTCCTAGGGTTTCCTTGGCAAGATTCATTCAAAGGAAGTTTGCCTTTCCTTTTCCCTAAGGCCCAGAAACCGTGACTTGCCCAAAGGTCTCCCAGTGGGTTTCCGTGGCCGAGTGGGAATTTCAATTCTCGTCTGCCAAAGACCCAGCTCAATACTCAAACCACTACATCCGGCTGGCTCTCTTCTGCAGATTTACTTCTCAAGTAAAGACAAGGGGCAGCTGTTGATCATCAAATTCCAAAGTCCCTATCGCGGTAATAGGTTTCTTAGGTCAGCCAAAAAGATACAGAACTAATGCGTTTATTACAGCAATAGAGACGTTGGTATTTCCGCAGTAAACAAGTAACATAGCAAATGACTTCAGATCGGGATATACATGTACCAACAAGGCTTACTCTCAGAAGTAACCGACATGAGGCAGAGAATGGAATCGTCGCGGAACAAATCGATTCAGGTCTGGAGAAGTACGCGCCCGCGTTTAAATGCGCTCTTTGGTTCCAAACACACCCTAAATTTTGTTAGGCCGGCTTAGAGTAGACCAATTCAACCACTGGCATTTACTCATGTGTTGGCTCGTTTTCAATAATTGATTGAATAAGTCTACCGTAGTTGGGATGGCTGCCGGCAGACCCCCTTGGACATTAACGCTATCTCTCCAGGTTATCATCAAACCGCGAAGTAAACGGTGGCTCATAACCGAGTTTTATGTGAATCCATAAACTTTCACAAGACCGACAGGAGCAAGCAAAGGAGAGAGTCCTGCCTGCTTACTTGAAACGAATCTTTCCTTAAGATCGGATGCAGCTTCCGCTCTCTTAAAAAAGAAAATGCTCACGTCACAGTTTTTAGTGTGAGAGGGAGAACGGCAGTTTTTACGTGTTGGAGGAGTCCCGCACGTTCACAAGCGGGCCTGCGTGGCACGTCTGTAAAACCCCAAGAATTCCTAAGGAACCAGCACTATGCTCTGAGACGGTCGAAGGAGAAGAGGGCGAACGGCGGCTGAGCTCTGCGTCTGCGCATAGACCCCCACCCCGACAAATCCTCCACTGAGGCAGCCGTACAGCCTTTGTTAGAGGTTGCTATGCTTCCGCAGAAATTTAACATCCACCCGTAGGAATAAAGTAATCAAAATGAGAAGCGGCCGCTCATAGTGCACCCAGGGCACCCAAAGCTCCGAACAGAGTTACTTCCCAGTAAGCAGACACAGAACTGCCTTGCTAAAACTCAAATCGTAAACAGGATTGCCAGGGATTAAGTTCGTCGGAAACACACAGTGGGGCTTACCATCCCGAAGACGCTCTGGGTCTATCAAAAGTCCATTCCTAGACATGATCACGCCTCCCCCTTGCAGTGTCCACCTCCACACCTTTGCCTAAGAAGCCATATTGCTCCAGACGGCAAACGAGGACCCAAACTGAATTGCTTTTCCCAGCCCATTTACAGCAGAACCGTTGAAACAATTGCCTTCATAGACCCTTTAGTTTACCATTCAATAACGGCACACGATTCAACGGAACAGACGTATTTGAGACTGCCTATTTAATTTAAGCCATTCACTCTTTTGACCATATTGCCTCATATCAGGGAGTGTATCAATAAAATCAGCTGTACTAGGACTCTGGAGATCGGAGTTCAAATTCCCACTCAAACCCCCTGGATAACCTTAGTCAAGGTGTACACTCTCAGGCCATTTCCGGACTACATTGTTATAGTGCTTTTAGTCCAGTTTCAACATACTATGGAGTCCTGGGTTTTGCAATTTAGGGAGGGACCTTTAGAATTCTCAGCCAGCAAGTTCTTTGGCCGCAGTAAACTACAAACCCCAGAATTCCACAGGGTGTCGAAAGTGGAAGAATAGTATTATAACAGCGTAAGGCCGAAATGGCCTCAGCCTCAAAGGAAGTCAAAGGCAACCCTCTCTGAACAAATTTTGCAAAGAAAACCCCGTGATAGGGTCGCTATAAGTGGGAAAGGACTTGAAGGCGCACAATAACAACTGTGAAGTTAGTGACAAGGGTGAAAGTTTTGCTTAGCCTTGTTCCCCCTGACGTGCTTGTTTTCACTGCATCAGAGAATTGCTTTTTTGGCAGAACACTTGGGCTACACACTAAAGAAACACTAGTGCTATCTTCTTCTTACTAAGACCATTTCCGCACTAGACTATTATAGCTCTATTATTCCACTTGCAACATCCTATGGAATCCTGGGCTTTGCAGTTTTGGAAGGGGCCCAACGGAAATCTGCGGAAATGGCCTAAAAACTAGGTTAAAGGGTAGGGAGGAACCAGTTGTGGCCAGCAAACACAAGCTGATTTAACCACGGATTAGGCGCCTGTAGTGTCTCGTTTGAGCCTCTTAGCCTATACGGAGGGAGGGGAACCACATGACCCAGAGGGAGAGGCAGGGATAGGCCCACACCACCATCTGCAAACTTAGTCCTGACAGGCTTGCTACGGGAACAGGGTTCGGTGGCGAAGAACTAAAGCGTGCAGCAGCAACACGCACACACCCGCGAAGTGTTTCTAAGGGGTGGGTTAACGTTGTCAGGCAGTTGTTATTGCCTGTTTTCAGGGACAGGGCAAATTGCTTTTCTTGTCCGTTATCACGGTAACCTCCTTAAGTATGAAAACACTTTCAAACTCCAAGCGCACTTAACAGTGCCTTCCGTGTGTTCAGCGTAGCTCATCCCAAGCAACCGTGCTTAGGGCAGCCGCCTGGAGCCCCATGCAGGGAGAAAGGTGGGAGAGAAATAAGCTAAAATTATTTTTTTTAAAAAATAGGACCTATTGAAGCCTTGACCTCGTTGTGCGTCTTCAAGCCGCTACCCACTTATGGAGACCCTTAGGAGAACATACCACGGGGTTGTCATTGCCACCCTCTGAGGCTGAGAGAGTGTGACTTGTTCAAGGTCACCCCGTGGGTTTTCCTTGGCCGAGCGGGGATTCAAACTCTGATCTCCAGAGTCCTAGTTCTTCTAAAAAACTACACCACACTGGCTCATAGACAGCAGGCGCCCTTTTTATGCTGTTCCTGGAAGGGCTCATCCATAATCTCTGCCTAAATAGCTCTTCTTAGTGCTTGATCATTTAGTGCACTTCCCACTAATAACTGCAGAAAAGGTTCAACTGGTTACTGATCTTGATGGCCCAATTTTGCCAAAAGGTTTCAGGGGTGTTCAGCCTTATGTGATCTTAGAGGGGTCTTGAACCTCCCGGGCCCTTGTTCCGGGGGTCTTTGGAACTCAAAGCAAATGCAAACTGAATAGGAAGAAAAGACTTCCCTCCTAGCTGTGAAGTCACAACTGTCTGGCTAGTATCTTCGCAGCACAAGGTGGCCTCTGGACTGGGTTGGATTAAATGTACGCGCGGCACCGTTTTGACGCCAAACATAATCCAGTTCGAGAGGGTAAATGAACGTAAGGTCGAGCTAGAATGATTATTACATTGAAACGCACAATGTGTTTCAATGCGGCACCAACTCCTTCCATTGATTAAATAATAATTACGATAATAATTATAGCTCAGAAGAAAAGAAGAATATAGAAGAGAGCGGAAGGTGGGGAAAGGCAGGGACAGGAAACAAGAGAGGTCCGTTTACAACGCCAAATCCTCTACTCGTAAGTAAATCCCATTGAGGTTAATGGGAGAAACTCCCAGGTAGATGGGTTCCAGAACTGCAGTCCTGGTCTAGTTTAGCTCTGTGGGCGTGATTTTGTTGTGACTAAACCCCTGCCTCGCATTGAGCTAGAAACTCGCCTACTCAAGCCTGTAAGAGGAGAGATTAAAGCCAGGCAGACATAACAGATATTTTCTAGAAACCAAGAGCGAAAACGAAAGGGGGGAAAAGAAATTTTTCAGCGAGAACGACCCTCGAGACCGTCCCTCCTTCCTCCTCCACCTAACCTCAACTCCCATCCCTCCCAAATATCTCCTTCACCTCTCCTCCCCTGTTCCCCCTAACTTGGCTTGCCCCTCAACTGGGCCCGGGTGGAAATTCGCCGCGGCTGTCCCCCTTCCCAACGCCGGCAGCGCTGCGTAATCCGGGCCACTTTAAAAGAGATGAATTAATAAAGCAAATGAGGACTTAATAATTCCGAGCGTCCTGTTTCTCGGGCTGGGGCGGGGGAGAGAAGAGAAGGAAGAGAGCGAGAAACAGAAAAAAGAGGGAGGGAGAGAGAAAGTGCGCCCAAATTGTTTGCCGTGGATCAAGGCGAGCCGCCTTTTGCTTCACTTTCTTTATCTTAATTCCGACTTGAAAAGATATAATTATCTAGTTTGAACAGAGCTGCTATCAAATCCTTCTTTAGGCAGGGAAGGGGGACGCTGGAGTGGGCTGCAGTGTTCTGAGCCGCTCGGTGGAGCCTGAGATAGCGGGTAATGAAGTTGTGGAGTCCTCAGATACAAAGGGCATTAACCTCATTAGCATGAAACCTTTTCTTCTAGCCATTGTGGGACTCTTTCAGACTCCTAATCCCCCCTATTTTCAAAGCTTGGTTTGTAATAAAGCTTTTAGGGGGGTTTTCCCCCCCAAAGCTAATAGCATTCTCTGAAGATTTTATTGCTGTTACGCTACATAGGACGCTTAATTCCTCCCCCTTTTTCCCCCTGTCTCCCTCTTTCTTGTTCCCCCCCTTTTGCAGTTTAAGGAAAGAGGTGGGGGGAAGAAGATCATATTCATATATATATATATATATATGAAAGAAAGAAAAAATGGCGCTCCTGCCTCCTGCAGAAATAAGCCTTAAAAAATCATGAAACAATTTCGAATCAGAAAGCCAGAATCTAGGAAAAGAGTAATGGGAGGGTTTTATGTATTTATTTTAAATCAGGGCTTGGAGGGACGTCAAAAGGTGCTAAAAACCGGTCCGTTTGCCTGGTTTTATTTCGAAGGATGTATTAAAGCAGATAAAAAAAGAAAGATGAGAGAGAGAGAGAGTAAAAAGAAGTTTACCTTAGGAGCAGGGCTCCTAGGATCTGAAGTGGGAAACGGAGGGCTTGAAAGGGAAACGGAATCTCTCTTTCTTCCTTCCTCGGTCTTTCATTCTTCCTGGGAGCCCCGCCTTCCTTTTTCCAATCTCTCTGACGGGAAAGTCACTCATTAGGGTCGAAAAAAGAAAGGCGGGGTAACTTTTTAATATATATGTTTAATTCTTTTAAGCAGAAGAGTAAAGAAGCTGACAGGACTTTTTAAACCCAGTTTCCATCCTGCAGCTCACTAGAGCGGTGGACAGCACGTGCGTGGAATGGCTAAACTGAACTTTATTTTATTTTTAGTTGTTGTTTTTTAAAACTGAGGCAGGTTGTTTAACAAAGCGGGTATTTTCGCGACGCATTGTAACTTCGCCTTATCACAGTGTAAAGGGTAGTCAGATTGTCCTAAATTATGTCCAACTAGCCCCCCTGGATCCACGGATTAAGAGATTAAAGGAGACCACTGGGCAATGGCTCCTCTTTCCCCCCTTCATATTCCTGGTATGATAATTGCCTAAACTGATTTGCACTTCCACAAAAAAGTCTTTGTAGCTGGAACACTGCAGACGAGGTTTGCGCTGTCAATGGGAAGAAAACTGATTAATGCAGCCTATCAGGCTAAGGAGCAAATGAAGCGTGAATTAATTAAAAAAAAAAACGGGGTACCCTCAGAAAGCCAGGTCGCTTCCTCAAGAATTAGGGGGAAACTTTTGGCCCCTTTGCTATTTAAGTTGGCACCCCTCCCTTCCCTTTGGAAAGGCTCCTTCCCCCGCCACCGTCCCAGAATATGCAAACAATAATAGGGAAAAAATAAGAGGGCGAGCATATTGCCCGGGTCACAAATAACACATTCGTCATCCCGCAAGGGCAAAACGCCCTGGTTTGATAGCTCGGACTTCCTTCCCACACCAGCCAATGACGTTACATCCAGCCCGACTTTACCTATCCGGGAGCACCCGGAACAGAATCTCCTGTAATTCAAAGGGACTTAACTTCCAAATAAGTGGGTCTAAGATGGCAGCCTTACTTGGAAATAAATGCAGCAGGAATCAAGACAGCTTTTACTTAAATAAAAACCGAGCAAAAACGAAAATATGGCAAGACAACACAAGAGAAGACCTTATCAAACAGCTATGTCCTCCCCCCACACCCGTTTTCGTGAAAGTAAAGTTTCAGGGCTAAATCCAGTTGTTAGTCCTAACCAGAGTAGACCCACTGAATAAATCGGACTTACCAAAGTGTCGATTTAACAAGTGCCATGGAGTCCATTGTTTCCTTTAGGCGGGACCCGCAATCAGATTTAGCCCTCTGACTCAAATGAGACTTACTGTCACTTTAAAGCACAGCTTTGCCTCGATTTCAGCTGAGGTGGAGTCAGGCTCATGCCAGCAAACCGATCCACAACTCGGTAATCGGATTCAGACTGCAACCAAACTGCGCTTATCCAGCAGCCCAGCCCAACCTAGGAAGTAAACTCCATTATTTTCGTACAATTTTACTTCAAATGCTTCAATACTAGTGCAAGAAATCACCTGAGTTCAGGACTCACTTTCACATATGCACATCAACAAACTCGAGTTTGCCTCTGGGTATACATTCAACAGGCAGCTAACTAATCTCAGCTTCCTGTACCTCTGTGGTACACGGATTTAGGCCGCACCTAGTTAGTTCCAGCTGCTCCTCCCAACTAGACAGGATGCTTTGAATCAATTGTTCATACTCACATAAATCCTATTGCTTCAATGGGTCTAGTCTATTTAAGGGAGGAACAATTAGACATCCACCCTGTTTAAAAAAATATTAATGATTCATGTTTAGATGTATTCTTTAAACAAGGTAAGTCTGCCAACACAAAGCAGACTGTGAGAAAACTTCTCCTTCTGCCTATGAATTGAAGGGGAAAATTACCTCTGATCACCCATGCCACGTGATACAATCAATATTTTGTTCCTTTGTTATTGAAATGTGCGCTGAGGAGTGGCTGAGGCTGGTGGCAAAGTTACTTTTGGTAAGGGGCGGGATGAAGAGTTAATATTTTCGTCCCACGGGGGAGGGAAGAAGTTGCTTAGAATTGTTAAGCCATATTGATAAATCTTTATTGACAAAATATTGACATGGAGATACTTCTTGGAAGTATATAGTGTGTTAGAATTCTAACAAATTAAACACAAAACACGAACATATTTACATTCTGGTAAAGAAGACATTAAGGAAACATTTGTCATTTTAGTAGCTCTATAATCTTGGAACATCAATATCGTCATCATCAGTGCTTGAAATGTGTCCCCCAGTGAAACGGGCCCAAGCCCAAATCCTCCCCAATCTGGAGCCCCCTAAACATATCTGACTGAAACTCCCATCATCCCCAGCCAAGCAACGGGGGCCCTGGTCGAAGAGGATGGGAAGTGAAAACAGGCACGCCTAGAGGGCAGCAGATAGCGGAAGTTGAGGGTAAGGGGGTGATTCATGAAAAGAAATAACTGATTTTTTAAAAAAGAAGTGAAATTATTTTCTGTCTCTTTTTCCCTTGCAGCGAAAGTGATAAAGAACTCCCTCCTCCTCCCTTCCCCCACCCCACAGCACCCCACCTTTTTTTCTTCAAAGAGTATCCATTTGGAGGAGCAAAATAAAAAATTAAAATTAAAAATTAAAAAAAATTAGAATTTGTTACCGCTACTTCATTGAGTTTTCACAACCACGTTGACGCCAGAAGTTATCATAAAAAGGTTTACAGACTGCACAGTTTCTCGTAAAATAAATTTAAAAAGCACACAGAACCTGTCTCAAAGGAGAGGGTTGGGGGGGATTACAGTTCATCTCTGCCTGTCTTTAGCAATCGGAGTTTTCTTTCTTTTTTTTAAAAAAAAACCCTACACCCTCCTTCTTTGCCCTTCTGCAAGGTCGGTCTTTCTTTTCTTTTTTTTTTAAAGCATGCAGTTCAAGTTTCTCCAACAGGTGTGTCGATTTTGGCTGGGTGTGGGATTTTCTCTCCCAAAGAGTGGGAGGGGGAAAAAAAATACACAGATACATATATCTCTCTCAGAATTATGTTTTGGGAACAAGAACAAATCCCTGGCGAAGTGCAAAGTGTGTGCGTGCGTGTGGACAAGGGCGGGAGCGAGCGCGGGATCGTTCCCCTTTGAAATGGGGGCCGCTTTTGACTTGGAAGGGCGAGCAGCAGGCGGCCGGGTCAAGCTGCTCCGCGGTTTGGCTTTGACTGACGGCTCCCCCTTCCTCCCCCTCTTGCTCGCGCGCGCGCGTGTACCAGCAGAGGACCAGCACGACTAGGGATCTGGGCTGACATCTGGCTAGCTGGCCGTCTGGCTCTGTCGCCCCCTCGCCGCTGCCTCGCGCTCAAGGAGACTCGCCGGAGTCCGTGTCCCTCGCCCGCGGTTTCTGGTCACAAGCCTTTCACACTTGCGTGGCTGTTCGTGGAAAAGTCTGCTTCATTTGTTTTTGTGGTTTTGTTTTTTAAGTGCCAGCTTTGGAGATTTTTTTCCCCCCTTCCTTCCTTCTTTCTTTTTTTAAAAAAGGCAGGCAAGGAGGGTTGATTTAATCGTCTGACGTGACATCAATCTCCTCCGGGCTGGCTTGCTTGGTGGCGATTCTCCACCGGTTAATATGATGAGTCCCCTTTTTCTTCTGTTGCGAGTCCGAACCTTCTTCTTCCAACTTCTGACGCTTGAACTTCGTCCGCCGATTCTGAAACCAAACTTTTACCTAAAGGCGGGGAGAGGGGGGAAAAAAACAGCCTTTGGTTAGCTCCCTGCAGGCACTGGGCGCCCCACTCTCCCCGCCAAAAAAGTCTTCGTAGATTGATGCCCCTCTTCCCAACCAAAGGATCTCCTGCGCCTTTAAGGGGTGTTACACCAAAAGTGTGTGGGGGATATTGGGAGGTAATTAGCCTGGAGCGGGGAGAAATACTACCTCGGAGCAGACTGTGTTTCTCAGGTCACACCATATAGAGGGGACTTTGTAATATAAAGGAGGTCCAAAGAGACAGGTATCATATAAAGTGTGTGTGGGGGGGGGGTATTTAATTTCTATCCCGCCTTTCTCCCGATATGGGACCTAAGGTGGCTCACAAGTTAATACAAAATACAAAATAAAGTAGACAGGCAGAATCTATTTTGCTTCTGTGTTCTCCAATTGTCACTATTATCATTATTACCATTATTATTTCCCGAAATTGAGGTGGAACTACTGCAAAAGAGTTTAAAAGAAGGAAAAAAACAGTCCAAAATCCTGACCTCAGAAGCTTATTCTATGGATAAGAATGAGTACACAGCCCTTCCACAAAACAATTCACTCCTGGCTTTCTCAAGCTTTGTTCATTTCAGCAGCCTATTTTCCCCCCAATTTTTGTTTCTATTATGTTTCGGAGAAGGCGGGTAGTACTGAGCAAGTCATTTTGTCGCTAAATCCTTGCCGATCTCCTTCGGCTCACCCAGAGAGATCTACAGCGAGATCCAAGACAGGGGCTATTTCTGCCCACGCCTGAGATAAGGCGCAGAATCCCAGATACAAGACAGGCACTTTGCCTACGAAGGAAGGAAGGAAGGAAGGAAGGAAGGAAGGAAGGAAGGAAGGAAGGAAGGAGATTTTTGTCTGCTGTGACGCCGGAGAAGCAAGATTCCCACACCCTCCGGCCCCCTTCCTCCGGAGGACCTTAAGTCACTGAGAACTAGTTATTAGGAGTGGCTTTTGAATCAGGAGGCAGAGTCCTGGCTGGGACCGATTCCCTCACCAACGATTCGAGGCTGGCAAGTGCACGACCATTCTTGCGGGGAAACACCACGTGACCGTGCAGAGCGATCCTATGCCTGAAGTTCTTCCTGCGGCTTAACAGTGGGGGTTGCTTCCAAGTACAAAGGACGCGCAGTATGTAAAACGAGGGTCGGACTCTATATCTCCTTTTCCGGCCTCCCCGCCCCCCATTTGGTTTTTTACCGATCCTAAACCTGCTGCCTAGGAAGGAAATCCGGCAGAAAAGAATGGGACTTCCTGTTGCTTCGGGAAACCGATGCCAGGAGCAAAAGCAATCTCATTGGCTTCACGGGAGCTCACCTCCCGCCTCGCCTGGAACTCAGTTAAGCCGCAGTAATTGGGGTTTAAGGCTAATCCCCCACTTTAAGTACAGGCCTTGGAAAGGTGCCCCCACTGATTTCAACTTAGGACTGTCGCTTTTCAGCCCGATTCTCTCAACTCATTTGCGGCCTAAAATCCCCCCTGAAATTAATAGGGCTTCGGATCAGGCCGCCGATGTATTTGAAAATGAAGAAGGACCTTCCACTCCGCTGTGGATCGGAAGGGGATTTGGAATTTAAGCAAGAAACTGGACTTGCCTCTTCAGTCAGGCTACCAACATTTATTACAAAGAGGTAGAAACGCTCCCTTCCATTGATTTGTCCTAACTTAGAGTAGAACCACTGAATAAACTGGATTTACCTATGTGTTGACTTCAAAATTCAAGAATGGGTTTACTCTGTTTGGATCTAATTAATTTCCAGACTGCATGTGAGACATTCCTATGCGCCAGCCTGCCCCTCTTTACACCAGAGAAATTCTATTAAGAAAGTAAGTCCTCTGTGGCACGCCTTCTTGTAGGCCTAACCACTCTTTGAGTCCAAGTCAACTTATTACCAGAAGTATCTGCGTGGTATTTTAGTATTTTACTGTTTCCTCCCGATCCTAAACCGGTTGGCTTGGAAATGACCAAGGGGGGCTTACTTCCACATGAAAAGTCATCGGGATAGAGAACTATAATCACGCAGCCTTTCCGATTTATGTCCATTCACACGGGGATCCAGCCTTCAATACCACTGTAAATCCAGAATGTGGACACGATTTGTATTTGGAAAGACCAAACGGGAGAAAGTGGAGACTTAGGGGCTAGCATTAATTGACAGAGTGCACCCACTGAAAGAATGGGACAGACACACCACTTGATTCTATGGGTCTACTGTGCTTGGGATTAAGGGCTGGATCTAGTTCCTTGTACGTGTAAGAGATCTGCTCTAGCACACTACCGTCTGTAGGCCAACACATACAAGCAAGCATTATAGTGTGGGCTGGTTACCTTCCCTCATAAAAGTGTATATTCACCAAGACTGTCTCTCTACAGATGCCAGCCCCTTTGCTTTAGAAACACTCCACTTTCTCCGGACTCACTTCTGTTTCCCGCAGGTAGGAATGGAGAGAGCATTTGTGTTCAAATCCCTTCTCTGGAGTATATACATTTATTTTCCAGGCAAACCCCTGATACTCCTGCCTATTGGACTTCAGGAAATAAAATGTTTCGGAGTGATCTTTTTCTTCTCTCCACATCCAACATCCAAACATTAATCATATAACAACCATTTAAAAAATTAAATTAATCATTCGATTGTCGGCGGGTACAGTTTACTTCCACGTATTTCCCCGTCATAAACAGTTCAGTGCCGTTTAATTCGGGATTATTGTACAAAATCTCCTGACTGCCAAGCGGTTTTTACAGCTGGGCCTTTGTAACAGACCTGCAGACAGAGAGAGGGATGGTTGGAGTTCGGAGAAGAAGACCTCTAAGGGAGCCCAAAGAGCTCAGCCAGACTTCAGATTAATTTGGAGGGGAAGGAATCTTTTTTAAAGGTGGAGGAGGGGAACTATTCAGGTTTAATTAAAAATAATTTCAAAAGGGGGGGATTGAACGGCCTCCCTTAATTAAGTAGGCAGTTCGAATCCTGCGCGCTTAAAACAGGCTCCTCTTTTGTACGGAGCGCCTCTGTAATGTCAAAGGAAGGAGGGAACCCTATTTGCCTGCGCCGCTTTGGTGACAGGGGCCCACCTTTTGGAGGGAGGAGGAGGAGAAAAAGAAGAAATTATGAAGAAGTCCTTAAAGTGCCGTCGCTGGGAGGTGGGGGAGAGAAGGGAAGCCCCTCTGAATTTGCTTTGGGTCGCCGAAATTTGAATTAAACATAACCAGCTGACCCTGGCAGTCATTTAATTACAGATCGTATTGATCCCGAAATTACCTCCAAAAGAGAGAGGGGGGGAAAAAAGTCTCTCTTTCTCTCTCTTTGCAAGCAAAGGTAAACACCATCTTTTTTTTTTTTAATAATTAAAAAAGACCTTCTGGTCTGATTCAGCCTGAAAATGCCTGATAAAGGCCCTGCGCGTGGAGGGGGGAGGGGAGGGACATAAATCCGAAAACGGGACCGTTTTAATCAGCTCCTTCAACCCGCTTCACTGCCCCCTTCAGAAGCCCTTAGCTGCCAGACGCCCCCTTTCCACCCCTCCCTACATCTCCCGGCTCCATTTTCATATTCCACACACACACACATACACACAGGGAAACAACTCCCCCCCCCCAAAAAAAAGCCAAGAAAAATCCTCCCGTTTCCAAAGCCGAGCGAGGGAACAAGGGGTGAGTTTAATTCGCTTTTCAGTTTGTTAATTGAAGGGGACGTCGGGTCCTTTTCTCCCGGCCGGTCTCCAAAGGGGCGCTCGTTTTGTCGGGGCCTTGGGGGCCCTGACACCGGCACAATAGACCCCGGCCAGCTTCGGGATCAAGCGGGACAAAGACCACCTTAAAGAGCGCCTTGGCCCGGGAAAACCGGCCTGTCGACCGGGCCCTTCTTCGGCGAACCTCATCAAAGGGGCGACCCATTTACTGGCCCGGGCGCGGCCGGCGCGGCGGGGGGATTGTGAGGAGACACATTTGCCAAACACAAAAAGTCCAATCTCCGGTTAGGCGTCCTCCCGACCCCACCCCACCCCTCCCCAACGCGCTCCGCCCCAAAGAAAGGCAAAAGAGGAGGAAGGAACGGGGGGGTGGCGAAACAGCGGACAAAAAAAAAGTGTTACAACTTAATCCGACAAAAGAACGTTACTGTTTACTGGGAACTTTGAACTAAGCTATGTGTCTCCCCCCACCCCTTCTTTCTCACACACACACCACGGATTTTTCGTCTTCTTTTTCTCTCCGGTCCCTTAAAACAGGGAGCCGAAGGCAAAGTGAAAGGGAACATTCCCGTCGAAATTGCACCTTGGCTTCTATGGAAGGCGAGAAGGGCATCGCCCTCGGGGCGGGGAGGAAAAGAAAGGCGATGAATTTTTATTTGAGGGGGGCCACACTGCGAAAATAGAGGGAGAAAGCGGTGCTCACCCCGAGCACTATCTTGAGATCAAGAGCCAAGGCAACCATCTGGTTGAAAACAGACACACACACACAGGCACACACACACAGCAGCTGGGCAATCGAACTGACTAGGCTTAAAGATGAATTTGATCCCATCTCTTTCTCTTCCTCCTCCACTCCTCCTCTCACACGCACACATCCAAGGTTAATACAATGGTTCATTCTCCCTGGCACACTCTTCAAGAAACCAACACAGTCGCGTCGGGGCGATTGTCAAACAAGGCTATTCTTCCAATCGGATCGCACTGCGCACCAGCGATTTTTTTTAATGTGACTTTTGCTCTCTCTCTCTCTCTCTTTTCACTTCCCCACGCCCGAATTTATCGTTCAATTACAGATTGGCACGAGGACGTCCGCCCTTGGCACTGGGAGAACTCCCCCACCCTTGCACCCCCCAAAATCCAGCAAATCAGCACACCTGAAACCCCAGCACCCTGTTTTCCAGTCACGGGGAACTATCACACAAACAATCCGATCCACAACACTCTGGGCTCCGGCGGAACACGGGCTTCTGCGGGACTGGCATTCGAATGGCCAGGTGAGCGGGACTGAAGGGTGGAGACTGGCTCCCAGTCAAACGAACCTGCCGCATAATCGGATTGGAAGCCTTTTCTCTCGGAGACAACTTTCGTCAGAATCAAGCGCGGGAGGGGGGTGCTTTTCATTTTTAAGCAAACGTGTCCAGGATTTGGTCCGTGGACCTGTCTTAAATCCAGTTATTTTGGGGGTAAAGAAGTAATGAATCTAGTTAGGCGCAAAGCAAACTTTCCATTTCAAAATTTCGAAAACAAACAAGAGATGAGGGAGAAGAGACTTCTCTTTTTCTGTCCAACTGTCTATAATTCTAACTCCTAATTTTAGAATCTTTTCCGCACGGAGGCATAACAACAAAATCCACTTCCTTCCCTAAAGCCAATCTGCTCCCTAAATTAGAAATCAGCACCCTTTCACAGTGTAAGAACCTGCCATACTACATAAATCCACAGAAACCTACTGAATAGTTCTCAACCGCGACAACTGCTCCTGTACCATTATAGATTTCCACACAGAGATTTAATAAACAAATAAACAAAATGAAATAGCCCGGTTTATCAAGGATTCAAACTGAGTTCACAACGAACTCTTAGGTCTTGAACTCGGACCCGCAGTCAACCCACCAGGGCCAGCGGGGAACCAGTTAAGCCAAAGTGTCTTGATCAACAGGGGAACCTTGTACACGTCTACTCAGAAGGACGCCTCTTGGAAATCACCCAGACTTTCACCCAAGTAAATGTCCATACGATTGCATCTTGAAGGCGATCAAATTTTTGCCACGTGTCCCTCTGGAGAGATATTAGATTAAAACTGGGAGCTGATGGGGTTGCAAAAGATCATTCCGCAAAATCCGATTGTTGTCTCCGATTAGAGTAAACCCACTGAATGAACAAGAAGTTGCCAATTTAACACCCTTATCGTAGTTCCAGGGATTTCAGTGGGTCTACTGCATATTCGGTTGGACAACTGGATTTTGCTTTACATGCTGTGAATTTGGCACTCATCTGTGAACTTTCTTTCTCTCTTCAGCACGTATTTCGTTGGCAATTTTTTAAAAAGACCAGGGTGCTTTTTATGACCGGGAAAAGCAGGTGGCACGAGAAGAACATTTATTTCTTCTCTCTCAGACAAGCACAATGTACACCTCTTGCTTTCCCTGCCGCTTGAAAGAAAGGACTCCCACCCCTCGAGTCCCAAGGCGTGTTGGCTTCGAGGCGCTGGAGCGGCGTGGCTTACCTGAGTTTCCGTGAGACTGAGGCTGTGCGCCAGTTGCTTTCTCTCTGCCCCGACGACGTAGTGATTCTTCTCAAACGCGTGCTCCAGCCTCAGTAGCTGGGACGGCGAGAAGGCGGTGCGGATCCGTTTAGGTTTCCTGGCGAGTGCATTGTGCAAGAGGAAGCTTTCCGGGCTCGTTTCGTTGCCTGTATCGCGCGACAAAAACAAAAGAAAACCCGGACACATTCATGAGCCCAACGAGCCCGAAATTTAGCATTTCCTTAAAAAAGGGAGGGGGGAATTGGGAGGAAAAGAAAGACGCTGAGGCGTCTTCTTTATTTTTATTCCTCTCTTTGACACCTTATTTGCCACTAATTTTCCCTAATTAGTTTTAGGTTCAGTTCTCTCCAAAAGAACCAGAGCGAGGGACGAGAAGTACTCAACACAAAGAGAGAGAAAGCAACGGAACTAACGAGGAGACGCACTCTCATAACGTCGCGCAAGGAAGAAGTCGAAAAGGAGCCGGGCGGGGGGCGATTGATTGGTTCGATGTCCTTTTTAAAACTCTGGCCCTCTGGAGAAAGGACAATATTAAATGTGCTTTGAAAGCAGTCTCTTTCTTTCTTTCTTTTTAAAGGAAGGGTTGGATTCCAACAATGCCAGCAACGAATTATCTTCCGAAGTTGGTTGATCTCATTCCTATTGGAGGGGATAAGTCAGAGAATTTGTGGGAACCTTGGAAAACCTTGGAGGAGATGCCTTTTTGAAAGCGGTATCCCTCTAGAGCTACACCCAACAAGTTTCCCTTTCCTTTCTTTTCCCGCCCTTCCTTTTCTCCTTACACGGAGGAGACTCTTCGCTTGGTTGAGTTTTTTTTTAAGACAACCAACCTCATCCTCCAGATCCGAATGCAAAATAAAGAGAAAAAATTGAGGGGGGCTTTATCCATTCTCCCCTCTCTCACCCCCCCTCCGGCACACACACACACACACACACACACTGCCCTGGCCAGCCATCATCTGTCAATGACTGCAAGCATTTCTGGCCAGGATTTGGAAACACCGATCGCCACAATCGCGTTGCCTTTCTGTGTGTGTGCCTTTGCTGTATGTCAGAGAGAGAGTGTGTGTGTGAGTTTGGGTGGTTTCCCCAAGGGACTGTTATATCAAGTCAAAGGTGGCAAATCCTGATTTTTTTCGCTAGTGTCCTCCAACAGGCTTTTCACGACGAGAGACCGGGGACGAGAGTAACTAAGAGAACAAAACGCATAATCCTCCCCAATAATAATAATTCCCCATTATTATTATTATGGAAATACTTAGATAACTGTCTACACGGGTTCTCATCTTACCCCCAATATTTCTTGTGCTTCGTTGATTAAATCATAATCATAAAATAAACGAATAACGAGGAAAGGGTTGTTTTAAAGAAGTGTAGGGAGAAAATTCCCTTTTTCCCCCTCGGTGAATTAAAATGAATGGGACCGAAGGAAGATATCAATTCGAGAAGAGAACGTGCGCCGGTCTCTGGCTAGGACGCCTCTGCCCTCCGGCTACGAGGCAGCGAGAGGACGTCCGCAGACCGGCTTCATCGGTCATCCTTCAAACGGTTTTGAAACCTTTGGCCTCCCCAAGACTCCGGGCGTGTAAACTCTCCCTCGCCCGCCGCTTTTGCCCGCACCTGCATTAAGGCATGGAAGGAGAGGGAGGGAAGGAGGGAGGGGGGCAAGAGGATAGCCATTTGATCTCCCTGAGTTTCTTCCTTGTTAAAAGTGTTACTTTGCTCATGTAAAGGAAGGGAAAGTGAAGAAAGATGTTTTGCTAGAAACCCTATTCTCAGCGTTTCCTGGAGATATCGTCCGTGCGGCTGGGAAACAGCAGGAAAGAAGCCCGAGCAAAAGGCGAAGAGGCCTTTCCATAAGGAAAGGTGCTGCGGCACGACCCTAACGATTTAGTTTTATTTTTAAATTCCGATCCGACGATTCCAAAGGAAGTAAATCCCAGGAAGTTCCATCGGAGAGCAGGAGACAAACTTTAGAAGAGAGTGAGTAGTTCAGGAGGGCTCACTCCCAAGAAATGTGGAATAGCTGGGTTGTCCATTATCCATTTTTTAAAAAAGTTACCCATTGAAAAAAAAATGTAAACATCAGTCTTGTTTCATGCTTTTGGGGATCCGAATCAATTGGCAACCATCAGATCTTTGGACTTCACAGGTTTTTCCCCCAAAGACGAATTTAATCTCCCTCCTCCGAAAAAGAAATCTTGGGAATTTTTCACAAGAGAAACTCAGGGATATAAATTCAAAAACTCATTAATACAATTTCCAGAATTCATTTTTTTTTTAATCTCACGCTTTCGGTTTCTCTCTCCCCGACCTAACCTCCTTTTTTTCGACCTCTTTAGTCGCTTTCCCCCTTGGTTTTCAAGCCAATCTTTGCCTGCTAATTCATAGGCGGCTTTGCCCTCTCGAACTCCGCGGCTAGGCCCAGAATTTGCCTGGAAAGCGTCCTAAGGGACGCAGCAGGAAGATCTGATCCTGGTGTCACTTACTCCAGGGCGCTTTTGCCCCCTCTTTGACTTCCCGGAGTGGTTGTCTGTCTCTCTGTGGGGTCGCGGGGCGGGGGAGTTGTGGAACCTTTTGACCCAAACTTCCGCCAGAAACCCTGGCCTCTCTTTCTCTTTCTCCGGCAGTGGTAGTTTTCTCAACTTCCAAAGAACTCACCGTGGGGAAGGAAAAAACTAGAAAACTCCGAGCCCGACCTGGAATCACTTTGGGTCTAGGGCTCGGTCCCCATCGGTCCATTTCTTCCAGTCGAACCCAATAGGTTTCGGCATGGAAGGGAAAGACAGACACCCCTCGCCCCCCTTTCACCGCCATCGCCCGGAGTTCCTGCACTATTTCCATTCCACCACCCACACGAATTCCTGCCGGGGCTTTTCTACAGACCCAACACCCCCCAACTCTGGCCAGCCCGCCGACGCCTGTGATCCATAGTCCGGTTGAGGCGGCGGGTGGGCCGGTACCCCGCGCGGTTCTCTCTCCCATTCCCCCCACCCCACCTTCTTCGGTGGGCCCTTACCTTGGAAGCGGTGGCCCAGGTAGCGGTACCTGTGGATGAGCCAGGGGTAGAAGGTGGAGGGGTCCCTCTGCTGCGAGGCGAAGAGCGGGTGCGGGGAGTGCGAGGAGGGCAGCGGGTGGGCGGCCAGGGCGTGGGGCGGGGGCACCGGGTGGACGGGCACGGCGGCCGGGTTCGGCGGGTGCGAGACGGCCTCGGCGAAGACCAAGTCCGGGTTGGCGGTGGAGTAGACGCCTCGGCCGGCCCCGGCGGCAGCGGCGGCGGCGGCGGCGTGGAAGCCGTTGAGGAAGGGGTTCATGGGGCTGGAGTTGGCATAGCTGAGCGCCGCCGGGCGGATGGGCTCCTCGGCGCGGGAGGCGGGCAAGGCAGGGCTGTCTTTGGCCACCAGCGACTCGATGGTGAAGCACCGCTTCGGGGTGGGCTGGAACATCCCGGCGACGGCCACCGAAGAGCCCCCCTCCCTCCCACCCGCCCGCCCGCCCACCCTCCCAAGCAGGCGCCGGTCAAGCGGGGTTCTCCTCGCCGCCGCTGCCGCCGCCGCCGCCGCAAGGATCTCCTCGCCGCCGCCGCCGCCGCCGCCTCCGCCCCGACGTCGTGATCTGCGGCGTCGCGGTCGCCGTCGTCGTCGTCGCGGTCGCCGTCAAGGTCCCAGTGAGAAGATCGAGGGCCGGGAGGGGGCGGCTCGAGGTCCCCCCACCCCTAAATCCAGACCGGGGCAAAGCGGGCCGCTGCCAAGCGAGGAGGAGGCGGAGGCGGCGTCGCCGTCGGGAGGCGAGCGCCCGGCAGGGAGACGCGCTCGGCAGCCTCCGTCGCCGCCACTGCCTGGCTCACTTCATCCGCCAAAAAAAGAAAAGAAAGGCGGGGGGGTTTTTGAAAAAGTTGCTGGGCGAAGTTCTGCCTTTTTAATTCGGGCTCCCCCTTCACTCTCCTCTCTCTTTCCCTCCCCCCGTCTCCTTCCCCCGCTCTCTTTCTCCTTTGCGGGAGCCCCAGCGGCCCCGGCTAAGTCCAGCGGCGATCCATGGAGGAGGAGGAGGAGGACGAAGGCGAGCGATCGGGTCCCTTTGCCCAGAGTGGTGCGAACGATTTGTTAGTTCATGAGCCTAATTAGTGCGGAGGAACACATAAACAGCTTCCTCTGAAGCCTGGTAAATGGCTTGATGATTGGTCGCTATTACTCGCCTTGAGGTTGGAGGAGGGAGGGGGCCGAGAGAGAGAGAGAGAGAGAGAGTCAGAGACAGAAAGACTCTTTAAAGTGCGTCAGAGGGGAGAGGCGAAAACTTCTGGCCGACGCGATCCTGGAGGGATGGATCCCAGCCCGCACTGGAATGGACTCTCCGCTTCGCCCCGGCCGCCCGGCGACGAGCCCAGGAAAACTTCCCCCGGGGCTGCGCGAGGGAGACGGAGCCCCGGCCGCCGCGGGATGAGGAGTCCCTCCAGGACTCAGGGTAAGAACAGGGGAGGTGTCCGCTTGGAGAGGGAGGTGGGAAGGGGGGGTCACGCAGTCACTGACGGGTGCGGGGGTGTTAGCACTCCCGACATGGCCTAACGCCGACGTTGAGGGCCCGGACTGGAGGAGAAATCTGGTTTTTCTTCTCCTCCCCGGCGAAGGAAGCAACGGAGGGAAGGTGGTGGAGATCTCTTCTTGCGATCAGAGAGGTTGGTAGGCGGACGGTGAGCCTCGCTCCGAGCCTTCCCATCCCGCCCTCTGGGTCTGTTGGAAGCTCCCTGGGTCACCCAAGGCACCGGAGGAAAAGAAGCCGAATTATGCCCCGAGACTTTTCAAGAGGTTATTTGGGAGACCTCGAGAGAGTTCTTATAGCCAGCTTGTCTCTTTTATTGCCGCCGCCCACCAGCCTTTTCAAAACCCAAACCCAAGCTCCCCCCCAAAAAAAGAAGAAGAACTGAAGCTAGCTTCGGGTTCCTCCAGGGCCGCCCTTTACATCTTCCGGCCAGCTTAGGAAAAGCGAGGCTTTCTCAGAAGGCTCCAAGACTCGCTGCTGCACCAGACAAAGCTCGGGCCAGTTGGGCTACGGTGGCGAAGGGAGTGGCGAGTCTTCCGCCGTTCCGGCCCTGTCCGCGTTTTCGCGATTGCCGAGGCGCTGGGAACGATTTTTTAGGGCCGCGTCCTCCGGCTCCCATTGGCTGCCGCGGTCGAATAATTATGATCGCATCCTACTAGGGCTGCCTGCTGCTTACTGTTTATTGGCAGTTAAGGATCTATTATCTATTCATCAACCTCCTATTTTTACCAATTACACTCTTCTAAAGTGAAGCACCAGCAGGTATTTTTCACGTTTACAATTAATGATTAAAAAAAAGAAAAAAGAAAAGAAGGAAAGGAAATGAAAAGAAAGAAAGGAAGGAAGGAAGAGCTGGCGTCTTTAAAATCTATTAGGCGGCATGATTTATTTTGGGAAGGCGCAGAAATGCTCATGGAGATGCATAGTTGTGTGGCACAGGGAGATGGGGGCTGTCTTGTTTCAAAACACTCCAACTCCCCCCTTCGTGTTTTTCCACTGTTTCTGGCTCCCCCCCCTTTCGTATAATGAATGAGTTCTGAATATAGCAAGTCTTATTCCAATGACTTGGTGAGTTTACTCACATGCGGAGAGTTATCGCACTCATATCGTCATCTAGCTCGAAATATCCTGTTGGGATCCGACCCCCTCCCCGCAGCAGCAATAACCACAACAACAATGTCAGAAAACGTATTTAGTCTGGAAGCCAAGCGAATGAAGAATCTCTCACTCTCTGAGAGGCACCTACGAACCCTCTGGCTGCGTTCTCACAATTTCTCCCGATATTATGCACACTCACTCGCTATCTTTCTCTATGTTTAGAGGTGCTCACGGTCATAAGCTCAAAAGTCACACACTGTGCGTGTGCATAGGTACAGACAGAAAGGGTATATTGCTTTTGTTCTTATAACTTCCAAATACATGAGTAGGTATTTCATAGAATCATAGAGCTGGAAGACACTACGATGTGCCATCGAGTCCAAGCCCCTGACATGCAGGGACACACACTCAAAGTACCCCCAGCAAATGGCCATCCAGCCCCTGTTTAAAAACCTCCAGACAAGGTGACTCCACCACACCCCGAGGGAGCATATTTGTAGGAGCATCCATGTGGCTAAAATCATTACTGGAGTGTACATTTTAAAAATCCAAACTTTTTTTTTTCCTTCCGTGTCCACGGAGGTGAAAGTGTACTGAAGGCTTAGGAAATGCTTTCCACTTATATAGGTCGAACGAGACAAAAGTTTGTGTGTGGGTGTTCGGGAACTGTAAGTATGAGCTTTCCGATATCCTACCAGCAACCTGTCTGTTTTTCCCTATGGTTAAGTTTGATAGCTTAAAGGGACCTTATGAAGAAAACGGGCAACTTTTCCGCTCCTTTTCAGGGCGCTGGCCTCCCTAAAGGACCGAGTTCAAGTCCATCGCAGGATTAGTCTGCCTGGTAACAGAAAAACCCACATCGACACGCCCAAGAGTTTGGAGACGTGAAAAGAACCACAGAGAGGGAAAGACTGACTTTGGGAAGGCGTCCCCTCGCTATTAGTGTAGGTGACGGGAAAAACGATCCACAAGGCCCTTACTCTGGTCAGGTGTATATGGTTGAGAGGACGATCTTTGCTTAAATCTAAATATTTCGGCTTAACTGGGTGGCCGGTTTGGAAACAAAGGCTTCCAAACGAGCGGCCAGGCTCGTTACATTCTGCTGGCCGCGGGAGCGAAAACCTCGTTAATTCTAGCAGGACCTTCCTTCTTCGTTAAGGTGGGGAGGGCGTTAATCTTACCCTCCTTGCGCATGGAGGGGAGTTCCACTGAAACCACGGGAAGGAATACAATCGAGCAGATTGCTAGGCCGAATCTAACTCATCTTTCCCAGGATAACTCTTTCTGTTGTAATCTAGGATTCAGTATTTTATGGTATGTTATTGCGGGGGATACCTTTTAAACGATCTGGTGCCAATTTAGAACCGCGGCTTTTATCTTAAAAGTTTTAATGTGAAAATCAAAATGGGGCTTGGGAGTAGGAGGGAAGAAAGACAATATGATTCCCCATTTGAAAAAAAAAATTGTTAAAATAGCTTTGGACAAAAAAAAAAAAAACTCTTTAAGGCTCTCCAGTCTAAGAAATTCCCGGCCCCTCATTGTACTATGGCGAGGGGCCTGCCACAAGTTCTTTTTCAGGTCGCCAAAAGTATTCATACACCTCCAGAAGGAATAGCTTCTATGCCGCGAGTTCGACTGGGGACTTGTCGGTTTTCCACAACCCCACCCGCGGCTCAGAAGGCGCGCGTGGCTGGCCCAGAGGGGCTCAGAATCGTAACTCAGCGCTGGGAGTTGCCCACTCCAAATTCGCCTTCAACCCAAGGTACGCGCTCGCTCTGCTGTCTTTTAACCCAAGCCGCGTAGAAGAGTCCGGTTTCCATGCAGAAACCTCCGTTTTGCTAGGATCGTGGTTGCCTGAAGGTGTTTTTTAAGTCGAAGAGGTTTTGGCTTTTTCCTTGCCTCTGGGCAGGTTTGGCTTGGCTTGAATGCCCGACGGGGCGTCCTTTCTCTCTCTCTCTCTCTCTCTCTTTTTTTCCTGATCTGGATGATCTGTTTTTCCTTCAGTCGCGGGTCCGGGGATATCACCTCATCTTTCAGGAGAGTCTTCTCAGGAATCCGAATTCAGGAGTCCTGAAAGGAACGAATAGGGGCAAATGGGAGGGAAGAATATTCTTTGAGAGGCGGCTGGAAGCTGTGTTCCCGAAGAGAGACAAAAATGGACGGCGTTCCTTTATTCCGAAGGGTCACCAGGAAGCCCAGAGCATAGGTGCTGGAGGGTATCACATTCTGGAGCCATTAAAATCCTTTCCTAGGTTTCTGGGAGCCGTCCATCAGGATCCAGTCCCCCAGCCCCAGTGATCTGACCCCTCAGCTCCACGTGTCCACCTACTTCTTTCTTAAACCCAGTTCACAAGCCCGCGCGCGCACGCGGAAGATGAAAGAAAGAATCTATGCACAATCCACGATCACGGCTTCCCGGTCTCCAGGAGGACGCGCCGTCGATTTGCCTGGATCGAGGATTGCGCCCATAGAGTCAACGGGAAGGGGTTGCTGGTAGAGTGGAAACCGTGGAGCTGGGAGGCTCAAAGGCCTCCGCGGACTCCTACAGCCCGGCGAGTAGATTTAGACTTCCTCGGCGCCGCCTCGCGGAGCCCTTTCAAGGCGTCTTTAGTGACGGAAGGGCGAAAAGGTGTAGAAAGGCTGGGCTTTGGTGGCCCTGGGGTCGGGGGGCCGGGAGCCTGAGCAGATCAAAAGGGATAAAAAGGGGACGGATGACTAATCACCACAAGGGAGGTGGTAGCAGCGGGTAAAAACTGGACGGCAGGCTCCCGGGCCCTGTGAAAGTGAAAAGCGTGCAGGACTGTCAATCCATCCGGGTGACAGTAAGTCCTCCCTAGCCGAGAGACTTGGGGTACATCTCTCCTTTCTTCTTCCCCACAACAAAGCGAGAGGGCCTGCAATTCCCCCCAGAAGAACTGTGACAGGGCAGTGAATCCGAGCTGGCTCTCCCTCGTTGGGTTGGGTTTGGGGAGGCCTAAGTTTTTTTGGGGGGGGCGGTGTAGGGTGGAGTGGGAGGGCGAGTTGCTGGTAGCCTCACACGAGGCTGAGCTAAGCACGTGTTTGCTAAACCTCTTCCAGAGCCATGCCGAGTTCTGACTCGTTTCCCATTCCCCAGCCAGCTCAGAGCTGGAAACGGAGCTCCTGAGTGCAAATAGGCCCGAATTTTAGTGCTCGTCCCGACTAGAGTAGACCTATTGAATCTATGGTATTTACACACTCAAACCATTCAGCATCCCGTCTCTCTTCTGAGGAAAAGGCGTGTTATAAATAAACTGGGTCTAACAGATCTAAACTAGTGGGAACAAGGAAGATGTTTCACTCCAGTCTCTTTTTAAAATGGAGTCGAAGCAAAACATAACCAATTTGGGCAGCGTATTTGGAGTGGGCGATCAACTCTTGCAAGATACTAAGCACTCACTGTTGTTGAGGAAGGAAAAGTTATCCCTAAAGTTCCTCCTGTCTATCTGTGCCCCGCCACCCCCGCCACACACAATCAAAGAGGTGGAGGGAAGTTTCTTCCACAGAGACATCTTGGGAAGGTGGGAAGGGGGTAGGTGAAAAAGGGAGCGAGTGGATTGGGTAGGGTAGGGTAGGGTCCTCTAGAAAAGTTTGCTTCGAGCAAGTTCTGGACGATCTCTTAAGAGGTCCAGTAGGGTAGAGGAACACGGCCTACAGAGGAGGACAGAAGACTTTTGGGACGCAGTCCAAAAAGTGTTCACGTTGGCCTAGTGGTTTCAGCGTCAGTTTGGTCCCAAGCATTCAGCCAGCTGGGTCCTCAGCTGTCTGTGATGGTCTAAAAGATGTCCAGAGTGGAATTGCTAGGACAGATCAATCCTTTCCCCCAAATACTACTTATTACTAGCATCAACAGCAGCTAGAAAAACAAGAACAATGTATCTCGGTTTCTCAGTCTACCAAGTAGTATTGACTGAAGTTTTGGACCATGTGTGGAATCTTTCTAATAATCTAGGCATCAGTGACTTTCTAATAATCTAGGCATGCAGTGGTCGGATAATGTCACCTGTGAGAGCCAGCCTGTTGTAGTGGTTTGAAGGTTAGACTAGAACACTGGAGACCAGGGCTTGGTTCCCCGCTGGGCCATGGAAACCCACCTTGGACGCGTGGCACCCTCTCAGCCCCGGAAACCCCCTTGACAGGTTCACCTTGGGATCGCGATAAGTCAGAAACGACTCGAAGGCACAAGAGAACAACAAATGTGGCCTGTTCCAAGTAGTGCCACCTTTTGTAATTAATTAATCAAGGTGTTATGACTATTATTGTTGCTGCTGCTACCATTATTGTTATTTGAAATAGGCTAGTCAAAAACTGACATCCGCATGGCCTTAAAGCTCTCGATTTAACACGGATCCAAGTGAATTCCAACCAAATATTTCCGTGGAAAGGGCTTTGGGAAGCGAGGTCCTATTGGTCTTCATTCCAAGCACACTGATTTGAAAAAAAGACCCAGTGAAGTCAACGCGACTTCACTTTTCCCCGGAAAAGTGTGTTGAGGACCTTCCTGCCTTTGTTAAAGGCACCTTAAAAATAACACCCACTTACTTAAAACAACACACACCCACATAGCGCCTGCATGGTGAAGGCTCATAGAAAATAGCGATTTTGATTAATTCAAATTAATGATTTCTCCACACCGCCCCCCCATCGTGACACCAGACAACATATAATTCGGGGCAGAAATCAAATGCGGACAGGACCACCAACCACGGCATTTAAGACATTTGATTAGTAACTTTGAGAAACCAAAATCGGATTAGACCTGCATGGAATATAATTCAGGATCCTCTGCCGAACATACTTGGGCTGAGATTTTATAGCCATTTACTCGAGCGAAGGCAAACTGATTTCAGTGCGACATACTTCCAAGTAGGCATGCCTAGAATCGGATTCTTTTCTTTTTTTAAAAAAAAAGCTAATTCCGAATTTGATTTTGTCTTGGGGCCATTCGACCTGGAATGAAGTCAAAATGTGGATCAAATAATTTTAGAAATCCATGATGTTATTTAGAATCACGTCGGTCTCACTGACTCATTTCACATGGAGATCTTTTATTCACGTTCGTTTGGAAGAACGGCGTCTAAATAATAATGTGTAGACGTTTTAACAGGCCGCAGAAAATATCAATTTTGCAAGAAAGCAAATTGGTGTATTAAGAATAGGTTTTGCAATATTTTCTGTGCCTCCGCTAATTCATCCGCTTTTACCAATTAACTCGGCCTTTAAGCTGTTTTCAGAATGTGTACCTATTAACGAATGTTTTATTTTCAAGAATCTAATGTTCAATAAAGACACTTTTTGAAAAGTCTGGCAAATACTTCCGCCAAGCTTTTAACAAAATTTGTGTGCATGCAGTGCCGCCTAGTGGCGGATAGCTGGAAAAACCTCGATCGTAATTCTGCTAAATCTTAGTAGAGAAGAGATCCAAAGAAACAACAAATTGCACGCAATTTTTCCTCTACATGTCTCTCTGTTTCTGTGATTTTGTACACTTTCCTCTCCCGACATGAAACTGGTCCCAGACGAGTTATGCTTTCCACTGCCCGTATGTTCTTATATCACAGACAGATCTTCAGAATCTGTACAAAATCTGTACACAAATTATAAACAACTTTCTCTCTTTTCCCTCCTCTTCCCGTCCATTATGCCTTGGAAGGTATCTTAAAATAACACACGTAGATTACTTTCATACCACTTGCTCAGCTCACGTATATTACAGAGTTGCTGTGTGTTGGTTGTTTAACATTGGTCAAAGAGGAATTGCATGGATTTCCAGGGCGTCTGATTAAGGGTTAAGTGGGTTCGGGATAGAAGATACTCTCAACAAACAAAGACGTAAAAAATGTCCCATCTGATGTTTGATGTGTTATTCTGTTTTGAATAACTAAAACCTAAAGAGAACAAAGTCTTTTGGCACCATTAGAGGCTTAAGAATTTTTAAAAGGGCTGACTTTCCGTCCCATCACCGTCACAGTAGATTTGGTGACCACGCGGGAGAGCTGCTCGCGTCCTGTGGAACTCCCCCCCACGGGAGGCTAGGTTGGCCCTCTCTGTGAGCCCTTGTATTTAAACAGACCTTTCAGTCTTTAACGGGATGTGGTAGAAGAGTCTTTTAATGAGGTGTTCTGTATCTTGATCTTCTCTTTTATACTTGGTATGGTGGTGTATTAAAGGGTTTTTAAACTTTTCTACTAGGTATTGCTTTACTTGTATTTGGTTTTAATTCTTTACTATAAACCACTCATCTTAAGAGAAAGGGTATTAAATAAATAAATACCAAATGAATAAATAAATAAGGCTAGCACCTCTTATGGGGCATAAGCCATTTGGGAATGCAACTCTCTTGCAGTCCACCAAAGCTTATGCGAGGTAAAACGTTTTTAGCCTTAAGCTATCATAAGGCTGCTTGCTTTTTTGTGAGAGAGTCACAAGGCTGCTTCCCCCTCATACACACAAGCCGAAAATGTTAATATTTTAAACAGATTTTGAAAATTCTTACAGCTTTTCAGTAAGGTATTGACAGGGCTCTTCCCCTGACAAAAGTGGAGAACTATTATCTCCATTTATGATACGGAGAAATAGTTCTCCCTACGTACCTGAAAGCCACGCTGGATAATGGAAACTCACTGGGTGACCCTTAGGCAAGTCACACTCTCTCAGCCTGAGACGAAGGGAAAGGCTTCTGAACAAATCTTTCCAAGAAAACCCTTTGAATAGAGCCGACTTAGGGTCACAACAACAACCAACAACAACAACCTGTCCCGCTCTATCTGTACTTCTAGACAAAAACAGAGATCATGTATATTTCGGATCAGAGGACTACATCGCCTGTCTCTCCGATTTTCCTGCACTAGAGGGATGTCCTTTCTACCTAGTTTCCAGAGGTTCTTATAAATCAATTTGACTTATCCCAAAACGCTCCTGCGACTTCTGTCCCTACAATACCGGCCATTTCCTCACTAGACTGTTTTAGCGCTATTATTCCACTTTCAACATCCTATGGAATCCTGAGGTTTGCAGTTTAGGGAGGGCCCGGTCCCTAAACTGCAAGCTCCAGGATTCCATAGGATGTTGAAAGTGGAATAATAGCCCTAAAACAGTCTAGTGCAGAAATGGCTACCGTCATTTCCCCGCCTTTAGTTGCCTTTAACCTCTTGCTTGTATTCGGCGTGGCTTTCCGGACCCTTCCTTGCAACTCAGTGTCGGCTTCCCCAGCCACCCTTTCTCACTTGGGCATAATCTCCGTCCCCGCTTCCTCCTCGCTCCAGGCATTTTACAGAAGATCGCTTTTCGTTCAGCCGGGAGTCATCACCGCTTCCTTTGCCGTCGGCCCGACGTGGACTTCGGTACATCTCAGGCCGACTCCGACTCCCTCTCCATGGCCCACGGCTTCTCTCGGGGATCTGACGAAACCCCACGCCGGAGTCCTGCCGCGGTTGTGTGAGTAATATTGCCGGGAGTCGCCCCCCCCCGAAACCAGTTTCCCCGTCGGAGTCCTGGAATTACAACGATCTTGACGCGGAAAGGGGAAGAGCAATTTCATACCGGAGCAATTCTAAACGGAATGACTCATAGATGTCAGGGAGCAATACGAATTTTCCTCCATCCTACTGTTCTCCGTCGCTGGTGCCTCTTCCCTGGCCGTCCACACACGGAACTTTGAACCCAAAGCCCCGGGAACTCGCTCCTAGGACTTCTCTTAACATTCCTTCCTCTGTTGCTGTCTGTTTTTCTCGCTTCCCCTTTGTGTGGCCCAAGCGCGCTTTTCGCTTTAGGACACAGTCTTCTTCGCGTGTCTTTTGGCCTCTTATTTTGCAGTACCAGGCCTGGCGCCTTCCTTCATTTTCTTTCATTTGCAAGGAAAAGGCACCGGCAGACCCGTCCCAGCCCACCACGTTTTCCAGGCCCACTTAGCACCCTGACTGAGGGAGCTACACCCTGCCGAAGCAACCTTTCCGGAGAGTAACCTTGGAAGCTGAGTGTTGCAACAGTGTCTTTATCACGCCCTTACAGCTGTGATTTCAATTCAGTGGTGCGGTGTGTGTGTGTGTGTGAAAGAGAAAGCTCTAATAACTAACATCACAGGGAACTTGGTTCTTAATTCTAACTCTGGCTTGTATCCTTTTAGACAGTCCATTTTGTCAATTCACGGGATTTGGAGATTTCTGTTTGGAGACACCTTTAAAAGTTTCTACTCCTCGTGGCTAAAAGAGTTTTAATTTTTTTTTTCTAGTGGAAGGAGTGTTTCTTTCTTTTCTGTTATGACAAGTGCAGAAGAGCTGAGTACTGGCCAGGATAACTGGAATAATAGGATTCAGGGAAAGTTTTATTTCGCCATTACCTTGGATGGGATACATCGAACCATCAAGGGCTGTGTAAGGACGGATCGCAGACTGATCGCAAAGTGTTGATGACCAGCTCTACTTCTGTGGTTCAAGACTTGTTTTTTTTTTTTTTTAATGACGGCTCGTTCTCTGAGTCTACTGTACTAAATCTCTCCCCTTCCTTCTGCGTGCCTAAAATAGTCACCTCTTATCGTTATCCCAGCGGTTCATATTTCATAATTAGAAGAGACTCTACACAAAATGTTAGATTACTGTGTTGGGGATTTTTTCTTTTCTGGGTTCAGACTTGTTAAGTTTGCTTTGTTGGGTTGTGGATCTCTCTCTCTTTTGGAGGTAATTTTGGCATTGACAGGCTCTGTAATTAAATGACTGGTTCTCTCTCTCTCTCTCTCTGCCTGCGTAAACGCCCTTCCCCAGTCTGCAAGGCGAACTAAGTCCTGACCTAACAGGATCGTTGTATTCATTCATTCCTAAGAATCCCCCTATGGATTGTCCACCGCGCAAAGGACTTCGGGAGGAGCACGTGATCTCACTCCATTCAATGGATAGAGGATCCCTTGCTTCTAAGGAGCTCCCTACCTCTTCTTTGCGGCTTGGGGTCTAGCTTATTCTTGTCCGTCCTGGCCTTTTTCCGCACTACACTGTTATAGTGCTATTATCCTACTTCCAACATCCTGTGGAATTCTAGGGTTTGTAGCTTCCTGAGGCCAAAGAGCTCCCTGCCTGAGAATTCTAAATGCCCTTCCCTAAACTGCAAAGCCCAGGATTCCACAGGATGTTGGAAGTGAAATAATAGCATTGTAACAGTGTAGTGCAGAAATGGCCCTGGAGAACCGGCTTGGAAGGCATTTAGGGCCAGAGACGGTTTGCAGCAATGAAAGTGCACCAAACCCGCGATAGTTCTTTCCTGCCTCCCGTTCACACAGACGCTCTATTGCCTTTAAGTGGGCACGGAGGGGCTCTCAGGTACCCAAGAAGGCACAGCCGCAGGGATGCCCCGCATCTGCTCCCGGGACAATTTATCAGAGGTGGGCAAAGAGGAATTTGTGGGCCTTCGGGGATCCCTCAGTCCCTGATATTTGCCCACTCCTGCTATATATATAATCGGACGGTTCTGATGAAGCCAAATCCATTGCCACACGCTCCTGTGTGCAAGAAAGAGCTCCTTAGACCTCTGCGGGCAGCTCTGGGGTTTTTGATCCCCCATCCCACCCACAGAAATCGACCAGCCAAGGTGAACTTTGCATGTCCACCGTTTGGCTCTGCAATCCCAAGTTCCCATCCTCCCGTCTAGGAGAAGAGCTCCCCGTGAGGTTGGGGAAGGCGCCGTGCCCAATCCTCCGGCCGCTTGAGCCGGTCCCGGGGCTTCGTTCGGCCACGGTGGAACACCGCCCCGCTTGCCACTTGCACCCTGAAGCGGTCGGGAGCCGGCCTGGCCTTTGCGCCCGGGCCTCAGGCCTTCCCAAGGAACCCAATCTTTCGCCGCATTCTTTGTCTTGCCCCCCATTCCCCTCTCATTTCCAGTCTCCCCCCACACACACAATGGGAATTCAAGAAGGCCAGATAGACGGAGGGACGGAATGTTCCCTGAGAAAGATGGGGATGCATTCAAACGAGAATTCAGCCCGGCTTCTAAAAGCAGAGCTTCAATATTAGCACATTAAAGTGTCATTTAGGCTACTAATTAATATGCATTTTCTTTTAAATCATGCAATTTTCAAGGGGTTCAAGTGCATAATTCGCGTGCAGTGGCATCTTCTGACTAGGAACATAAGTAGGCAAGAATAAAACACACAACCTTTGCGGATCCCTCCCGCTTCCAACTCCCTCCCTCACGTGTATTTGCCGAGCAGAGACGCTCTCCAGTGAGCAAACGGCCAGAAACCCACGCGAGTGAGGAACTGCAGCCACAAGAACACGTAATGGAGTAGATTGCCCGTCCCTGTCTATTTCAGGCAACGAGACCGCGGGGATTACGGCTAGGCCTGCGGCTATTCCAAGGGGCCCGTCTTCCGTTGATGTGGAACAGGGGGGCTTTAGGAACGCGAGCTTGCGGCCCGTTAATACAGCGCTACTTTTCTAAATAGACGGAGGAAGGGGATCGGGGAGAAGGAGGGCTATTGGAGTGGCTGAGGAATTGGTAAGAGAGAAACCTTGGTGCAGAAGCCTGAAGTCAAGCTACTATACCCTCACCTTATCCTCTCGGTTCAATCGCTTTCCTCCTTAACAGGATTACTTGAGAGACAATGGGCCCCGAAGTTTGCAGAGTGACGTCCAAAAAACTCAAGCCATTTCCGCACTAGGCTGTTATAGTGCTATTATTCCACTTTCAACATCCTATGGAATCCTGGGGTTTGCAGTTTAGGGAGGGGCCTCAAGGTTGTATATTTTATTTTTGCATACTTACGTTCTTAGGGGGGCTCAAGGCCCCTTTCTGAACTGCAAACCCCAGGATTCCATGGGATGTTGAAAGTGGAATAATAGCACTATAACAGCCTAGTGCGGAAATGGCATCAGCCTCGGCCTTTGCCTTGTATTTACTTCTTGGGAAACAGGTTCAGTCCAGAGTGAAGGGGCCGCGCCGCTTCCAATCCATCTGTGTTCCTTATTACACGCCTACCCTAAGCTCGTTAAACCAGAAGTGAAGCCCTTTGATTTCCACTGGGCGCGGTTTTGGCGAGGGACGGCTTGGCTAGCAGAAACAGGGTGTCAGTCTGACGTCTAAATCTCAAAGCCTTTCCTCCTCCTTTGGAAACGTCCCGTTTCATAGTTGTGTGTTTGCTTACAATTAATCTGTGTTTTGAAGGCAGTCTTCATGCCAGCATACAGAAGAAGCTTGTCTGCGTTTGCGGGTGTAAATGAGTCGCATTCCCACGTTACGTAGGCTTCTGGGTTGGGCACCCCATTCCTAAATTCTCGAAGGAATACTTGGAAGAGGAGGAGGAGGAGAAGGAGCGGGAAAGGAAACAGCGAGCAAAGTTACCGGATATGTCAGGATTTATCTATTTGTTTATTTGGTAAAAGAATTGACTACTTTGGGGATGAATCATTTCAAGGAGACTAACTTCTGGGAAAGGAGAAAGGAAGCCAGGGAAAGTTCAGAACCAAGATGGGAAAACGGGGAGCCCTGCAGAGAGTGTTGGACGGCATTCCGCATGAGCCGTAGCCAATGTAGCCGTTGGAGGGGGGGTGATGGGAGCTGTAGTCGCATGACACCACGACGCGTCACCCGGTTTCTTTTTTTCGAAACCAAACCGTCTGGATCACCCCGAAACCGAAATCTGTTTTTTGGGGGGCGGCTTTTGCTGTTAGGTGTAATTTTTAGGTCAGTCCCGCTCTCGTTACTTTTATGGGGAAGATCCCTGCGCACCTTCCGAGGGAATAAGTTTAGTTAGGGCTGGGAGCGCGCGACCAGGTGGCGGGGCCTGCCGGAGACTTCCTGACCCCTGGGTCGGCGGCAAGGCCTTTGCTCCGGAGCCCTTGCCTCGGCCTCCCCTTCCCCTCTCTCCCCGCCCCGGAGGGGTTGTGGTCAGGAGGGCGCGCCTGCAAACTTTCCTGCCGGTCCCTCGTTCCCTAAAGCGCAGCGACTGCAATGATTTTCAAGCCAGGAGTCCGGGCGGACTTCTCTTCGGGCAGAGCATCGGCTTAAAGCCGTTCGTGGCTCTTTTCACGGTCCACGAGGGTGTGGATCAGGCCCAGAATGGTTCCCACCGCAGTCAATGGATCACCACTTGCGCGCGCGCGCTCGCTCGCTTGCTTTCCTTCCTTCTCTCTCTCTCTCTCTCTCTCTCACACACACACACACAGGCAGAGAAAGAAAGAGGGAAGGAAAGCGAGCGCCAGAGCACAGAGGTTATCCGGCGAATCTGTGTGGGGTTCCGCGCGACCTGAGTCTTCCTATCTTTTATTCTGAACGTGGGAAAGGGGGAACTGCGACATTCCTCGCGTGCCCTGAAGAAAGAGGATGCGAGATCAGAGTCTGGAGCGCGCTTAGTCTCTCGAGCTGACTCTTCGCTCGTCGGGTTGATCCCTGCCTGGCATCCACAGGTTACAAAATCTCCCGGAGAGAAAAGCTTTGCAGAGGAGCCCACACGGGTTCTGTGGTCGAGTATCCCGGGCTCAGGTTGCTAGCGTTGGCTGTTCCCTTCCTGATTCATCGCGGCCCGAGGTTTGGACTTGTGGGTCTGTGCGAGTGCTTTGCCCCCTCGCAGGCGCAACCTTTTGAGTGCACTGAAATTTAGGGAACAGCAGAGGGGTGGGGGAGAGAGCTTTCCTCTTTCTAGTTTGATTCTTCTCCGGCGGCAGTTTTCTGCTTCTGAAAACAGCGCCCTGAAATCGACCCCCAAGGTATTTTCCGAGGCGCGTTGGTGTTGGTTATTCCTGAAGGCGCTGCGGCAAAGCTGGCCCGAGGACAAATCTGTTCCTGGGCGCTTTCTCTCCGTCATTTTTCTAGACCTCGAAAAAGTTCCTTTATTTCGGATTCCAGCTCCTCGAATCCTCAGAGTCATCACGACCCGCGGCCCATGCGATCTGGGAGGGCGCGCTGGCAGTTATTCTCCCAAAAAGTAACTGTTGTAAACTCCGCTTTTGCAGTCTTGCGAAGGTTCTGGGAGTTGTAGCCCCCAGAAGGTTCTGGGGAGTTGTAGCCCCCAGAAGGAATTTTCCCAGGCTTTGCAAAAGAATCGCAGAACCCAGGAAAGCGCAGTTGTGTTTGTACTTAGAACAAAGGACCATCGCACTGGTTGCGTGCCCTGTCTATGTGTCTTCAAGGGGCCTATCGGTTTATGGCGGCTCCACGAATTTTATAAAGTTTTCTTAGGCAAGGAATTCTCAGAGCTGACTTTGCCAGTTCCTGCCTCAGTCTGAAGTATAGCTTGCAGCACCTGGTATTCATGGGCGGTCTCCCATCCACGTACTAACCAAGGCTGAGCTACTTTGCTTGTTTTACCTTGTCTGAAAAAGATGCTGTCAAGTGTTGTAACAGTAGCATCTCCCTGAGATTGTCTCTAAAATATACGACGGAGATGCCTCCGCTGACCCTGCTTAGCTTCCAAGATCTGACAGGATCTGGTGCCTTTAGGGTATTGAAAGATAAATTACTCTAAAGCTAATAAACAGACGTCGATCCTTCGTCGTTGGTGTGTACCCCGATAAACCTTTTGAACTTTTTGGGGTGGGGGCGTGTTAAAAACAATTAATCGCTCACGCCTAGGGCACTGCAGAGAATACATTCAAAGAAATACCAAACCAGCCAGGTTGGCCGGCTTCTTTTATCTGGATGCCCGAGGACGAGTCGAAGTACGTTTTCAACCATCCGGACGTCCGGCCGAGGACACCGGAATTGGAACCTGGCTGCAATTCCAACTGTCTCAGCCCCCAAAGCCTTTCTTTCTTGAGGCGCTGCTCGGGGGTGGTGATGGGAGGGTTTGGGTTCCTGCCTCTGCCATTACCGCCAGGATTTCGTCCGATTCTGTTTACGAAACGATTGTTTCAGGAGCTTTTAGGCGGCAGAAGCTGGTGGAATGAAGGCGCAAGAGGAAGGGCAGCGCCTGTCCATTGCAGTGACTCCTGAGTAAAACGTCCACCACGCCATTTATCCCAAAGCAGGCCCCAGGACGAGTAGTTTTTTGAGGACATTTCCTCACTAACCTGTTATAGTGCCATTATTCCACTTTCAACATCCTGTGGAATCCTGGGGTTTGCAGTTTAGGGAAGGGCCTCAAAGACCTCTCCCTAAACTGCAAACCCCAGGATTCCATAGGAAATGGTCTAAGTTAACAGGAGAAAAAGTATAGGCAGAGGCCACAATAAATTCCCAATTTGCTTGCGCGTAAGGATCAGGGTTGATATGGTTGCCGGGGGCTCATAGTGAACATTTTTGCCCTGATATGACTCCCAAGGTGCGCTTCAAAGCCTGGACACATCCAGGCTCCCCATACCCCCACGTTTCTTTCCTCCCACGCCCCTCCATGCTGCTGAGGAGTTTGCACAGGTTGACTCTGTCCAGCGCGACTGATATCCACAGAACTCCTGGAAACATACCAAATAGTCTCAGAGGCCATTCCCGCACTACACTGTTATGGTGCTATTATTCCACTTTCAACATCCTGTGGATGTAGTTTACTGAGGCCAAAGAGCTCCTTGGCTGAGAGTTTTAAATACCCCTCCCTAAACTGCAAACTGCAAGATTTCACAGCATGTTGAAAGTGGAATAATGGCATTCTAACAGTGTAGGGTGGAAATGGCCAAGAGGCTGCCAGATTCCTTCCTTTCCCACTCACCCCTTTTTCTCTTTTATGCTGAAACAACCTAACAGGGTGCCTCTTTTCAAAAACTAACTAAGTTTACTGGTCGTGGGGCCAGGCCAGTTTAGTCTCTGCAGCCACCTTGCTCACCTTGGCCAGCCTCTCCAGCTGTGGCCTAATGCTCAAACCACTACATCAGGCTAGGCATGGTGAAATGACTAGGACTGGTGGAAAGGAGGTTATTAGTGCTGGGGGGAAAAAAAGCAGAAGGAGCTCTCCATACCTGTGTGCACTTCTCTCTCTCTTTATCTCCACCCCCGCCTTAATATTATTATAACTTCCATTTGGCTGTAGAGATACAAGGCTATAGAGACACTTAGGTCCATCTCTACTGGAACTGTATGAGTAGGAGCAAAGGAGAGTGGCAGAAATGCCTTTGTTGTTCTGCAGATCCTAATGGCTCAGCCTTTTTCCTGTAGCAGACCTCTGGATACTGCTACTACTACTCTAGGTATTATTATTATTATTATTATTATTATTATTATTATTATTATTTTCCACTTCTGGGTCTCAAGGCTGATCACAACAATTAAAACTAACAAAACTAAAAAGGTAACTCATGCAAAAGTTAAAAATGTATTTAACAATTGCTAAGTTAGAAACATAATTATTAATATGAAAATAGCAAATAGAAAATACAGCAAGGGCATTCTCCCTTGAGCAGTCAGTTGTCAAATGCCAGCTGAAACAAACCAAAAGTCTTCAGCTGCTTGTGCAAAGACAGCAAGGAGGGCTTCCTTTAGGGAGGGAGTTCCAGCACCTAGGAGCTCTCACTGAGAAGGCCCTCTTGAGCCCTTTGATGTGGAAAAACAGGTCTGAATTTTGTATCTGCATCTCTGTTTCTGTTTAGATGTCAAGATTCTCTCCTGCTTTCTCTGGGGCTGCTTTATGTGCTTTCTCTGCATACGTACAGAGAAGAAAGGCGCTTTCTCTAACTGAGCACACTGCAATAACTTTCTTCATCCTGGCCAATGGGGTCAGTGGCTGGAGGATGATGGGAGTTTGGGTCAACACATCTGAAGGAAACCAGACTGGGAAAGATGGGTAGAATGATAAGAAAGACTCTATGGCACCTTAAAAAGAAAAACATTTCTTATAACATAAACATTAATTGGCTATACTCCCTTCACCAAAAGCAGAGAATTATTCTGAATTTGAGATATGTGTACAACACACATGGAGATACTTTCAAAGCTGGAATAATTGGTGGAGTAGACATCTATTGTGTGTGTGTGTGTGTGTGTGTGTGTAACAGTTGAGGATGAAAGACCTAACTATATATGTTCATCTGGAATTGTGCTTGCTGGGAAATGGGGTAGTTAGTTTTGTAGAAGGATGCTGTTACCCAGAGATATGCTGGTGCCACCCTCTACTTAGAGTAACAAATGTAAACTGATCAGGGAAAGACTTTGGATTTCTTTGCCCCAAGCAGCCACATCAATATAGTGGGACTGGCTCTATGAAATGAGTGCAGAAGTCATTGTTGCTTGTGTGGAGTTTATTATCATTCCTCCTTCACCCTAAACCAGACTAAACTGAACTAGCCAAAATAAAATAAAATGGAAACTCCACCAGCCCACTTCACTTTGTGAGCAAGCAGAATGATCTCACAATTATTAACATGAAATATTGGCTTCACATCAGGCAGGGGAAGAGGGAGGGCAACAGACTTGAATAGAAAAAAGATGTCCTATAGAGATTTAATTGGTAAAGTTTTAATGGCAGATTATACCTACAGAAAAAGAAAAACCTTGATCTTAAAGCCAGGACAGATGGATAGAAGACATTTAAAAGGGTTGTTTAAACTAAAGGAGATCTTTGCAAAGATACCAACAGTCTGTGATAAAAGACACACCTCAAGGCTAAATTTATTATGTTTTGAGGGTTTTAGCTCCATTACAGTCACCAGGGCTTCTTTCCAAGGAAAGTGCTGGGGTGGGGTGAAAGAAGGCGTGGGGTGGAGAGAAGGAGGGAGGTGGGAAGAGAGAAATGTCAACACTCACATATTTTGCCATTCCAAAATGATCTAACCAATAGATAATTCGGAAACAGAAGAAGTGTGTGTATTGAGGGAAGGGATGCCATGGTATGCAAGATGCGATATCATATCATATGGCAGCAGGATTGTGTGTATAAGTTGTACAGACACACAAGCATAACTAAACATTCCCACACTATTTCTCTCTCTCTCCCTTACACACACACACACACACACACACAGACAGACATATGCACACACATATAATACAAGAAGTCAACCATCCTGATTCACCATTCCAAGGATCCCCCCCCCGCTTTTTTTGGAACAAGTTTCAGCAATAGTCCAGGACATACTTTCTTGCCCACTCATTTTCCAGACCAAGTGAGCATCTGTTAGGCTAGCGGTGGGCAACCGGGAAAGGGTAGGGATGCATTAGCCAGCCAGGAGACCTGGAAAGGCTGCACCCCCATACTGTTCCACAAAACAAAACAAAACAAAAAAACACCTAAGAGGCATTTTGGTGAAGAAAAAAAAAAGCAGAAACCTTATTTGACTTCAAGAGAACCTAGAGGCTATTCTACCAAATGTGGTGGAAATGCACTGAGTTCTTTTTGACCCCTGTGGGGCTCTGGAGGCTGACAAAATACACTCGGAGGCACGATGTTGCCCACCTCTGCTTTAGGCTGAAACTAAGGCCATTCATGCCCTACACTATTATTCCATTTCCAACATCCTGTGGAATTCTGGGCTTTGTAGTTTACTGGGGCCAAAGAGCTCTCTGGTTGAGAATTCTAGATGCCCCTCCCTAAACTGGAAACCCCAGGATTCCATAGAATATTGAAAGTGGAATAATAGCATTGTAACAGTGTAGTGCAGAAATGGCCTAAGATGCAAATAGGGCTCCAGTAGTATTCTAAAGGGGAACCAGCATGATGTCATGGTCTGACAATTGGATTACATTTGGAGACCAGGGTTTGATTTTCCATTCGGCCATGGAAACCCACTGGGCATGTCAAACACACACAGTCCCAGAAAACCCCCTGATAGGTTCGCCTCGGAGATTGCCACAAGTCGGAAATTACTTGAAGGCATACAACAATAAGAAATATTCTAAAGAATCATATCTTTTACTAACTTTGGCTCATGGGACCTGCCCTGCTGAAAAAATGCAGTTGTTGACACATTCCTCAGCCTTCATGGCTCCCTCTCATCACATTCTCTCTGTTTTTAAAGATTTTTCTCCTAATAGTAGTTAGCAGCTTGCATGTCAGTGAAACAGGTAATCCATGTTTCTCTCTAACCTTTATAAGAGCTAATCAAACTTGTAGTCCTGTTTTGGAAATAGGGTTCTGAACTTTGGATAGCTTCTTTATGCAGATACACTGTCCAACTGATAGGGAAGCTGCCAGCTGCCACTGCTCTTAGTAGGAATTGGGACTGCCAAGCTGTTGATATCTCATACTCCCTTCTTTGAATTCTTATGAGTTGTGACTTGATCTCTGTTAATTTTTTTTAATCTTAGGCTTTAAAATTTTGTTTTTTCTGTTGTTCTGAGCTACTTGAAACATTCTGATGGAAAGACAGCATTTTTTAAAATCAAATGAAGTAAAAACAGCTTCCCATAAGAGATGTGGTTCTAAAAAGTAGAAAATATTCTCCTGGCACTGCGTTGTTCAGAAGACAAAACAACATGTTTGAATGCTCTCCTATTTCAAAATGCCACTATACATGGAAATTAGCTCATCTGAGAGAAAGCTAGGCTAGCATCTTTCTCCCTGAGGACTTAGAGTTTTAGCTGCAAGGAATTTTTCTTTATGTATGTATGTGAAGAGTATTGAAATTTGCAACTCTCTCAATAGCATTCTATCTGGTACATTTGAGTAAAACTGTGCCATGTCGGGAGTCAATGTGATGTGGTGGTCTGGCCAGCCATCTGACCCATGTGTCTATGGGAGGTGTCACATTAGTGCTTGGGACATTGTAGTATAGCAGGAAAGGGGTAGCAGGAACTCCTACAGCACTGCAAGGCTGGCATCAGCAATAGTGTTGCTCCCCAGAGAAGCGGTGGTTGTGACCTGACAGGAAGTATATCTTTATCCCAGCATAGCTAGGTGTGCCTGCCAGGGCCTGAAATGAGTACTTTTGGATTTTCAGAGGGCAAGGAACAAATGTGGTAATAAATGTAATGTAATAAATGTAATAAAAAAATGCAAAATGTGTCAGAATCATGATCACTTAATTAAACTTGTGTTCAGTTGTCATTGCACACATTAAAGTGAACTTCACTTACATCGTTCTTGGTTGCTTGTAATTTTACTCTGCCGTTGAACTTAAACAAATGATTAATCACTTCACAAGCTTCTATTAATTCTGGTCCTTCAATTTATGTGCTTAGCTCATTCATCCACATGATAAATTGAAGGAGAGTTCTGGCTCAGATTCCTATGGGGACCCCAGCACACACACACAAAATGGATGCTGGCATGTATGGGAGGGGAGGGTGCTACACTTGCAGAATTACACAAATGAGTAATCTGAGGATCTGATATTTATAGGTCTGGTAGTTTCTCTACGATCAACTTATTGCCTGCACATAACTCCTCCTCAAATATCATTCCATGTCATGATTGTCGTTAAAATCTCTTGAACTCCAGCAACTTTAGCTCTGTAATAGCTGAAATATGAACTCAAGTGTCTCAACTTCAGTGCAAATAACTGTAGAAATTCTTTCAAGTAGAAAATGGTGTGCAAACTAGCAATCATTGGGCCTGGCAAGGTTGTGGAAGGTTCATTGAACTTGGGTGGAGAGAAGAGAATTCCCTAAGGCAGTTCCTGTCATTTGCACCTATTCTCTTCTGAGTGTGAGTGCAGCAGCCCAATGCTAGTGAACATATTCAGGGGTATCCATATTGGCCATGCAGCAAAATACAGCAAAATCCAAAATCCACAAAAGAGCAATACCTTTACTGGCCAACCAAAATGCAGAAAATAGACCATCTTAACTCACAACGGAAACAACATCTAAGACAAAATATAGGCCTCTGACTCTGTCATCATCACTTTTCTTCTGCATGCGTTTTTGACATTTTTGTCTGATGAAGAAACCAATGAAGCTTTGAAAGCTTGCATGATGTATTTTCTGCATTTTGATTATTCAATGCTAGTGAGTGATAATTTGGATTTTTGTCAGGGTGAGAAGTGCATGAGAATAGAGATGGTTGATTCAAAGATTATGAAGAGTGTGATGAATTGGCTGGTTGCTTACAAAGAAAGGTTGTCTATCTCTCTCTTTCCCCTCCTCAGGGAAATTAAAAACAGTTGTAGGTTTTTGTTTTCCAAACAGCTGGTTTAATGTGATTTGCCCTTGCAAACGTCACATGGCCAAGATGCAGGCATGCCTTGACTTCAGAACATACAGTGAAGAGACAGCACAGGTGCAAAATAGCCATATAAGCTGGTGAAGTTGTGAGCAGAAGGATATTTTCAGGGGTAGCAAATTCAGCACTTCTCCATTGCAGGTCTGACTATTACAACTTGCCTTTGCAACTTTTGCCCATTGCAAGCAGCTGAGGGTCGGTAGAAATGAGCCCAGTGTGAATGAGCCATCAGGGTTATTTTGGCACAATATGATGACCAAGTTAACATGGTTTCTAGTTAGACCGGGAGAAGGCAACTTCCCCAGGTCTGGGGGCCATTTTTCAGTTTTTCTAGGCAGCATTGGGGATTCTGGGATGGGGCACATATTGCCCACCCTTGAGTTATATCAACTGTCTTTCAGCTCTCAATAAATGGTAGTGTAATGGTAATATAAAATTTCTTCAATCTCCCACCGCAGTCCATTCAGACACTGTAGTGGAAATCTGCCAGTTATGGTGACATTGTATCTGTGTGCATGTGCCTTCATGTTGCCTGTTGACTTGCAGTGATCCCATGTATTTCAGAGGGTTTCCTGACAGGGAATACTTAGAGGTGGTTTGCTCTTGTCTTATCGCTTCTGCATTGTCCATCTGCTACTGATTCTGAAAAAACAAGATAAAATTGAAACCTCAAATTTCTCTCTCTCTCTCTCTCTTTTTTGTGGTTCATAATTGTTGTTGTATGTTTTCAAGTCACTTCCAGCTTGTGGCAAGCCCAAGGTGACTACATCATGGGGTTTTATGGCAAAGTTTGTTCAAAAGTTTGCCTTTGCCTTCCCCTGGGTCTGGGAGAATGTGGCCATTTCTGCACTAGCCTGTTATAGTGCGATGATTCCAGTTTCAACATCCTCTGGAATCCTGGGGTTTGCAGTTTCAGGAGGGGCCTACCGGCCCCTCCCTAAACTGCAAACCTCAGGATTCCAGAGGATGTTGAAACTGGAATCATCGCGCTATAACGGGCTAGTGCAGAAGTGGCCTGTGACTTGCCAAAGGTCACCCAGTGAGTTTCATGACTGAACAGGGATTTGAACGCTAGTCTCCAAAATCGTACTCCAATGCTCAAATCACAGCACCATGCTGGCTCACATATTCCACAATAATAGAATATGTTCATTTCTGTTTATTTATTTCTTTATCTTGATTTGCGTGCAAAAGGATTTTCCTTAAGGTTCAGCTAACACAATAGATTTACTTCTGTATCCAGGCAAAACATTTTTGAAAAATCTATAACAGTTTCACATTTTACCTTCTATAATCAGTTCTATATTCCTAGAAAAGAATGTGCTGGATCCCCTTTCAGATCAGCCATCATTTGTGATAACCTGACACATAGTGATTTCTCTGACATCCTGCTAAGTAACACTCATTTTACACCATTTTAATGCTTTTGCTTCCAATGGTCTGACTTTTGATTTACACAAGCACAAGACAGGGAGAGAATGAGCATACAAGGGAGAACTGTTTTCAAAAGTGTGACTCGAATTAAGCAGCGCACACTATGAAACCATCAAATCAGAACAATGCAGGATCTTGAGAATGATTTATGTTTTCACATCAAAGCTTATGTGCTGAAATAGTTTTTTTTAGACCCTAAAAGGGTGCCATCAATTTAAAATGAATGTGCATACCTGAGCACATGAGACATGTCATAAAAATACACTCTGATGCTTTAGATGGGAATTATGAGCCTTTCAGATATTGTTGGACTGCAAATCCTATTAGCCTGAGATAACACAGCCAATGGTAAGGAGCGCTGGGAATTACAACTTCACAGCATTTGGGGACCTGCACAAGATTGTTCTCAACTCTAATCAAGTCAACTTCAACTTATGGCAACTCTATTAATGGCAGTCCTCTAAGTCGTCCTGTCACCAACAGCCCTGCTCAGGTCTTGCAGACTCACGGCTATGGCTTCCTTGATTGAGTCTATCCATCTGTAATGAGGTCTTCCTTTGTTCCTACTGCCTTCTAGCTTACCAAGCATTAATATCACATCTAGCAAGTCATGTTTTCCATTCAACTTAGTTATCTTGGCTTCTAAGGAGAGTTCGGCCCTATTTTGCTCTAGGACCCATTTATTGGTTTTCCTTAGCAGTCCACAGTATCTGTAGAACTCTCCTTCTGCACCATATTTCCAATGAGTTCAGTTTTTTTCCTATCAGCTTTCACAAGTGTACATAGAAATTGGAAATACAGTGGCATGGACAATCCTAACAATATTCAGTGATATATCTTGAAATTTCAGGATCCTGTCTGGTTGCTTCATAGCTATCTTTCTAGGTCTTAGGCCATTTCCACACCTTTCCCATCTCTGTTGTTGTCCCATCACAATCTTGGCAGTACCACTGCCTGGATAGGAGCACAATGTGAACGCTCCCCTCCTCACCTGGCCAGGTCGTGAGAGCAACACATGCCTTCCTTCTTCAGTGCAGCTGGCCACTTCCTGTGCTGCACTGGGAAAGGAAGTGCCTAGATTGTGCTTCCTTCCATTCCACACAGCTTCTTCTGAAGGGATTGTTGTGCGATTGGGGGCCATTACTGGATTTTTTCCCCTGTAATGGAATATCCTGCAATCATGACAGGGGGGACACGTTGGCAGCGGGACTGCAATGATGTCTTGTGAAAATAACTCACAGACTGGCAGCAACACATCCTCATCATGGGACAGAGGCCCTTTCTGCACCAGGGTATTAAAATGGTGCAGAGCAACCTCCAACGGAGGTCGTCTGCACCATGGAGTGGATTGGGGCGGACTACTTTTCGTAGTTCTGCACCTCAATCCGCTCCGAAGCGACTGGAACTGGTGGTGCGGCGTGTTTTTTAAAAACCTCTTTTCAGAGGTTTTTTAAAAGCACAGAGTGCACAGCCCCATGCAGCTCTGTCGCCATGCTCTGGTGCAGATTTTCAGGCGCGCACTAGTGCGTGCCCGCAGATCTTCTGGGGGCGGGCTTCTGGCTGGCGAGCTTCTCCAGTTGGTGGAGAGCCTCCACCAGCCGGAAGTCGCCATTTTGGATAATGGAGGACTGCGGAGCAGTGAGTTCACTCTGCTCTGCATGGCGACAGACTTACCTGGCTGCCGGTAGGCTCCGTTTTAGCATGTTTTCCCCCATTTCCCCCTCCACATGCGGAAAGGGCCAGAAATGGCAGAAATGGCCTTAGTCTTCTTCTGATTTCTTTACTGCAGTCTCCATTCGGATTAATTATTGAGACAAAGTATGGAAAATTTTGAACTATTTCAATGTCTTCATTAACTACTATAAAGTTATGTAAGTCTTCTGTAGTCATGACTTTTGTTTTCTTCATATTCACCTGTGAACTTACTTTTGCAGTTTCAGCCTTGAGTCTCTCCAGTAATCACTCCAAGTCTTTGCTGTTTTCTGCTACCAGTATGGTGTCATCCACACATCTTAAATTGTTGATGTTCCTTCCACCAATTTTCATGCCTCCTGACTCACTGTCTAATCCTGCTTTACGTATACATTCAGCATGGGGTGATAAATGCAGCCTTGTCTGATCCCCTTGTCAACTGGAAACCATTAAGTTTCTTCATATTCTGTCCTGGTGGTAGTCTCTTGTCCTGAGTACAGGTTACACATCAAGAATCAAATGCTGTGGCACACCCATTTCTTTAAGAGTGATGCATAGTATTCAGAAGAAGTGCTTCCTCAAGTGATAAAAGATATCTGTTTGTCATAGTACATGACTGTCCTTAATTGCATATCTTAGTATGCTTTCTTTTATGATTGTTCATTGGAAAGTAAACATAAGCTTAATTTGCAAGTCTGATTGCTGAAGCACATATATCTGAGGAAATCCTTGTTTTGAGAGGGGAAAATCTTAACATGGCAAAATAGATGTTCCTTTAACATCTGCCTTGACCATAAAATTGCCAAAGTGTCTGAGAATACAGATTCCCAGCTATCTTTCCTCTTGGACATTTCTCCAGGTACATTCCTTAATGCCTGAGGAAAAGTTTTTCCAATTGCTGTCCTCCCCTGCCACTGCTGCTGGAAAGTATGTTTTGAAAAAAGGGAACTGTACAACTCAGGATTGGCCACGTTTATTTATGAGCTGAGATGAAATTCAAAGAAATGTTAGCTCAGATCTTAAACAAGCACAGTGTTTCATAATGGGGCTGGGATCTGTTTCCAACCATGTCTCCAGTTCTGAAACTTGGCAATGTTGCTATTCCAAATTATTTTGCTCTACATGTGAGGAACAACTTGGATCCAAGAACTGATCTTTTGTTGTTGTTTTTATTTTACAATGTTGAGCCAACCCACTTTTTAAAGTAGTAAATGAAGTCAGAGTTCAGAATGGAACCTTTGGATAGTGGTGTTTGTGTGTGTGTGTGCGTGTGCATGTGTGCATGTGTGTTTGTGTGTTGCAAAGTCAGTGGTGAGGTGGAATTCAAATATATCACTCCAATGCTGTCTTCATTTTAAGAGTGTCTTGTTTAAAGGTGGCTCCTCTATTTTTTTCCCTTTGTCTTTTTCAGGTGTGCTTCTGACACCCACTTCCAAGCTGTATAAACATAACCATAATAAATTAAATAACAATTTATTATTAAATAATTTTCTGCCTTTTTGTGACATCTAAAATCTATTAATTGAGGTGGCTGTCTTACTCTGCCATTTGGCTGGCACTGCTTTATGGTGAAGTGGAAACATCTAGTGTTTCCAAGCAGCACAGGAGGCTGTCGGGGTTCTTAAATAGTCTTGAGCAATGCTAATGATTTCTTATGTTTGCCTTATTTTCCCCATCAAAATCTTTTTAAGTTATGGAACATTAGCACTTTGCTTTAGAGTTTAAACCAAAAGCTATGGCAGTCAAGCTTCTCTCCCTGTGAGACTTATTAATGGGCTCCAGCATGAACCAGCTTGGAGCCTGTGAACAAGTAGACCACCCAAGACCATCTAGTGAGCACATGGCGGAACGCTGATTGAATCTGAAGTTGAAGTTAAATACTATCCACCGACCAATTTCTATTATTCCTAGCATGCACAGTTCTCCACTTGTACAGAAATGGTTTTAGAGACCTTCCCAAATATTCTTCTTTCTTTTTCTTGGCAAGGTAGTCCAAAGGTAAATACATCCTATTGGTTAGTTTCTGCCAGACCACAACTACAAATTTCCTTTGCCCCTCCCCACAAAAAAGTCTTGGCAGTCTGTAGACATAAAATGTATTCATGTCATTGGTGTGGAAAACATTGTAGGCCAATTCATATAGGTCCCAATCCAGCAAAATTCTTAGGTTCCAGCCAGATGAATGGCTCCATTGATTTCAAAGGGATAAGCCAGCAGCAGGTGGGATCTGAAAGTGTAATTGCCAGATTGGTAGGATAAAGAGTTTGCAATCTATTGAGAAGTGGAGTCTAAGAAAAGAAAATCAAGATCAATACAAAAATGTATTCACAGTAATGTACTAATGCATTTCCTCATCTTCTTCTTTTTTTGTGGGAGCGGGGAAGTGAGAAATAAAGACAAATGCTGTCACATTCCTGTAACAGCCAAATGTAATATTTTTTTTTATTTTATTTATTTATCTGTATCCCGCCTCTCCATATGGATCGAGGCGGCGAGCAACTTACAAATGGCATGTATTTCGAAACATTTCTATACACTCTATATACTCCTAAGGATTGCCAGATAATTTTGTCATTTATCAGTAAGAGAAAAACTAAACCATACATTGAGTGTGTGTGCGTGTTGTGTGCCTTCAAGTCATTTCTGACTTATGGCAACCCCAAGGTGAACCTATTATGGGCTTTTCTGGGGCAGAGATTGTGTGACACACCAAAGGTGACCCAGTGGGTTTCCATGGAAGAGCAGGAAATCAAACCCTGATCTCAAGGGTCATAGTCCAATGCTCAAACTACTATACAGTGCTGGCTCTTAGTACATTGAGTACCTATTGAGAAACATTCCTCCTTGAAGTGGTGAAGGGCATCTGTTTGTCATAGCATGTGATTTTTGTCACCTATGCATCTTGCCTTATCTTCATCATAACACTTCACCTTTTTTTCCAGTTTGCTCACCTTTTTTTCCAGTTTGCTACTTGAGACAACCTGCAACAGTTAAAATAAACATAACTGACAATTCACCACATGGGAAAGTTAAAAAATGTAATTAAGCTATCAATACACTTATTACTAGTTAAAATATGATAATTAGAGAGAAAACAATGAAGAGGCAATATGGCACATTATGCTAGTCTTGTTCCCCTAAAGGAATTAGCTCTCAAAGACCTGTCAGAATAAAAAAGTTCTCACCTATCCACAGAATGGTAGTAAAGAAGATGCCAGTCTGACCTCTCTAGGAAGAGAGTTTCAGAGCCTGGGAGCAGACACTGAGAAGGTCTTTCCTCCTAAGGAAATCTAGCAGGCTTTCTTTTGTGACTGAAGTACATATCTCTGAGGAAACCTTTTTGTCAATGGGAAAACTTGTTATCAAACCCTATTGTCAGAGGGAAAACAATATGCGTGCTCCTTAATGAATGTGCAAATAAAACAGAAGGCAATGCTGGATTTATGTACAAGCAAAGGAAGTTATACTTTATATTCTCACATTATGAACCTTCTCTAAATACTAATGCTAATATGTTGCTATTAGAAAAACACCTTTTTTTCTTGGTAATGTTAATTAGCTTTCGATGCTATTTGACCACTTGACTGGCCATGTTTTAGGGCTTCAGCATGTCTTAATCCAGTCCTGAGGACTCATATGTCTCCTCATGATGTATAGCTAAAGCGTGGCAAGTATGTGAAGATTTCATGCTTGCAAGATTTACTATGTTGTTTACTAGGAAAAAAATCCCCCCTAATCTACCAACCTGAGCCTGATGCAAAACACACGTGCTTTGTATTAAAGAATTTGGAACCCAGGAATTTGTTTGTGTACCAGAAACTGAAAGGAGTCCATAGTCCTCCGACACCAAAAATTATTCCTCACTCGAAGCTTTCTTTATTTCAGAGATACAGATGGGGTCAGGAACATCACTGCTACTATTGTTAAACATATGAGAATCATAAATCCTTCCTGTTCTATTACAAATAATCCAAAGACATCTTGCTGTATTGCAGGCTATCAGATGAGTCTTCTGCCCCAGAAAGATGTGTCAGATGTGTCTTCTGCCCCAGCTCTAAATGATGGTGTTCACTATCCCAAGATGTAGTGATGGCTGTCAAATTGGATGATTTTAAAAGGGAATTAGACAAATTGATGGATGATAAGCTTCCCAGTGATGCTGCTCATAATGGTTTATATTAGCTCCAACATCAGGAGCAGTACGTCTTTCAGTACCAATTTTTTTGTGGGATGCGAGTGAGAGAGTACTGTTGCACTCATGTCTTACCTGTGGGCTTCTCATAGACTTTTGGGTGACTATCGGTGGGGACAGAATTATGGTCATATAAGGACTTTGCTCTACTCCATTGGGACTCTTTTTAATTTTTTATTCTTTAAGATGATGTTGCATTTCTTGCCATTAATGATATTAAATTCAGCATAGCAGTGTCATTTGTGATGATGATGATAGCAAATGGGTGATGATAGCAAAGAAGGAGAATGACATTATACCAGCAATGTCTCCTGCACAATCAATTGGTTACAGAAGCACTTTTAACTTCTTTAAAAATAACTACCTATATACGCCTCACTACGTTTTACCATGGCTTTGAAATGTGATTATTACATACATTACAATGAACAATATTTGTATTTTAACCAGTATCACAAATGTCAATTCTAGTTGTTCAAATGGGTTATTGGTAGGGATGGGTGACAATTTCATTTCAATTCTTTCTATGCAAGAACTTATCAGGATTTACAAATCTCTTCGTCTTTGGGAGGCAAGAATTTGAGATTCATTTTTCTAGAATCTCTTTAACTCCTGTGGAAATCTCTGGCCCTGTGATGAGTGGATGTATTGCCTTACACATCAGAGGATTGTTCCAATAGCAGTGGAGGGTTGGAGCCAGGACATTCCTTGTAATGTGGTTTCTCTGCTCTAACCATCCTCTGATTGTTGGCATCAGCCGTCTTTCCTCCCTGCTGTCATTACAGTCTTTGATGAGGCCAGTAGGGATTTTCAGCTACAGAACAAGAAGGTGTTTTTTTTTTGTCCTGCAGGACAGATAGATAAGTTGTCGATTAGTTTGTCATGGCAGATAAATAGTGCAGGAAGAACAATATAAACAGAAGATTGAGGAGCAGTAGGGGGTCCTTCTTGGTGTAAGAAAGTGACTCTGTGCTTCTCTTTGAGTTCTAGGATTCAGGAATGAAGAAAAGGGAACATCTTTGGGGGTTGTATCTAACTTTAATACAGATTTTGAATCACAGGGCTTGGAGGAGGAACAGAGACATTGCATCCTCATCAGAACAGGCTGGACAGTAACAATATGCTTTAAAATTGGATGTGGCTTCCCTATTTGAAATCTGAGGGAGAGGCAATGGTGGCTGGCCATGTCAGTGGGGAGGTGACTCAGCTGCAGGTTTTTAATTTTAAGAAGCTGTCTTAGAAACTGAACTCATTTGGGGTGGTTAGGGTTCAGGACTATGGATAGCTACTTTAAAGTTCAGATTAAAGGCCTACTGCAGGTGCACCACTCCACTACCATGGAGGCCACCAACTGCCACAGGGAGGAGATCTAGAATGGTCTCTTGCCCTGAACAAAAGTAGTAGCTCTTTCACTGTTAAACTGTTATGTGGGCTGTGGCCCTTTGAGCCCATCACTTTTTTATCTCTGTTTGGGTGGGCAAACTAACCCAGCAGATTTGTCCAGGCAAGTCCAGAGCTTTCAGGGCTTAGCTCTTGAAAGTCTAGCTTTGAGCATTCAACAATCCCAGTCTTGATCTGGCTTTGCAACCTCTCCCCTGAGACTCCTTATCTTTAACAATTCTTTGGCAGACAAGGACAATAAATGGCTTTAGCTGCTGAAAATCCCATAGTGCAAACAAGGGAAAATTATTCTAGTTTATTTTGAAGAATTTACCAAAATCTCCAAAGGTTGTCATGTTCAAGATGGGAAAAACTTGACATTTCAATCATTACAGAAAGCAAAACTGACCAGTTTCCTCCATCTGTATTTCTTTTCATTGTTAATACTAGAAGCACCACTGATCAAGAATGTCCTATGCAATCTTAGAGAACAACAACAACAACAAGTCTTAGAGAACCAAATGAAAGTTTATTCAGCAGCTACAACCTGCAGATTCTTGCCTAAGTAATTGGCAAGTATCTGCTTATATCCCACTTTCCAGAGCTGGACCATGACATAGACAATTTCTAATTGAGCGTAATTCACATTGGTTTATGAATCATATTCTGTAAAGATTAATGCATACTTTATCTGTAGCCTGTAATTTACTACTTTTAAGAGTATCATCTGTTATGACTTCGAAAGCTACCCCCAGGTATTTTGAATAGTAGGAGGGTGAGGTGTTATCTCACTAGTAAATCCTGTCCCGTGGTCTACAATTTTGATATTAAAATATGATTCAATGTGCCTGAGAGGTCACCCAGATGAGCATATAGGAAACAACAGTCAAACGATTGAAAACCAGATCAGGCCAGTAAAATCTCCAGTCATGTAGCCCCAGGAGACCTCAAGCTATGCAAACCCACAGTAAACAAAGGGTCCTCAGCCACTGAGGAGTCAACTTGAGGGGATTTCCCCCAAGTTGAGCACCGATAGCAATAAAATCCTATCAGGCAAGGACCATTTACATGAAGTCACACCACAACTCAACGCAGCCGAAGATCCTGAGACTTTGGCAACACCTTGTAATCTCATCACGCAAAGGAAAATACCATTGTGGAGCTTCTTTCTCATTGAGATACTCATTGTTCCCCCCAGGAAAGGATTGGCCCTCCAGGTACCTTTTCCCCTACAGATAGTCTCAGTTTTTGAGTGGTTCTTTGGATCACTCCCGGTCGTTCCAGCTGACCTTTTCTCTGACCATTGAGTAATCCCCTCAGCCCTCTCTGTGCTGAGCTTCACTTCTTCACTGTTCTTCCCAGACCAAGAACTTCAGGAAAAGGTGCAGTATTACCCCATACAATTCTTTCAAAATTCCCCTATCCAGTTTCCTCCCTTTTGCTTCTTAATAGGTCTTGAGTGAGTGTCTGAGTGATTGCGTTGGTGCGTGAGACTTTTATTCAATAAAATCATTTATTAGACATTTTTGTTTGGTTTTTGGCTTGGCCTGACCCCGTAAAAACTGGGTAAAAAGACCCTGCTAGGTTACCCTGCCTCTCGCATTGCTATTGCTCATGCTCTGGCTAGTTTCCATTCCCCATCATGTGGAGTACATTGAGGTATCCCCCCAAGGGACCCCAGAAATCAAGGTAACAGAGGGTTAAAGATTCTCAATATATTCTGTGTTAAATCAGAACAGTGAAATGTTATGTCAAAAATTAAGATGAGATCTGAGTACGAATTGTCGGAGCAAGATTTTTGTTTTCCAGCAGGAATACAGATTCGCTTGTTGTATTGAATGAGGATAGTTTCAGGAAGGAATGGTATAGCTCCATAAAGAGAGAGCAGAAAGAGTCCAACCTAGTACTGAGATGTCCTATTTCTGTGCTGCCAAGGACCACTCTGTTTTCCAGGCTGCGGTCTGTAGGCCACAAATGTACTCGATGCATCAACTGGCTCACCTCATGAAAGGCTATACTCCATAAAAATACTTCACAGTCAAGCAGTTAATGCATAATGTTACATTAAAGCAGAGCTGGCTCAAGACATTTGACTATCTGAGGTTAAGAACAAGATGGTATCCCTTTCCATGTCAACTAGCAGTCAAATCTTTCTTCAGCACTGCTGATAGCAATGTTCCCTCTACCACAGCTGAAGACCACAGGCTAGCTTAGGGGGTACATGGCTAGTCATGTAAAACACAGGTTGTTGCTGCTGCTGCTGCTGCTGCTGCTGTGTGCCTTCAAGTCATTTCTGACTCATGGGAACCTTAAGGTGAATTTATCAAAGAGTTCTCTTGGCAAAATTTGTTCAGAGGGGGTTTGCCTTTGTCTTTATCCGAGGCTGAGAGAATGTGACCTGCCCAAGGTCACCCAGTAGGTTTCCGTGGCTAAGTGGGGATTTGAAACCTGGTCTCCAGAATTGCAGTCCCACACTCAAACCACTACACCTGGCTGGCTCTGTAGTACACAGGTATTTCTTCCCAAATTCTACTACCAGCCTTCAGCATTTGCTGCCTGAGATGACTGCCTGCTTATGCCTAATGGTATATCCAGCCCAGCAGACAAATAGGTGTGTCTGTCTGTAAAACTTACTTCAAGGCCTGAATCTGGTCCCTGGCTTGTTATTTGGCCATCCCTGATTTAGTTCACTGGTTCCTAGTCTTGGGCCTCCAGATGAACATCTATACATGATGCAGACACATGAACTAAGGACAGGATCTAGAGTGTAGGGAGCAGGGGCAGCTCCCTTATGAGAGGCATAGGTGTGCCACAAATTGAGAACCAACTCACTGCACAAGAGCCTTGAACTGTGACTGCCTTTTATATCACAGTGCATCTATTCTGTATCTTTGCACTAGATTTCTCTCAGGTTGGTCTCTCTTCCACTATATGTGAAGGCATAATTCCTTGTTTTAGAATACGCTGCCTGGCCTGCTGTAGTCTTCATAACTGTGGTTGGAATGAACCACAAATATTTCAATCTGCAAATGGTGGAATAGACTATACTGGTTGCTGAAAGTCTTTGACAAATTAACAAGACAGAGAAGAGCCAATAGACTGAAGCTGCTAAGGGATCAATCATTTCTATGACTGTTGGTAACTAGTCATTAAGTTTGGGCGACCAAAATGGTGAGGGGCCTGGAAGCCATGACCTATGAGGATAGCCTTAGAGAGCTGGGTATGTTTAGTCTGCAGAAGAGAAGGTTAAGAGGGGACATGATAGCCATGTTTAAATATTTGAAAGGATGCCATGTAGAGGAGGGAGTGGGCTTGTTTTCTGCTGCTCCTGAGACTAGGACAAGGAGCAATGGATTCAAGCTGCGGGAAAGGAGATTCCAGCTGAACCTCAGGAAGAACTTCCTGATGGTCAGGGCTGTCTGGCAGTGGAATATGCTGCCTCAGAGTGTAATGGAGTCTCCTTCTTTGGAAGTTTTTAAGCAGAGGCTAGATGGCCATCTGTCGGGAGTGCTTTGAGGGTATTCCTGCATGTCAGGGGGTTGGACTGGGCGGCCCCTGTGGTCTCTTCCAACTCTACATTTCTAAGATTCTATGATTCTGTCAGTTCTCCGAAGCCCCCGTTAGTGTGGGCAATGTTCAGGGATTCTGGAGATTTTGTCCAGAAACTTCTGTGGAACTTAAGCTTAGCAACCACATATCTAATCCATCTGCTGTCCTTAGGAAGGATATTCTTCAGTTAAAAGTTATTGGTAGAGTGTTACTTCAGCTCAGTTTGTACCCATGAAAGTTCGTGGTAAAATAAAAACCAGTTAGTCTGAAAGGTGCTGCCATGTTTCCCTTTTTGTTCTCTCTTTCTCTCAACTTTCCTTCTTTTTATAAATGAGGCAAGTGTAAGGCCCCGCTTTGGGGGTCCCCAATATCAGTATGGTTTGGATGGGCACCATACCGAATTGGCATCATGTGTAATTGGCAACACATTTTATTGGCTCTAATTTCAAATTCAAGCCTGAGAGGTGACAGGGAGGTCAAACCAAGCAGGGGAAAGAATTTGACTGTAAATGTGAGAAGGATAGGTCAACTCGAAACTTCCTCCAGGTAAGACTGAGTTATTTGTCAGGCAAATACACACCATTCCTGTGGATAATAGGCTTAAATAGAAGCTGGAATTTTCCAAGGAATCCAACTATGAGGAGCCCACCAGGACACTGATTGACAGATATCCCTCCCTTGTACACCAGGATTCTTTCCTCTGTCCTCACAGCACCCACAATAGACAGCTATTACAACATTCATCATGTCTTTGTCAATCAAAGCACTAAGTCCATCAACAGGCGAAAGACTCATTGTCCACAAAAGGTTCCCTTTGCCTTACATCTGGAACCTTCACTGCCACAGGCTGTTTTCAGGGTACAAATACCCCTCATTTGAGGATGCCCGGTGCAGTCTCTTGAAGGTCTACCCACCACTCTTTCCGTCTGGCTCCTGAATGAGAACTGTCCTTAGGTCCTACCTAAGCCGAAATACATTTCTGTTCTTCACTACTCTTCTGGACTGGTAATTATAACCCCCCCCCCAAATCCCTCAGCCTCTCTATAATTTTTCCTCCCTTTCTTTTTCAGCTAGTTCCTGTGTGAATGTGTGATTGTGTGTGTTTTGTGTATATGCATGAGTGAATTCCCCTCAATAAAATAATTTATTAGACAATTCTGCTTGGTTTTTGGCTTGACCTGACCCCGTAAACATTGGGTAAAAAGATCTTGCTAGGTTACCCTACCTCTAGCATTGCTATTGCTTGTGCTCTGGCTAGTTTCCATTCCCCATCACATGGAGCACATTGAGGTGCCCCCCAAGGGATCCCAGAAATCAGGGTAACACAAGCATCTTCAAGTGATGCAGCTGCTGTTGAAGGTACAATGTGCATTGTGAAAGCACAAGATGAAGCAGGAGAGAGGAAGGAAAGGAAGAAAGAGTGAGAGGGACAGTGGAAGGATGCAAGAAGCAAAGCAAGTAGATATAAAATGAAACCAAGTATGAAGGAAGATGTGGTTTGTAAGTTTGCCGTTGCTTTCTTCTGGATTTTCCCCTGTAAGAAAGATGGGAGTCACTCTCAGGGGCTTCCTGTAATATTGCTGTCCATCTAAAACTGATGGGGAAAAATAAAGTATGTGTGCGTGTTCTTTGGTTTCCTCGCAGTACATAAGGTTTTTAAAAAATTATTTCTTTTTCTTTTCTTTCCTTTTTTTGGTATATGCCTAAATAAAACTGAACAACTAAAATGCCTGAACATCACAGAATGTTATTCTTGTAATCACCATCACCAGGAATGTATATGGCCACTTTACAATGTTTCAAATTTGCTATTAATCCCTACAACAATCCTCTAAGGTAGTGCTGAGAGGCAGTGGTGTCTGGTAAACACCATAATCATTTAATCATTTAATCAATTAATTAATATCCTACTTTTCTTTTTGTACAAGATCCAAGGTGACTTACAATCAATTAAAAACAGGATACAGGTAAAAAAAAATTGTGTACAAATAGTTAAGCAACAATTCGGTTCAAAACACAAGTTTAAAACAATATAAAACACAATTAAAGCATGGTTTAAAAAAAGATAAAAGCACAACCTCATTTTTTAAAAAAACCTTTCTATCATATGATTCATAAACCAAAGGCCTGCCAGAATTCCACCACCCTGGAGCAGCCACCAAGAAGAAGACTGTCTCCTGTGTCTTAAACCAAAGCAGAACTTGGGTCTTTTTGGTCCAAGTCCTACAATTTACATATTGCTGTATGCTAAATTCTCTTTAAAAAGTAGCCATATGAAAAAAGATACCAAGGTGAAAAAAATTGCAACTATTAAACTGTTGAATTGAAGTAACTAGAATGCACATTCATAATATGCATAATTACAATATTTTACATAATATGTGAATTAGATGCCCAGCTTGAAGGTGCTGGAATATGACAAATCTAGACAGAAGGGCAGTTTGGCCAGCAGAAGAGGTTAATGTCGTATCCTAGCCTTCTACAACCAGCAAAGCTTTGAGTTAGGAAGACACTGTAAATGAGCAAATGGTAGCTTGAGAGTCAAAGCAGATTTGAGGTTGTCCATGTAGTTAGCCCCAGTGTGGTCAGTTTATTAAATAAAGAGTCAACATAGATTGGGTCCAGCCATGCAAAGTTTCAAAATAATGCCATATCTAGTTTGGCCCTTAATCTTCCGGGAGCTGGTCTTCTATTCACTGTTGAGACGCACAAAGTCAGAAATGATTTCAGTATGTTTTTTCAACATCTGTTTTCCTGCAATCATGGATGACCTCTCAGACTGCAGTTAGTTCTTCAGAACATTCTCAAAAGAAAAAAGAAAAAGAAGAAGAAGAAGAAGAAGAAGAAGAAAAGGGGAAAAAAGGAAAGGAAAAAAAATTCTGCCAGGAAACCTCAGAATCTTTTGAGAAATCTCATAAAAATCAAATCCTTTGCTGTTTCATCCTTATATGAGAAGATGAAAGGTTGTGAAAGTTTCTTCCCTGCTACTGAAGAAAACAAATGTTCCTTTGCACTCTTCTCCCTGTATTTGAACTTCTCAAGGAATTCAAATATGGAACTCAATGGAATTCAATATGGAGGAATTATTCTGCAGAGAAAAATGTGGGAGTGGTTGGTGCAAAGCTGCATTTTTGGCACAGAAAACAGGGGTCTTTTTGTACTGAAAACTTTCCCCCCCCTCCACATAGTAAATTATCCTCGAAACTTCAGGGCATCATATACTTGAAGAATATTTGCACAAAATTTTTACTAGTTTATTATCCTTCTCAGCAGGGCTTGCTGGTTTATTGTTCCCAGCTGTTAGGAAACCTTTTTTTTTTTTTTACCAGAGAATGAATAATTACAAATATTGTTTCCATCCCTATGTGGAGTGGAACTCCCTACTATGAACCTCCCCCTCCTTCCTTATTGCTTTGTATGCATATACAGTGCTAGAATCATAGGACCTTGAGCCCCCCCGCCCCAAACTGCAAACCTCAGGATTCCATAGGATGGTGAAAGTGGAATAATAACACTATAACAATCTAGTGTGGAAATGACCTATGTCTGGGAAATTTTTTGCCATGTAAAAATTGATGTCTTGCACGTTGAATCTAATGCAAAAGACTGAAATGAGGAACATTATAGTAGGATCCTTCTCTGGCTTAGTAGCTATCAGCAGAGCTTTGAAAAGTTATATTTTGACTACAGCTCCCAATATCCCTTAGCCCCCCGCCCCCCCAGAATACACTGGTAAAACTGAAGACTGAAAATGAAATTTAGAAACAACTGAGCTAAGGTTACTGTCCAGTACAGTATCTAATTACGAGTTCACATATGTCTGTACTGTGCAATCAGAATGAATGAATTATTATTTCTGAAGAGCCCTGCCTGATTAACTACAGAGGAGGGATGGTATGTAATGCATGGGGTACGTGGCCATACATCTAACAAAGAGGATAAAAATAAATAGTGAACAGCTGCCTCTTCCTCTAAGCTTTGGCCATGCTGCTCAATTCATGAGCTTGAGATCCTGCTGAAAAATATGGTATATATGCTTACTTGAGGCAGATACACGCAGAGTGCATTAATGAATCAATGTGAACTGATTTATATGGGAAGGATACATTTTCAACTCCAGACCAAGACATTAAGCTTAAAAGAAAAAAAGAGAAAAATAGAGAGGAACAGTAAATATATTATCGTCAAGTAGATGCATGCAATGTAACTCAAACATATGGCACTCGTACTGTATGGGACCATTTTAAAGATGGTGGGTTCTGTATAAAAACAAATTGTCCTTTGGATTTACATTTCTACAGATGATTAAATCAGAGAGATCAGACACATCTCCAGCATCAGGACCTGAAACGCATGTTAACCTCTTAATTTTTATTTGAATAGACTGGACTTTGATGGAAACCTCACTAGGCTAATCCTACCTGGAGCAGATCCACTGTTGTGACTCACAAATCTCATTTGTTTCAATGGGTCTGCTCTAGGTAAGACTAACATCGGATTTAGCCCATCCATTTCCATTGTCTTTTGATGTGCACCAGGATTTACAGGAAAGCATTTAAGGATCCACTGTATGTCACACGCAACAATGAAGTTCTTGTCTACTTGACAGGGACATCAGGATAGAGATGTGTCAAATAATTCCCTCAAGATGAGAGACTCAAAATGTTCTGAGAAACCATAGCAAATGGTCCAGCATGTCAATGCTATATATTTCATTAAGGATTTCATCCTAAGAACCATTTTGGAATTAAATCTTTGCACATTTCCAGCAAGATAATAATTATTCTAAACTCTTGAGCATAGTACTCCCTTGAGTAATATGATTTAGAATAAATTGCTACAAATATGGGATTGCTGAGGAATTTCAGTTATCCTGCTAGTAATGGGAATTGAAGGCGCATAAGCTGGAGAATGCTGTTGCTAGCCAAAGGATGCCCATGGTATTATTACAACAACAATTAAGGATACTTCAGGCACCAATATGCCAAAATACCACATGAAAGCACAAGGATGGTTTAAAAGATGATCACATTTGTTCTGCCTAGCAATACACAAGGAGGGGGGAAGGGAAGAAACCTTTCCAAGCTAGAAGTTCCAGTGAACACAAACAGATGAAGGAGCTCTCTTGGTTTCTTGCCACACAGATGTTTATGAATGAATCTGTCAAAATGTGGGATTTGGCTTTAAATAGCAGGTCCGTATAAAATCACCACAGTTTGGACTGTCTTGAAGAGATATTATGGGGAAAAAAAGGAAAGGTTTCCCCATCATCTGGTCTCTGCTATATCTGAGCAATCTTGTCTGCAAGTGTGATCCCTTTTTCTCCTGGAGTTGAAGTACACATCCTCCATGCTTGCCTTGATCCTCTCCTGATTAACTCAGTGCCTCCTACAGCTTTCCAGTGACAAGCAATTAGATCTCTAACAGGGTTTGAAAATGTGTTATCTTGTGTTACCTTGATGCTGCAGACTGAAAATCTAGTCCTTGCTGTTTATATCATATTACTTATGGAGTGTTTTAGACACAGTGGAAGGTTGAATTATAGAATCATAGGCCCTTTTCACACGGGGGTAATAAAACGGTACAGAGCGACCTCTAACGGAGGTCGTCTACACCGTGGAGTGGATTGGGGCGGACTACTTTAGCGTAGTTCCACACCTCAATCCGCTCTGAAGCGACCGGAAGTGGTGGCACCGCGTGTTTTTTAAAAACCTCTTTTAAGAGGATTTTAAAAAGCACAGAGCGCGCAGCCCCGTGCAGCTCCGTCGCAGCGCCCCGGTGTAGATTTGCAGGCGCGTGCAAGTGTGTGCCTGCAGATCTGCCGGGGGCGGGCTTCCAGCTGGTGAGCTTCTCCGGTTGGTGGAGAGCCTCCGCCAGCCTCCGATTGGTGGAGAGCCTCTGCCAGCTAGATGCCGCAGGAGTGTGGAGCAGCGAACTCGCACTGCTCCGCGTGGCGACGGACTTACCCGGCTGCCGGTAAGCTCCGTTTCAGCGCGTTTCCCCCGTTTCTCCCTCCACGTGTGAAAAGGGCCACAGAGTTGGAAGGAGCCTCATGGGCCATCGAGTCCAGCCCCTTGCTCAGTGCAGGATTTCCAGCTAGGGCATCCTGTAACTTCAGACCATTAGACCTGGTCCTACTCTCTGAGGAAGCAGAGGACAGACCTGCCTTCTCTTCTCTGTGACGGCCCTTGAGGTATTTAAAGAGTGCAATTATGTCACCCCTCAGTCTTCCCTTCACCAGGTTGGACATGCCCAGCTCCTCCAACCTTTCTTCATATGTTTTGTTTTCCATACCTCTTTTCATCCTTGTTGCTCTTCTTTGAACCTGTTCCAACTTACACTCTTCTTAAAATGAAGCGCTCAGGGCTGAATTCAGTACTCCAGATGAGGCCTGCCCAATGCAGAACATAGTGGGACTATTAATTCCCTCAAATTGGAAACTATGCTTCAATAAATTCAGGCTAAAATAACATTTAGGTTCTTTGCTGTAGCATCATGTTGCTGGTTCATGTCCAATTTATAAGCAAGAATAATCTCAGGGTCCCTTTTGCATGGAGTGCTGTTAAGTCATACATTCCCCCATACCTGTGCATTACATTTTTGTAGTCTAAATGTAGAATTTTGCATTTGTCTCTATTGAATTTCATTTTGTTAATTTCTGTCCAATTTTCTCGTGTATCTAGGTCCATTAGAATTCTGTTCCTGTTTTGTGTCAACTGCAAACTTGATAAGGATTCCCTCCACTCTAGTCCTTGATAAAGATGTTGAAGAGTATTGGCCCTAGGGTAGAACCTAAGCACTTAAGAACTTAAGCACTCTGCTTAAGACCTCCTCCTAATCTGAAGCACATCTGTTGATGATGGCTCTTTGAGCAGTTTTCCAACCAATGATGGATCCGCCTGACAGTGTTCTCATCTATTCCACATTTAATCAATTTGCTAATCAAAACTTTATGAGGGAGCTTATCAAATGCTTTGCTGAAATCCAGATAAATGACATCCACAACATTCCTACCATCTACTAAACTAGTGACCAGATTGGAAAAAAAATAGATCAATATGGCAGGATTTGTTCTGGACAAACCCATGCTAGCTCTAACTGATCATTGCTTTGTCATAAAGATACTTTCAGACAGACTCCTGTATAATCCAATTCTAATATTTTTCCTGGTATTGAAGTCAGGCCAACTAGTCCATGGTAACCTGGATCTTCTTTTTTGCCTTTTTTTTCCCAAAGAGAAGGTGAATGTTTGCCTTTGTTTCTCCAGTCTTTAGCACCTCACCTGTTCTTCAAGATTTCTCAAAAAATGATGGCACATGGTTCAGAGAGTACACTAGCAAGTTCCTTCAGTAACCTGGGATGCTGTTCATCTGGACCTGCAGATCTGAACTAATTTAGTTTAGCCAGGTGTTTCCTGACTAATTTGCTGTCAATCTTAATTTGCAATCCAGATCCTTTCCCAAGGTTTCTGCTACTGTGTGGAAGCACACAGTTCTTTGTGGGAGAAAATTAAAGCAAAATAAGTATTGAACAATTCTGACTTTTCACTGTGATCTGTTAGCATTTTACCATCCTTGAACAGTGGCCCCACTATCTCCTGGACATTCTCTTGCTTTGACTGAATCTGAAGAAAACCTTTTCATTGCTCCTTGCTCACCTAATTAGTCACATTCTGAACTTTAGCTTTCCTTATACTTTTCCTGAAAGCTTGGGCTGCATACCTTTTCTCTTTCTTGGCCATTCATCCTTCCTTCCATTCTTTATACATACTTCTTCTTTTCTTTTCACTTGCTGCTTGAGCTTGCTGTGCCACCATATTGACTTTTTCAGATGATTCCCATTTTAATTCTTCCATGGGGTTGTTTTCCATTGTGCTTTGTGTAACTCCTTCAAAAAACCCCATCCTGGCTGGGTGTCTTTACCATTGTCTAGACATGGGATTCTGCCCAGTATTTCCCTGAACTTGTTAAAATCAGCTTTTCTGAAATCTAAGATCTGCATTTGACTATTCTAGTCTTTGGCCTGTCCCACAACTGCAAACTTTTGCATTACGTGATCAATTTTCCCTAATGTACTGACTACTTTGATTTTGGTGACCAGTAACTCCCTAAACTAGGATGAAGTCTGGTATTGCTGATCACTTTGTCCCTTCCTCTGTCTTTTGAAATAAGAAATGATCTGCAAGGCACTTAAGGAATTTTTTGAAGAGTATATGCTTAGCAGAGTTAATTTCCCAGCGGAAGTTCTCACAACTACTAATTTTTTTGGGATTTCTGAGATTTGTTTCTAACAAGCATCACCTACCACCTCTTCTCAGTTTGGTGGCCTGTAGTAGACTCCTATTCTCTTTTTTCATTTACTTATTTCTCAATTTATTTTTACCCAAATGCTTTCAGCTGGTCCAACCTGATTACTCTTATGGATTTCTGTACAACTGAATTTGTCTTTGACATATAATGCGACTCTCCCTCCTTTTCTGCCACATCTATTCCTTTTTAAATAGGTTATACCATTCAATTGTAATATTCCAGTTATGGGAGTCATCTCACCAGATCTCCATTATACCTGTAAAGCCATATTTACCTTCTTATAGGGGAAGTGTATGGGGAATGGAAATTGGAACCTCATTGGTCCTTACCTGTAGATTCCAAACAGGCATCCAAGTTCACTTCTTGAATCTCCTTGAACCTCATCCAAAGATGATAACCTATTCTCATTGACATCAACAAAATGGTTGAGTCCTCGGGTAAAGTGAAAGAAAAGGAGGTATGTGAAAAACATGCACTGAATCTATAAGGCTGTTCAGACAATTTGGACTTGGCGTCTTATACTGGATGGTATTCATCAGATCATGATATTTGATCCAATACTACAGCTTCTTTCAGTGTCTGGAGGGTATCAAGAATAGATGCTCAACAAGACACCTCACTGTATTTCTCCTTATATCAGCTAAAGCATAAGTAGCTAGTAAATGGAAAAGGTTTTTTCCCCCCAATGTTCAATCGGGAACTCAAAAGGACTTGGTTTTTTGGCACTGTTTGAAAATTTGGCCCATCCAAGTCATCAGGTAGGACATGCAGCTACTCAGACTTAAGTATGGGTGAACATTTCATTTGATTTATTATTTTGATAGGAGTTTTCCAGAATGCACAACTGATGGAAAAAACATGATTTTCAAAAATGGGAAAAGAGAGAAAATGGGAAAAGAGAGAAGTGTATCCGTCAGATACACTTATTCAAGCAGACACTTAGACAAGCTGAGTTTACTTAGTTAGCTCTCAAATATCTGCCTATGCATTCAGTCATATTTGTGGTGCTGTATGAGGCCACTTTTTAACACTTTTTTTTTTAAATCCAGACTATAAGTCTTTAAGAACTACATGGTACACTCAACATTCCTTTCTCCGTGTTGGAAATAAATAGATTAGTTGAATAAAACCAGCATAGATGGTTAAGAATTTTGATAAGATCTTGTCAAAAATTCATAAATAACACAGAAGAATGTGAGGGTTTTTTTTTTTAATTATGTGAGGGTAAGAGAAAATGAGAGTTTTGTTCAACCCTAACCAACATTCCTTCTTTGAAAGATGATTTCTTTTAATCTTTTACAAAGATTAGGGAAATTAGAGAGTTGACAAAGGAGTGTCAACTGCTTCTCTTCCGTCACTCAGTTTTTGAAAATCCTTTATCCTTTAGAAAGATGCACGTCGCTGACTACATTTGCTTGCAGCCCTACATGGACTGTTTCATGTCCCATGTTGTCTCGCTACCTGGCCAGTTATCAAGCCCTGGGAGGGGTCCCTGCTGCTATGACTTACTGCAGGGAGAGAGAAGGGAGAGGCAATTGAAACCAGGTAGAAGCAGCTGGTCTCAGTTCAAGCAGAGGGGAGAAATGAGGGTGTGCTCACAGGTGAACTGCACCCTGTTTTCCTTTCCCCAGGAGCCCAGAGCAGTCAAGATATTCATGCTCTGAATCACCTGCCCTCTCCTTCCCACCAGTAAGAGACAACAGCAGGGGTCCTTCCTAGGGTTTAACAGCAGCTGTTATACCCTAGGAAATACCCCTACTGTTGAATCCTGTAGGTTTGGCTGAATCTTCTTGGTTTGTTCCAGCTACAGTAGATTCATCAAATCAATTGTTGAATGGTAAGTCAACATATAGGTCCCTATCACACTACACTGTTATAGCACTATTATTCTACTTTACCTGCCCTGGCTCCACCCTTTGGAATTCTGGAGTTCGTAGTTTGGTGAAGCACTGGAGGTTTCTGCCTGAGAATTCTAAATGCCTCTCCCTAAACTGCAGATCCCATGATTCCATGCAATATTACCATAGCAGTTAAAGTGGAATAATAGGGCTATAACAGTGTAGGCCCTTTCTGCACCCTATCTGGATCCCACAACATCCTAGCGTCATCCTGGCAGTGCCATTGCCGGGATAGAAGCATGTCCCAGATGCTCCCCTCCACACCCAGCCAGCTGCTGGCAGATGGTAGTGTATGGGACACATTCCTTCCTTCTACAGTGCAGCTGGCCTCTTTCAATGCTCCACTGAGGAAGGAAGTGCTTTGATAGCACTTCTGCCCTTCCTGCATGGCCCCAGCCAATGCGATCATTGCGTGAAAGGAACCTATTACTGGATTTTTTTAAATATAACATGCAATCATGATGGCTGGAGATGCGAAAGAAATGGACCTCCATAACGTCATGCAGTAGCATGTGTCACAGACTGATTTCAACACATCCCCATGCCAGGATGATGCCCATACTGTGATAAGGCCCATAGGTAACTCTCACTGGTTCAGTGGCTCTACTTTAATTGCAATGAATAGTAGTATACAGGCTTTCAAGTTGTAGTGTGCTTTATAATTCCTTGGGGCTATTTATTTATTTATTATTTCATATCTGCTTGTGTTTGCATGTGTGCTACAATAAATGTACTTGCAGTTTAATAAAATAAAATTTAAAATAAGAAAAATAATAAAGAATTAGCACCCATATATTTCCCTTTATACTGTTACATCGAGGTGGGTTTAACAACGCATGGTGGTGACGCAATTTCATCCTGTACTCAGCAGAATTGCACTAGCTGCATGTGAGAGTACATATTTCCCCATCATGACAAGTGTGAGTGGGAAGCCAACTGCTACAGCAATTCAATTAAAAAATTGTTTCATGAGCCACTCCCTGCATCAAAATCAGTTTGAAGATAAGCATTGAGCTTTTACAGGCAGACAAAACACCTGATTGTGCAATGATCTGAATGAACTGAGAATGAGCAATTAGGTGGTCAGCAATTGACGGAATTAATCAAGATGCAAAGCTTGGAAAAGTTACTTTTTTGGACTACATCTCCCAGAATCCTTCTAACTAGCATGGCCAGTGGCAATATTGGCTGGTGATTCTGGAAGTTTTAGTCCAAATAAGTAAGCTTTCCAAGTTATGTGTGGGATGGTTTCAACATGACACTAAACAGTCATCCATTAATTCACACTAGTTTGTACTAGGTAGGTTGATCGTTTCAACTGTATAATTGTAAGAAAGATGTCTCCAAGAGATTGTATGGCATTTGCAGAATCCCTCAGATGGCTTCTTCTATAGTGGCAGCATAGTTCTTAGAAGCAAAGCTGTTTGATGATAGAAGTCATTAAGACATGTATGGTAGTGAATTGCAGTGTCATGCATGTGAGCACTGGAAACTCTCTGTTGGTCTGTTAGGCACCCTAAGTGGATTGGAAGATCTGTGGCACTACAGGTGATGACAGATTTCATCGTTCATTGGGCAGCATGGCCAATGCTGATCCTTTGTGGGAGTCACCATTTAAGAACATCTGGAGTGCCTTCATTCTTCAGTCCTGACTCCGCTGTCACTTGGAGGAAATACTCCTCCAAGAACTGGACAAGTTCCTTCACCTATCTTTCACCATCCTAATCTAAAGTAGGAGAAGGAAGTGGTAAATGCCTTTCTCCTCATAGAGAAAGGCATGGAGAGAGTTGAAATAGGCTGGATGACATCAGGGATGTGTTTCAGGGGCAGAGACTTACCCACCTTCTGATGTCTTCCACCACTTCAGATACAACAGAGGCAACCATGTGCTCTGCCTCTGATCTCCTTACTGTCTACTCCACTCCAGTGACTAGCGTTTTTTCAAAGTGTCAGGCAGAGTCCTTTCTCAGGTCTGTAGCCTGAGATCATTTCCTGAGATTCCAGGAAAATACCCAAGAATCTTTTCCAGGAAAAATTACAGAATATTCTAGTTCTACATGGGTGTTTTTATGTGCTCTCAGCAAAGGTAGAAGTAGGCCACATAGGGTCTGCCTTTGTGCCCTCCAGACCTCCAAACCTTCTCAATTCCAACAAGGCCCCCCAAATGGTAAATCGGAGCTCCCAGAAGCCTCTAAATGTTGTGACTATCCATTTTAAGGTGGAGGTGCATAATTTTGACCTCCAGAAGATGTTTTTCAAAACTGGACATTACTGTCTACCAGAGATATAGCTACAGAAGTGAGGTGGACAAAATGGGGGCATTGCCCCCTAAAAATAATTATGCCCCAGTGAAATTAAATCCCCAAATATCTAGCATTACAGAGTGTCAAACTCTGAAAATCATTCACACCCAGAACTCTTATATTTACTGCATTCACATTCCCTTAATATCTTTGCCTGCCTCTGTTCTTCAGATGTCTACACTGTATTTCTAAAGGTTCAACTGAAGTTTTAAATTACTGCAATGTTAGAAATATGGAGGAGCCATATAATGTAGTGGTCTGAATAGTGGACTAGGAGTCTGAGAGACCAGGGTTCAAATCCCCATTCAGTTGTGCAAACCCCATTGATTGATTGATCTTGGGCAAGTCTCACTCTCTCAGTCTCTGAGGAAGGCAATGGCAAAGTTCTTCTGAACAAAGTTTGCCTTAGGGTCACCATAATAAGTTGGAAAGGGCTTGAACACACACAACAACAAAGAAATAAGGGGACTGAAGGAAAATTTTATTGAGGAGGAGAATTCTTATTTGGGAGGCAATGTCCCCATTTTACCTCCTCTGTAGCTATACCCCTGCCATCCAACTATTTCTGCTTTTGGAAAATGAGCTGATATGGCCTGTGGGTTACTAAGACGAGGTTGAAAATGACCTTCTACAGATGCCCCTCTCCCATCCTACACAATCTCCAGCTTTGGTGACATCAGAAGTGTACCCCATAACCCCTTTCAATGTTGCAATGACTAAGGCTTACACTTTATCTTTGTGCCCTATTTTAGCCCTTGTTTGAACCAAGGGAACATCTGCGTACTTTGCAGTGCCACAAGGGTTCACTGATATGCCCTTTTGAGATCCTGCTAAGCACCAGCGAAGCCCTTTTGAGATCCTGCTAAGGACCAGCGAAACCGTAAGAGCACATGTTATTTCTGCTCTCATAGATGCTGAGAAAAGCAGATACCACAAACAGGAACCCAACATTTGCTGTTATCGTAGATTAGTTGGTTCCTCATCAAAGGGCCAGCAACTGTGTTAGGAATATACACTGTGCTTTTTTAAAGAAAAAAGGTGTTCAATTAAATAAATCAGATTCCTCCAACCTATACTGGAGTACAATTCCCATTGCCCTTTCTCTAGGGACTGTTGTGCTGCCTGAGGATAATGAGTATTGTACATAATCACATCTGGAGAATGCCAGTTTATAGGATGCTGTGGTAGATGATTGACAAACCTGCTCCTGACCAGTTCTATAGATGGATGAAAACCAAGCATTCTACTTTCCTTTCTCAACATCATCAACATCTGAAATTTCCAATGGCTTTCTTTTTCTTTTTTTGCCCTTCCGATCTTGAGCATGTTTGCGTGAACAGATCTATTTTGCACAGCACACAGGAGCATTTAGCACAAATTAATTTCACACTTTATGTTCATAATTAAAAAAAAAGAGAGAGATAAAACACTGTGACCTTAATTAGGATGACTTTCTCTTGACAGATAGGAAACATCTGTGGGAATACCAGAAACTGGAATGGTGAGGCTGGGTTTTTTAAAAAAGAAAGAAACTGCTTAGAAACTGCAAGCATTTCTTGTAACATCTGGACAGATTCTTTTCTAAGGTGAACTGGATGGAAAATTGAAATAAGTCTTTTGCTGTAGAACTCAGATGAGAGCTGGCATTCTGTATTGTATTTACAGATTCATAACCTAGAGTTACAGAATTGTTCTAATTTATGTTAAGACTATATAAATCCTCCTCCCATAGCCCACCTTAACAGCCAGCAGTTGCATCAGGGAAAGAAAGTCTGTTCAGTTGCCTATCAGGGCACCAGGAGGTTGTCATTTCCAAATCCCTCCTTTTAGAGACTGAGGCTATGACAGTCAGAAGTGGGATCCCTGTCTCAGTTTGTTGTTATAAATTCACTCACTGGTGGGAGGAGGCTGGAAATCTCCTCCTCCTTGCATCCTGATCAGCAGCTGAACAGATCTCTTTTCTCCAATCTGGCTGCTGGTTGTTAAGGTGGGCTGGGGGAGGAGTTCTGGGTCAAGAGTTATTAGTTATGTATGAGTAACCAAGTAGCCAAAGTAGAATACCAACAGGGATTTATTTCCAGAGGTTTTTTTTTAAAATCAGACATTCTCATTGAGTTGAGATGATTGAGTTGTTTCACAATAATCTTTCTCCACAGGTTTGGTCAAAGGGCAGTATGGCAGGGAAGTTCATTTGCAGAGGCTTGGAAGAGAGAACACATCCTCATCATTTCCCACCACTGCCTGGACACATTGACACCATATGTGCTCTTTTTTTTTTTTCCAAACCAGAAGTGACAGGAAAGTCACTTTTCTAAGAAGTGTTGACCTTTAAAGGTTTTTGGGGAAGTAAAATAGAATGTAGATGGAGAATTGCACTGCCAGAAGCCTCTGGAGGTGGCACCCTCATTTTTCCCCCATGATTTTTTCAAAACTCAGAGATCAAAAGTGGGTCTAAGGGGTCACATGGAAGGACAATTTTCTGCCTTTTGAAGGGCTACAAAGAAAACAGAAGTGAAGGTAAGTGTTGTGGAAAGATGAAATGAAGATAAGTTGTTGTAGAGAAGATAGTATTCCTTGTTGTTATATGTTCTTTCCATGTCTCATTTTAAACACACACAGACACATGGCTGATGAGAGGTGAAGCATGTACAATTACTGAGGCCTGCAGTCTGGAAAGGGGCATAGGACCTGACTATGTTGCATGTGCTTTGTCTTTCTCAGTAGTATCATTGATTGATTATTTTATTTTATTTTAACATCCATTGTGAAATTGATGAATTTTAAGGAAAATAATGTTGTTGTGTGCCTTCAAGTCCTTTCTGATTTATGGGATTTTTCATGGGATTTTTCTGGGGCTGAGAGTGTGTGATCCACTCAAAGTCATCCAGTGGGTTTCCATGGCTGAACGGGAAGGGAACCCTTGTCTCCGGGGTCAAAGTCCAGTGCTCAAACTAGTACACCATGCTAACTCACTGAAAAAAAATAATGGTGATATACAAAAGTTTGTATTACAAAAGATTTTAGCTGCTCCTCCCTTGCTGTAAGGGACAACAGGAGAGCAAGTGAGGGAAAGGAAGCCATGGATGTGTGCAATTCTTTGCCAAATCTTCTATCCCTGAAAGCAGTTTCTGAACTTATCCTGGCTGGCCTGGATTGACCACTAAAGAGCACATGATGCAGAATGGGGTATGGGTCAAGACTGAAGGCAGGAAGGAGGGTGCTGGTTGCAGGTGGCAATGATTGTGTTTTCTCCCACCTCTCAAAGACCCTATGAACCTTAACGAAATGAATGAACTTCCTGGATTCAATCTTTTTTCCCAAAGTAGGATCTGAACCTACTTTCAGAAGCCCTCCTAAACAAACAGAGAGAGATGAGCTACACAGTACTGTAACCTTCTACTAAGAAATTTTTGAAGTCTCAAAAAAGGAGATTTGCCAAGGACTGGAAGATGAAATCAAAGCAAGTGAAGCCAGTGCAACACCTGATACAATAAGTGGGTCTATAGGTATCTAGCAAATTAAGAGATAGGGAAAGCAAGGGCCATACTCAGTCATGGAGAATGTTTGGTCCCCAGATATTGACTTACTCATCTATCAGTCTCAGTGAAATTTTGCTCTGAACTAGCTGGGCCAAGCCACAATTGGAAAGTGCTAGGTTTCTCACTGTGTATGTGTTTTAAAATTATTACTATTATTCCAAAGCTGTGTAGGAACAGAAATGGCCTACACATTCAAAGCCCTGCAACATCATAGCTGTCATTAGATTTGCCTTTTTGGTCATATCCATCCTGCCAACCAAAGCTACTTTCCTGCAGCACAGCACTCACACTATCAAGGCAAATATTTCTTCTGCCTCTTCTTAACTAAATGTGTATGGCTTTAGATCACTAGATGAATCTTCAGGGGGATTATATTTCAGAAACCAGGAACAAATAAGGGAGGAGCAAATTTCTGAATTGCTCTGGCCATTTCCTTGGTTTCATCTTTTTTCCTCGAGAGACAAATCTTGTCCAGCTGCAAAGTAAGTGGAGATAGAGTGACAGCCTGTGGCAAGACAGAAGAATTTCACTACCTTAATCCTATTGATTTTCATTTGCTTTTGATCTTCTTCATTCTTCCTGCTTGTCAGGCAAGATAAAGGTAGTGGAGTTTGGGGCTTAGTTTGCTCATTGCTTCACAGAGAGCTCTTCTTAAGCAACGGGGGAAAAATATTGCCTCCTTTCCCTGCATCATGTTTCTTAAGGAAACGTACTGCATGCCAGGACTCAAGCCTTCAGTGGGTGGATCTTGAACCTGGGACCTATGTCAAACAGAGATTCAACTTGTATATCATCACAGAGTGGGGACAAATGGAACTAACTGCATGCAAACCAGCAGAGTCTGTGGAATTCTTGTGATAACTATGGGTGTTAAACTACAGTGGTGACCAACCTAAGTGACCAGTACCAGGCACATGGGTCTTTCTCCCTATAAACAGACAAAGCTGACTGATATCCATTCTGCATCCACATTGAGCTGTTGACAGTGTCCTCCACTGCACTGGAGAGCAGAAGGTTAGCTCAATGGACACAGAGCAGACCTCATGAGACATATAACTCTGTTGTCCTAATACTCTGCTCTGCCTCTCTCCTTGTTTTCTGCCTGAAGAAGTCACCTAGTTTTGTATGCTGGCGGGAGCATCACTGTTACAAAATAACTGTCATACCCATCAGCCTCCTGAATGTCATGTTTTAAGTCACCATCATGAGTAGCCTGGCACTCCTCTTGCAAAAATGTAGACGTGTGTGTGTGTGTGCACATGCATATACACACATATGTATATATGGGTTTGCACAATAACAAGCTGTCTGATCTTTCACACTGAGTGAGAAATCTGGGTTAGTGATTGCAAGGACAATTCATGTTGACTGATTCAAAACAAAAGAAATGGACTGGCCCTGAAGAGTTGTTCTATCAGTATGTATGAAAAAAGTTGTGTGTGTGTGTGTGTAATTTTTGAATACATTTTGAACTATCTTGACCTTTGAGAAAAAATTACAGTAATTTATGTACATATGAAAGGTTAGCTAATCTGCATGATGTGTGTTGCTGAGAAAACACTACAGTATACCCAAAAGCAGGAAGGACAGGCAGACTAACGTAATCTTTGTTACTGATTTTGCAATCATATTTGAGCATGTTCTTTATTCCCAAGCATTTAATCTGAAATAAAAGAATAGGATTTTGCAATTGCTTTTTTTTTTTGGTTCTTCATCATCAGCCAGTTAATTTTTGTCCATTTTCTTAGTAATACTCAATTCCTGTGTGGGGCTTTATGGTGGCAAAGGGCCTATAAACCCATTCTGAAGCCAAGTTCCTCCAGCTGGCCAAGCAGCAGCCCACTATCTCACCACTAAGGCAGCAATCTTTGCTCTTACCATTACAACATGTGGGCAATTTTTCATTCCTGAAATGTCTGCACTAGGTTAGGTTTTCCTTGTCTCTTCTCCCACTCCTGAGGAACCAGATTCATAAAGAGGGGGAGGAGCATCTATATTCTCTCTATATTCTGCCTGAATTAATCAAATAAATCTTCTTTAAAGCAATGTTAAATGAGACACAGATGGGCTTGCCCTTTTGCAGGTTGCAGAAATCACCCATTACAGTTCTTTTAATTTATCAGAGACAGAGGAGAAAAATAAGATGCCCTCTCACTCCTTTGCAGTAATAATCAGAACCAGTCTATCTGGCAGTGTAATTTACTCTAAATACATAATGATGGTTGCAGTGAGGAATATGTGACCTCTCTGGAAATCACGGAGAGAGAGTGCAATGGATAGCTTTTATAAAACCAGGTTTAATAAAAAAGAGTGTTATATTAAGTATGGTTGCTGGTGTATTTAAGCATATGGTTCCCATATCAGCAGCAAAGATGGCAAACACATGGTTTACCTTTTAACTAACCTTTCTTGCAGTTTCTGCTCCTTGTGATGGGAGTAACTCTTCTCTCATATATAGTCATGAAGATGCTCCACAGATGATGTTAAGCCTACAAGTCTCTCATTAAAAACAACCACAGGTTCACAAAACTACCTTGTCCTTCTTATTTTCTACCCGTTAAGAGAAATTTCAGTAGCTGAAATTTAGAATATATCTTGATCAGCCTCTCCATCATGGTGGAGTCTAGATGTGTTAGACTTTAACACCCATAATTTAACAGTCAGCACTGAGGGATGGCATAAATGTTCCAGTGGTTGGTGGCTTCCATGTCAGTGGCTTGGTAAATCCATAATGTGTTTAGATCTATTGGTTAAATAATTTGAGATGTTCAGTGGAAGCCATGTTGGCTAGCCATGAGGCTAGGTTGACAGATATATGAGACTGACTGTTATAGCACCTTAACCATGGAAGATCTTCCCAGTGTAAAGGGGCCAAAATGGACAGGACTGGTTTGTGACCAGAATTTGAAATTATTATGTTTGGGATTGTAGCTCCAGAATCCCCAAGCCCAGTGTACTCTGGGAGAATCTGAGAGAAGTAACTCCTCTATGCTGTGTGGCCAGAATCCTGTTGGTGATTCATGCATGAGTAACTTCTCCCATGGGAGCAGTTAGACATTTTGGTCTATTGTAGAACATCTGTAATCAGTTCAAGCCTGCAGAAGCTGAGTTGCACATCTGCTGGCACTGTACATGTGCATGAGATGCACATTTGCTTGAACGTTCAGGTGTTGCACATCATTGCCATGCAACATAAGGCATGCACAGCACTCTCACTGTGGCGATTTACAGTATGCAACCCCAATGTAAGACCTTGAAAACTGAGGTGTTCTACAGCCTTGGGGGCTTCTTCCTGTTAAGTACTGTGGCAACAAGGGCATATGTTTAAACACTTTCTGAAGTCAATAGAAAGTCCCTAGTGCCTTCACATTCCTTCTTCCCATTGATAATCAAACAGTCATACTTCATTGATCCTTCCAGGATCAGGCCCAGTACAAACAATTATCAAAGGCAGTTCTGCTGCAATATATAGGTGAGTATTAGCTCCTTGCAAGAGATGAATATAGTAAATATTATCTCCTTATGACGAGTGAGTAGGTATTTCTCAGTGGTTACATTACTTCTTTCAACATGTCATCTCCTTATGTGGCCATCATGAAGAATGGGAGAGGAAGTAGGATATGTGGAAAGGAAAGGCAGTATACTTTTTCAGTCACTCTGCGGTGACCCCTAGTGAGCATTCAAATCGCAGAAACTATCCATAGCAACTTCTACACATTATTTATCTTTGCCTAAGGCAGTCCTCTAGGCAAACAAGTAACCATCCTAATACATGTAGATTATTCTCCCACAAGCACAAGTAGGAAGCAATACCCAGGAAAAACACAGTCTTTTCGCTCTGAGGTTTGCCAGGTATTTTGTTTTCAAGAGTGCATGACAGACAGAAACATAACAGGTGCAGCCATACCCAGTCTGGAAATACAGTAGTGAGGGGAAGCTATAACTGATTGTTTTTCTAGTCATTGCACAGCTTTGAAAGGCACAAAAGAACAAACACAGCCGACAATCTCTTTCTTCAGTGAGACTGCTGGTACTGACTCTACTGTGGTTTCTGTTCAGCTAAAAGCTGTGTCTCTTTTGCTCTTCTCTCTGTTCTTCTAATCCTGAGGAGCCCAGCATGGTGTTCATTGTCACCACTGTCCCGGGGGACATGTCCCTTCACAACCGTGATGTTCCCTGATGCTCCTGGCTTCTTTTTTGTAAGTTTGTTTTCTCCCACCCCCATATTCATTATTTAAGCCTTCTAGCAAATATGTGTTTTGCAACTGGCCATGTCCATAAATAGCAGTCAATTTTTTTTGCTAGTACTCATTTGTATTGATTAGCCTATTGATTGAAGTTACATCTTGCCTTTCTCTCAGGATGGGATCCAGGGCAGCTTCTAGAAGTTCCAAACAAGATTAAACTAAAATTTTATTTTGCAAAAGTTAAAAAAAGGAATTAAATGATAATATATTAAAAACCATGGTTAAAACAAAAACACATTGAGAACATAAGAGATAATAAATAAAATAAAATAATAAAATAAAATAAAATGCAGCACACCACTTCATATACCTTACTGCTATATAATTAAAACTCGAAGTCCTGCCTGAACAAAGCAAAAAACAAAACAAAAAAACACAAACCTCTTCACCTACTGGTGGAAAAAGATCAGGGAAAGGGCAAACCAGACTTTCCTTGAAAGGGAGCAGCCCTGGAATAGGCTCTCTCCTGTGTCCTTACAAAACGTGAAGGTGGTGGGACGAAGAGAAAGCCCTCTCCTGCTGACGTTTAAACCCACACTGGCTTGTACTGTGAGATACAGTCATTCAGGTAGTCTGGACCCAAGCCATATAGGGCTTAAAGGTCAAAACCAACACTTCTAATTGTGTCTGGAAATGAACTGGCAGCCAGTGAAGCTTTTTCTATGGTGGTGGGAGGTGTTACATGAAAGCTGTATACAATCCCAGTCAACAGCCTGGCAACATCATTTTGAACCCACTGAAGTGAAGCCATGCCCTATGAAGAACGCCTTAGGGAGCTGGGTATGTTTAGTCCTCAGAAGAGAAGGTTAAGAGGGAATACAATAGCCATGTTTAAATATTTTGAAGGGATGTCATGTTGAGGAGGGAGCAGGCTATCACTTGAAAAATCCTTGCGTCTATAATCTGGATCTCCATGGGCCCCAGAAGAGTTTTGCCATGAATATCACAGCTCTGCTTTTCTGTTTGCTCAGTATTGACCAATACCAGAATTTCTCAAAAAATATTGGGCAAAAAAAATCAGAGGGATGGTGCAGGATGTTACAGGAAGTAATGAGATGTGGTTGGGTTTGCTAAAAGGAAGAGATAAATTGGAAGACTTTTTCACACCACTCTACATTTCTTTTTAATCACCATGAAGGAGACCCCTGGGGTTATGGAACTCAGCCAGTTCTGGACCAATTGGGTAAAACATATGCACTCATGCATGTGCCATGCATTAGTAAATTTGCTTTTGTTGTTGTTGTGGTTTTAAAGGAACTAATTGTTACAAATATTGGCTGGATTCCTATTAGGGTGTTGCATCTTTGTAAGTGGACATGCCTGTGGGAATTAGAACTGCACAGTTGTGCAACATTTGAACCCAGTAGAAGCCTGCTATTACATTACTACATAGCAGAGCTGGCAAAGTGTCTGATGCATATTGGTGCCCAATGCACAAAATGAACATCACATCAGTCCTAATGAGCATCTCATTGGTCCTAATGAGCATCAGGCACCAATGTGCATCAGGTACTCTTGTCAGTGTTCCAACATGCATCCTCACAGTTCTGTACCCAGGTTTTTAGTGCTTTTGATACTTAGCTAGGTATACACAAAATTACTTGACATAAAATGGCATATAGGATTCCAGCCATTGTCTACTACATATGCAAGTGATTCCCATGAAACTCATATTGTGCACATAAGACATGTCAGTTGACTATATTATTTATATTTATTATTTTATTTTATATTATTTTATTAAAATATTTATAATGTCCCATATTTGAAGTTTCCAGGATGGCTTACAATAACATTAATTTACAGCTATAAATAATAATGGTTGGAAAATTCTGGCATTCCCTCTCTACCCTTCCTCCCTTGTTCTAGGGAAGTGGGGCTTAGTTTCTTTTCCCTTTGCACGTCCAGGCCTCTTGCCTTCTCTCCTAAAGCCTCAACTCTTGCTCTTTGTGTTATTTGAATGCATGGCTATGGTAACCAGGAGGCCAGACCATGTGACCCAGCATAGACCCTGGGATCATTTGCCTTACATAAAAGGCCACACTTCCCAGACTTCTCTCTCTTTGCTGTCTTTGCCATTTTGCTTCTACCTCCTTCCCCCTGACCATGTTTCACCTCTCCGCCAAGAAGATGGTGAGTTAAAAATGAAGCTGCTACCTTACCTTATCTTTTCATTAGCTAGTTAGGATCTAGGCTCTCCAGTGCATATGTGATTGTAAAATCCATTAGTAAACTTTTCTAAGTGAAACTCCCTGCCTTGTTTTACTTTCTAAGTCAATCTCAGTTAGGGGAAGCTGCACAGAGATTGGGACATGCTTCTTCTGCTACTCTGCTAAAAGAAGTTTTAGCTTTCCTAAATTTCCCCCAAAGCGCTAACACCCTGGGAAACTCTTAATTCCCAATATTAATAATTTAAAAGATATAAAAGTATATTAAATCATTTATTGATTAAAACCAATTAAAACTGTTAAAAATAACGGCAACCATAACACATGTGTAAATGGGTTAGAATCAATTAGGTCTGATGGCTTTAGCAAAAGTCATGTTTTGATCTGGTGCTGGAATGACACCACCATTGATGCCAAGGAGAGGGTACTCTGTAACTGAGGCGCCACCATAGAGAAGACCCTCTCCCATGTTCTTTCACAATGTATTACACCCAGTGGTGGGACACTGAGTAGCATCCTCACCCAATAGTCCTCAGTTCTTGGGCAGGCATATATAAAGAAAGCCCTAAACTGTTTAGTTACTGAATAATCTGTATCGGGAACAACTTACAGTTAACATTTATGACAATGTTTTAGCCATCGAGTTATGTACACATACACTGCACACACCAATCAGTTCTTTTTTTTTTTTTTTAAAGTCAAATTTATTAGAAGTATCAGAACTTTTTCATGGATTTCCAGCTTGTTGGGATCAGACATTCCCATGCTCATGTAGTCATATATTCTAAGGTGTTAAGAGAAGGGCCCTTTTTATTTACGGGGAAATGCAATACAGTGGATTCTGTTATGATAAATGACCAAATTCTTTCACTTTCTTACAGGGCTCCTTCAGTTGGTTATTGACTTGCAAGCTGAACATGGGGAGACAATGAGTGATGACACCCCCAGCATGAACTTTGCAAGAAGAAGGAGAGATAAATGCTGACACTTGTTACACTCTTCTTGGTAGGTGCTGGTTCTGCAGCAGTGAGTTATAAATCTAGGGGTCCTCTTGCTTTTTCGTCACTTGCCTGATCCTGTGCCCTTCTTTTCATGTGCTGTAATTACTAACATCTGCTTTCTGATCCAGGACTGGATGGAATTTGCAAAGGCACTTTCTATCCAGAACAATGGCAACAGCTGTTTCATTTAGCCTTGGGCCAGCACTTCCTGTTCAGTCTACAGCTGTCCTCCTGTGTCCAATTTATGGTGCAGAGTTTCTTTCTTTCTTTCTTTCTTTCTTTCTTTCTTTCTTTCTTTCTTTCTTTCTTTCACTATTAACATTTGAAAATAACATGGAATACATTCTATACTGGAGCACCATAGGAAACAAAATAAATACTATGCTGGAGTGAGTAACTTTTATAGTGCGATAGCAATAGAAGTGGAGGACAGTAGCAACCAATAGTACAATGTTATACACCTCTGCAGAAGTAAGTCTCATTGTTTTCACTGGCTTACTCCCAGGTAAGAGCATAGAGGGTTGCAGCGTAAAGAACTAGAAATATCAATGATCTAAAGTTGCAGACTATGGACTACTCTAAAACAACTTGCCAAGAGTAAGTGATTTAGTCTGTAATATGTCTCTCATTCCCTCTTTCCAAAGCGCTCTCAAGCTGTGAGTTAGGGCTGTAAACACTCTGAAGCTGTAAGTTAACTGTTAAGTTAGAAATGCTTAGCAGTAAGCTAAGCATTTCTGCTAATATAGTGCTGCAGACGCACCTGGCCCTAATGTTATCACTCTTTTAGTGCCTGATAAAGACATTCCTGTACTCTCAGGCAATTGATGATGGGATTTTTTAAAAAATGGCATTATGCCAATCAGTTAGTTATTTCAATGGTATATTGATCCTGGGTGATTTTGCTCTATATTATGGGTATATTGTTTTTATTCTTGTTTTTATGTACTTCATATTTTAATTCTGTAAGATGCATTCAGTCTTTTCTTCTTCTTCTTTTTTTTTGGAAACCAAGGTCCAATAATTTGACCTTCCTCCCACAAACTCTGCCTCCTCTTCCCTATCATCCAATTCATCTGTAATGGGAACCCCCACTCCGGTCACACCTGTGCACGTGTACACACCTCCTTTCTTCCTCTCCCACCCTTGTCAGTAGAGTTATCAGTTCTCAAGGCCTGCCCCCCCCATGGTTTTCATGGCAAAGGGGAGGAATCTAAGAGTGAAATCACTGCCTTGAAACCTGTGTTGAATATATATGTTCTTCATTTGTTATACTTCAAGAGATACAGGAGAGGGGCTACTCTGTAGCTGCCAGAGGATTTATGGACCAAATTACACACCTCCTTTTTTAAATTATAGATTTAGCTAAGTAATACACTGTCTTGTAGTATATATATCTACACCTACATCTAAACACACCTGGAAGAACACATGTGTGTGCAGGTGCGGGCACGTACACACACACACGCGTACGCGCGCACACACACACAAAGTGAGAGAGAATATTGCACATATGCAAAAACTGCATGCAAAAGGTAATAGCTGACAGCTCAGTTTACATTGGATTTACATTATTTCACATTCACTGTTAAAAAATTCTTTATTTTAACTAGAGATGGGCCAACCAAATCCTTGAATCCTGGGTAAGGATTGAAGATTCCTGAATCGGAATCCCTGTGCCAAAATAGACAAATGGAATCTTTCGAATCCACCAACTAAATATATTGTTGGAGACTGGGATGCCTGAAAACCTGGGAGACCATACATACAAGGGAAGATAGTAAGTAGATGAGGTTTTCCCTTGGAGTAATAATGGCCTTTGCTAACAATTTCACAAATTATATCTGGGCTTGTATTCTAAGATATTTAAATTGAACATTTCATATCTAAGTTCAGCACTTGACTGGAAGCTACAGGTTTGAGATTTCAAGGACAGCTGAAACATTCCTTTGCATAGCTCCCTTGCAGACCTCTTTCAGACACAATTCTGGGGCTTGGAGTTTTACCAGATGTCACAGCCTTCTCTGCCAAAGTGTACTGGTGCATCATCAAACTACAAAGCCCAGGATGACAGAAGGAGCTATGCAGAGAAAATCCAGTTTTGACCTGGATTAGGTCTCTATTGTATTGTATTGTATTGGGATTAAGCCACATTTTCCTGCCTGTGTAGAAAGGGCCTTCATGTCATTTTCAATCTGAGAAGATCCTGGGGCAAAAGTAGGAAAATTGTCGTGGCCAGATTTCTTCAAAGGGAGGTTTGCCTTTGCCTAGGCTTTTCCTAAGGCTGAGAGTGTGTGCCTTGCCCATGATCATCCTTCTTTCCCTTGCTTTTTAAACTATTTTTTAAAAAAGGATTTGAAAGATTCGCGATTCGCGAGATTCGTGGATTCCCAGAACCTTCCAGGGATTTGGATCTGGATTAGAATTCGGAAAATTCTGGATTCATCCCATCCCTAATTTTAACAGTAATCTACACTGGATAGAATTTTTCCCTTGAGCATCAGCTAGAGAGATATCAAATCCCACTACTACTGCTGGCAATGGTGGGATAGACACCACTTCACATAAAGTTTTTGAACTTTTTCTTTTACAGCTAATGTCCTTGTGAAGTTTTGTCAAGAGCATAACACCAAAGCACTAGCATGACAGCACAATGGGTTTATGGGTGGTGGACAAACTCAACCATATTCCTTTTAGATACTTGACTGAAAGAATGACTATGAGATCATCATCTGATTTTCCCCCACCCCTTGTTCCATCATTTCCACCATCAATTTTATTTTAATTCTTTAAATTTTACTCTGATGCTATTGTATTGGTTATTTTAATAGTTAATATATTAATATTTTAATTAAAATTCCTTATTTTGTAAAGTGCCTTGGGAAGCCATGGCCCTTAAGGTAATATTTTTTAAAAAAGAAAGAAATTAAGGTAGCAGAGTAATTAATCTTTAATTTTATGTTTTATAAGCACTTAGATGGGAGTAAGGCCCATTCCTCACTATGCTGTTATAGTGTTGTTATTCCACTTTCAACATCCTGTGGAATTCTGGGGTTTGTAGTTTACTGAGGCCAAAGAGCTCTCTGGCTGAGAATTCTAAATGACCCTCTCTAAACTGCAAACCCTAGGATTCCATAGGACATTGAAAGTGGAATAATTGCACTATAACAATGTAGTGCGGAAATGGCCTAAGTCACACTGAACTCAGTGGGGCTTCTACCAAGAAGGTATTTAGAACTGCACTATGTGTTATGGAAAATTCCCAGGTCACAACCAGCAGCATCAAAACATGCTGTGGACTGTGAAATTTACTGTCCTCTAGGCATTGCCCAAGATCTTTTGCTACCTGAGGCACAGCACCAAATGGTATCAGTCACTCCCAAAGTTAATGTGCTCAAGATCCTAACTTATTTCAGCACCTGACAAAGAAAAGCATTTCTCTCCTCTTCTGGCAGTAAAAGTATCAGAATAATAAAAGAAACAACAGAGATTTTGCTGCCATTCAGGGCATCCAGAAGCTACTGCTTGAGATGGCCACCTCACTCTGTCTAATGGTAGAGCTGGTCCTGCAATCTACATTTAGAGGTGGAGACCATAACACTGCATCTCCCTATCATGACTTCTAGATTCTCATGATCATTGCAAACTTATGAGCACTGTCAACTGCTGTGTGTGCTGCATTTAAATAAGAGTCCAGCTTTGGACCATATGAAAGCAAAATGCCTGGAAAATAGGTAGGTAAACAAAGAAAAACAGGGGACCTAGAGCAGTTTGGCAATTGTAATGGCGGAGCCTTCCCAATGAGACCCTCTTTTCCTTTTCATGAGGATGTTGGAAAAGGCGACCAGACAAATAAGAGCTGTTTGCTTTATGCTGTTTGTGCTGATTGGAGGGAGCAGCTGGGCACTTTTCATAGTACCAAGAAATCTAATGGTTAAAGGAGGAAATTAGTCCCACTTCTTTAATGTTTGAATGTTTTACTGAGCTGAGAAATCAGGGATTATTCCTACATTAATTCCTATCGATGACAGATCAGATCTTCCTTTGTATTCCTCTTAAAAGGCCTACCATCCAGTTAAGCCGTCCCTCTAGGTTTTCCTCAGGACTATGCTGAGTTGCAAATTCTCCATGAGGTTCTCTGATTTTTCACTTGAATTATGGTATGAAAGCAAGAGGAAGAAAGATTACTAAACCAAAATTGTTTCCCCATCAGTCTTTCCCCCACCCCACTGTCACCTATGTGTATAGTTTCCAGAGTGAATGCTACAATATGGAGAAATTAAAGGACCTGAAAATGTGCAGACCATGTACTGTAAATGAACAGTCAGAGCCTCAAACCCACTTCAAATACAGCTGGTTGCTTGTACTTGCCTTCTCAAGTAACCAAGGTATGATTGAGGGACATTATTATTGTTACATAACAAGAGATAAGATGGACAAAATAGTATTTCACGTGGGTTACCAATGTTAACCATGGAAATGTGGATGTGGAATGCAACCTTGCTTTCCCCACATGTTCATCACAAAACACTGTTACCAGGCCTAAAGGGCTTGGTGCCTGTCCAACTAGAGAAACACTAGTTCTTGTAATGAACCTGTCCAGACATTAACAAATTCATAAGAGGCTGTCTTTAGAATACCATCACTTGAGGAGGAATGTGTATGGGCTTGATTTGCTCTGACAGCGTGGATCATCCAGAGTTTCAACCCATTCTTACTCTGGGTGCTTTTAAAAAGGATGTGACAGAGATACCAAATTATCTTTTCAAACTGCTTTAGTTACTGATTTTTTTAAATTGTTTAAATTGCTTTGTCTCTATGTTTTTTATGCAGCGGTGAACAAATGAGGCCCCCAAAGCTGTTTTTGTGGCTGTTGTCCCCTCAGACTGCAAAGAAGGTGAGTTGCTTCTCTTAGGAGACTTCAGGAATAGCAGTTTTATACTCTCTAACATTTCACAAATGAAAACTGGGACCCATGTGGCCCATCAACATTGGAGTGTGGTCACAATGGCAAAAGTTATTAATGAGGAAGAGCAGACAGGCTAGGAAAGGCTGTAGCAGTTTGCTTTTGCCTGAGTCTACTGGGAAGCGAAATATTTTCCCCATTTTCTCCTCTCTCCCTGCTGAGTCAGTTAGATACAAACTACTATTGCACTTAGAACTCTGGTCATTTCCACACTAGACTGTTACAGCTCTATAATTCCACTTTCAACATCCTGTGGAATCTTGGGGTTTTGCAGTGTCGGGAGGGGCTGGCTGGAAATGGCCACTATTTGCACCAATTGAAGTAAACCAAGGACAAATGGGGAAAGTGGAAACAACAAAGAGAAACAGGCACCTTTTAAAAAGAGGTGAAAAGTGGGTTAACAGGACTGATTGGGACTCTCCTTACCAAATAAAGACATTTGGAGGATACACTGTTTATCTTTCAAATATGTTATAGGGCCCCATGTACTCCTTAACATACCAAAATACAATTTTTTCAAAACTAGAACTGAACTCCTGCTCACTTCTGGATTTTTGTATTTTAGCAGTCCATGTCATTCCCATAGAGTCATGGAGTCAGAAAATGATCCCCAACCACTTTGTGGCAGTTGCTCACCCCAGTTTTAATAGTTGTATGTCAGTTTATTTTTTTAATGGTGTTTTAAGACACCTTTTTGAGTGCTTTCTTTGGATGGAGGGAGAAGGCAAGATAGAAATGTTCTTGTGTTCCTAGAACTCGTATGCTGGAGGATGGGGGCTACAGAAGAAAGGACTTATTGTACTGCAACCAGAACATGAATATAGGCAAACTGATCTATTTGTTTGTATTTCCAATGCAGTGCTAGGGACGTTTCCTCAGCCCTAAATTCTATGGTATCCAGTAAAATGTGTACCCAGATGAGTGGCATAGAACTGCAGCCTGAATTGTTCAGGACACAAATGGGCAGAATACTGCCTGAATGTTTTCACTTATATTTGTTGTTGTGTGCCTTCAAGTTGTTTCTGATTTATGGTGACCTAAGGTGAGCCTATACACCCAAGGTCAGTCAATGGGTTTCTATGGCCAAGTGGGGAATTGGTCTTCAAGGTTGTAGCCTGACACTCAAATCACTATACCATGCTGGCTCTCTTTCTTTATACAGTCAGCCCTCCACATTTGTGGGTTTTACTTTGTGGATTTGATTATTCACAGATAATTTGCTATCACCTCTGCTGCCTCCCTATGCCATTTTTAATCGGGACTGCAAGCCTCGCGAGACTGAGAAACTGCGATCGAGGCTTGTAAGTCCCTATTAAAAATGATGTGGGGCAGCAGTGGAGGTGGCAGTAAGCCCCACCACCCATCCACTTCTGCCTTGTGAAGGAACCCTGATGCCTCAAAGGAATCCATAGTGGGTTGAATATGTTGATCATACTTTTTTTGTGTGTTAAATATGGTTATTTCTAGAGTTATTTACGGTTTTCCCACTTTCATGGGGGTCTTGTGCCCCTAACCCTAGCAAATGTGAAGGAATGACTGTATTGCTATATATAAAAGAATGATAGGCTTACATTTAAAAATGAGGTGGGAGAGGCCTAGAATATAAAGTACTTAAGGGAGCCAAGATCCCACCAGCCTTATGTAACTGCAGCCTTTTGTACAATGTTGAACCAGTATATGGGAGACCTAAGTTCAAATCTCTATCTAGCTGAAAGGAAAGATAGTATTGATCCCACTTTTTTTCACCCAATCTCACAGAAACATTATGGGAACAGAAGCCAAAAGACGCAATACAAAGCATGCTGCACATTGCCAAATTAATAAGGAATAAGAGCAACAATGATAACGGTGATAGTAATTAATGGAAGAAGAACATAACCAAAGCAGGCAAATCTATCTCTTTTTTTCCCCAAAGTACAAAAAGTCACTCTGCTTCAGATATGCCATATAAATAGGTCATTATTCACCTCTGAGGACCAAGTTTTAAAAAGTTAGTTTTCAAATCTCATGGCCAGCATGTTATCCAAAAAGTAACTTTCCCGTACTATACCTACCATAAACACAATCGAAATCAAGACCAAACAATACCAATTGTTCATAGTATGATGAGGAAAAGTTCAAGAGGGATGTAAAAATAAGAAGATAAGGCCTTCCACATGAAGGCCCACAAAACAGACCCACAGCTAGCTGAATAGTTTCCTCTCTAAGAGTGTAGATACAGGGAGAGAGGAATGAGGGCATTGCCCCCAAATAGGAATTCTGCCCCCTCCATTTCTTGCAGTCACTAGATTTCTATCATTGCGAAGAATGACAACCTGAAAATCATTCACACCAACAACTCTAGTATTTATTGTGTTCACGTTTCCTTGCTAAATTTGCTTGCCTCTCCTTTTCAGCGGTGGATGCATAAACTGTATTTCCAATGCTCATCTGAAGTTTTAAATTAGTGCAATGCTAGAAATCTGGGGACCAAGCAAACATTTCATTGGGATACATAATTCTTATTTGGGGGAACAATGCCCTCATTTTGCCTACCCTGTATCAAAACCCCTGGTCACTCCATATCTTCCATCCTTAGAATTTGGTCTGAATTGTTTCTCCTTTTATGCTTTCAGGAATGTGTCTTTTTGCATTTGTCTGGGATATAGGCATGAACTTTTCTCCTTCTTTCATGTTCTGAGTCTAAATACTGGCCATAATGGCTTAAAATCAAGCAGGCCAATGGAGTCTTTATATCCCTGAAACAATTACCTTTAGCAGATTGACGTCATCTATTATTTGGGGGCAACAAAACAAGATCTTTCCCTATCAAAAAGGGGTTAAAAATCAAGGCTTCTGCAATAAGAAAACTTCCTTATGTTGTTGAAGAATTCCCTTGAATTCACTGCTGAATTCAGCCAAATAGTCAGCAAGTTCTTGAGGCTTTCAACTTATTCTCATTTTTATTTCTCTCTAGTAGACCATAGGTTAGCTCCTGGCTACAGCTTGGCAAAGTTACACATTTGGACTTGGAGTTCCAGAATATCCAACCTGATATGGCTACTAGCTGGAAGATTCCAGGAACTGTAATTCAACTGAATAACTTTTCCTAACTCTGGTACTGTCTAAGAGAGTATCTGTACTGTTCTCTTTCAGTAATGTGATAGCCATTCTAACTTCCATGGTTCTGTCCTGTAGAATCCTGGGATCTGTAGTCAGGTTGAGGTAGCTAACTACCGTACTTGGAAAGAATCTCTGCTTAAGTTGTCCAACCCTCTGAACTATAGCAGAGCTTTCCAAGTACCATACCTACCATAAATCCCAGGATTCTATAGGATAGATGCATGGGAGTTAAAGTGGTATGAAACTGATAATGTTGTGATGTACATACACTTTAAGTTAACTATGGTACAATCACTACCCGACAGATATCCAAAGTAAGTGTTAACAATTTTCACTAGGTTTCAGCTAAGTTAGCTTAGAGTTGTAGCCTTCATTTCCACTGAATTAATTTTAATTAAGGCATGACTAGCTTATCACATTGATTTTAGTGGAACCTAGGGAAGCAAATATTTGAAAATATTTTTAAACATGTTCAAAAACATGGTGTATTTTGAGTGTCAAGAAATCCTGATGAGAATAATCTTGAACTGACTTTTGCACAAAATTTGCATGTGGTTGTTTGCACAGAAAACAGCATTATGGTTTTAGAAATAGTATTTACTGAATAGAGAAAGTTGTTCCTTGCTCATGAAATGCTGTGATTAAGATTTTTTTTTTCTGCATAAAATTCTCACATTGTTGATTTGCATAGAAAAGAGCACTTCCTGTGCAGAAACATTATTTTCCGCACAGAAAATGCTATTTCCTGTGCAGAAATGTTGTTTTCTATGTAAAACAATCACATGCGAATTTTGTGTAGAATAAGACCCAAATTGTGCATAGCCTTCAAAAACTGTGTGGTTTTTGAAGACTTTCTCACAGTGGGAAGAAGCTTGCTAAAATTATTTGTTGTTTCCATCAGGAAGAAAATGACAGAAGAATTACATCTCTAGTAAGATCTACATTTAACTAATTTAAGGCTAAATCCAGATTTAGGGATGTAAATATTATTGACAAAATGTCTCATTCTGAACAATAGAGGCTGTCTTAGTCTGTTGAAATGCCTGGTCAAGAAACAATCAATATTCATGAGAGTTCTCTCTTGCAGCATGAAACTGAGGCCATTTCTACACTAGATTGTTGTAGTGCTATTATTCCACTTTCAACATCCTGTGGAACTCTGGGGTTTGCAGTCTACTGATGCCAAAGAGCTCTGGCTGAGAATTCTAAATACCCCTCCCTAAACTGCAAACCCCAGGATTTCATAGGATGTTGAAAAGTGGAATAATAGCACCATAACCGTGTAGAGCGGAAATAGCTGGAGAAAGGGAGCCCTTTGTTCTTCATGGAGCTTTGCATAATTTACTGAAGGTATCTAGGTAAAACTAAAGACCTAAACCTATTCTTTATTCCAATTAGAGCAAACCAAGTGAATCAATGGGAACTTGGTAAGTTAACACTCACATAAATGCCATTAATTCAGTGGTTCTGCTCTAGCTGGGACCTATATTGGATTTAGGCCATTGGTTTTCCCTTTGTGAAGTAGAGTTCACAAACATACCCACCAAGCATAGAAAGACAAAGCAATTGATCTAAAAGGTGCAGCCAGTCCATTCACATGCTTCTGATTTTGGAAAGGTCATGCAATTTAGCTATGCAATGTGCACAATTTGTGCAAAAATTGTTCTTGCAAATGCAAAGTCTCTCTCAAGGCCAACAAAAATACTTTGCTTGGAAGGAGGGAGAAAAAAGTGATTTCTTGTTCTCATAAATGAAGAAGAACTTCCATTTCTACTCAGGGAAGACCCATTAAAGCCAGCCTAGAATCCCTAGTAAAATAAAATACGATGAAAAAACAGAGTGAGCTCTCACACACAAGCAAAGGATCCAGACCAAATTATTTGAATTTGGTTGTTTTGGCGGCAGGATTTTTCTTGTGTTTAGTGGTTGGATTTTTGTCTTTGTTGACATAGATTTGTCTCTCAGGGTTTTATTTCATTTCTTCACATGGAAAAGGTAAAGAAAAGTTGAAGGCCAATCAAACAAACAAAATCACCAAGGTTTTCTGTTCAAATAGATATTTGTAGTTTTGTACTTTCAGCAAACCATATGAATGGAGAAATGTGAAAATCTATTAGTGTTGTTTTCATTGCACCAGTTTCTTCATCTCATCTCAGTTCTGTACTGAAGTGCCAAACTTGAGAAACCTTCGCATATTTTAATGCATATTTTTATAATGTGCACCCTTTCCTAAACATGTTTTCCATTGATTAAAGCATGTTCAGGCACATTTTCCAAATACGCACATATTTTCAAACAGTATGCATGGTTTAGTGTACATTTTTTTTGTTGTACAAATGTAATGCAAGCCATGAAACCATGTGGATTAGGAGGAAAAGTGGGCTTCATCTTATGGCCAGTTTAGGGAGGTGTGAAACTGCTTTTTGTGCTGGGATATGTGAACACAACACTTTTTCCCCCATCCCTCCATGAAAGCCATTGAACCTACTAGCTAATAGATCTTTTGAGGGGATAAATGATATCCTAGAAGATTGATTGAAACAATTCCCTGAAGAGGGACCTGCACTCAGTACTGGATCCATCTGGCAGTCATAAAGGGAACTTTTAACACAAATATAGTACAATGTCTTTTCAGTATTTTGTATTGTCCTGGTTAATTCTTCAAATATAGACCACCATTGGATACAGGTTAACTGTATTGTTCTAGATAGGAAACCTTCTGTTACTTAATTCAGAATGCAAATAAACAGTAAATTCAGGGAGGCAAAAGCTATATTACAGATATGGTCATGGCAGTTTGAACAGGCTTGGCTCTGAATGTAGAAAATATATAGCAATTTTATCTTTTTCCTCAACAAAAAGAAACAAAAATTAAATAAAAATAAAAATCCATGTTTACTTAGCAAAGAATGATCAGGTTATGAGTGTGGTCCCTGTTTCTAATTTGATGAACAATCTAATTTGGCATGGAAATAGGAATGTATATATACATGTAGTGACACATATTACACACATACAAATATAGCTTAAAGATGGGAAAGGAAGGAAAGAGGTCACTAAAGGTTGTCCTCTAGATGTGTGTGTAATTGCCTTCAACTCCAGCATATATAACGTGTTTCATTATTCAATTGCTCAATAGCCAAGCTTTTTAACAATATCCCTGGGACTAAATTTATGTTCCATGACCTTGGCTTATAACCAATCCCTAAACTTTAAACTCCTCTCTAGTATTTCTGAAACAATTATGCGATACTGAAATATGGAAGGAGTTGTGGTCCTGGTTTGCTATATATAATATCATTAAAGTTCCCTCATGGACTATCATATTGGGGCAGCTGGCTTTGGAAGAATCCTCTTAAGGGATATTTTCCATTTTTCCCACATGCTAAAAATCATTCCCCTTCATTCAACCAATATAAGGCTTTTACTCCATGAAAAGCTGGATTAATCAATTAAGAAACCAATTAAAACAAATACTAAACTTGTGGTAGTACTCGGATTGTATGTATTCTTTTATTCAACAGAATTAGTGTGACGTGATTTTCCTATCTTCCATAGACACAGCTCTAGTCTGACGAAGGCTACAGTCCTACATACATTTACTTGGAAGCAGAGCAATAGGTCTTACTTCTGAGTAAACATGCTTAGCTTTGAGTTGCAAAATTCTATCTTCATAAGGTATAGTTAATAAATTAATTTTAAAAAGTTAATAAAGTAGTGCATGTACAAATAATTTTAAAAGTTAATAAAATTATCAGCAAAATTCTCTCTTAAATCATGTTCAGAAAAACCACATGGATTCCAAGAGAATTTACATTTGATTCATACTTGGTGAAATATTTCAGTTGCATGGGTTGAGTTCAAGCCAGCATTGGCAGTATTGGTCAGTCAGTGGAAACTTAATGTAACTGGTTCACCTGTCATTATCTCCAGTTTAAGACATGCTTGGAGCCTAAATTACGTGAGATTTCAGAGGCCCCATAGAGTTAACCCCTACCTATATTATTAAAAGAGTTTGGGGTGGCTTAATTATTACAGGCTTCCTCCACTTATCTGACAGATTAGGGACTGGAGCACTGTCAGCAAATGGAATTGTTTCAAAAGTGGAACCCATGTACTGCACTGTAGGGAGCATGAAGGACTTACGAAGGCTCACTTGTTACCTACTATGTGCATGTTGTCTGCAATGCCTCTCAGCTGGTTTAATGCCTCCCTCCTGATCACTTCGAAAGCATGGGTGTACGTGAGCAGTTCCAAGTGAGCCTCTGTAGACAAGAACAGATGAAAGAGCAGAACCTCTGTTAAATTAATAGAACTTGTCCTTAATTTGGAAGTGTCAAAAGAGCAAATCATCAGATAACAGGGTGTGAAAAGGTGGGGAGGGGGAGTCCTGTAATTTAAAGGCACCTCAGATGTGAGGCTCTAAATTGTAGCTTACTTAGTTTGTGCATATATCCAGAAGTGATAATATCTAAACATATCAATGACTGAAAATCACAACAGCGAATGCACAGTTGCATACTCTTCTAGTTTTTAAATAGTGCATACCCCTTACCTGCTTTCACCTGCTGCAGTTGTAAAATCAAACAACCAGGGCACTTCACATGGTTGTTTAGGAAAAATGTGTTGTGTATATGCATGTGCTATTTGAAGTTCCTACATTCTGATCTTATTCATAAACTCCTTTAGATGTTTTAGATGTTTTCTTTTAAAAGCTTCCACTTTGGCATATTAACAGTTATCAATCTTGGGCTCCCTACAGTCAAAGACAGTCTTTCATTATAATCACGCTGTGATCCATAGAAAGGTCGGGGTTTTGTCGAATGCGGAAATGAACTCCCTTTGCAAAACCATCAAGCCATTAGTGGTGGGCACTGAATAAATAGCTCTACCAGGACAGTATTTTCTAGAAACACTAGCAGTTTGTAAAATTTTAGTCAGTGGAGGTATTTTTCCCTCACTGAATATCTATACTGCATTTTCTCCACCTTGACTTTCCTGCTTATTACCTCCAGATTTCTGTCAACTCTTTCCTCTACTTCTTGCTGTTAAATGATGAACTAGGGTGACCATATGTCTTCTGTTTACTCAGGACAGTCGTCTATTGGAAAGGTTGTCACAGAAGAGTCCTCTGTCTGAATGCATCTTCTTTTGGAAGGGCTGTATAGCAGATGCGTGGTTTAGGTATAAAATGTTGTAAGAAGGAAGAATGAGGGCCTTGAATTTGCTGATCAACAGTTACCACTCAGAGAGCTAATGAAATAAGAGGCACTCAGAACACATGATCCAGCTATGTCAAGATATACTGTATTTGTGTTTAAATCATAGTAATTCATCTCCTGAAAACACAAAAGATGGTTAGAGATTTGCATCAAATTTGCACATGTTTATTTCTCAATAGAAAGGCACAGTGAGAAAAGATGTGCTTTTCTACTGAGAAATAAGTATGTGTTTAAACATGCTGCACACACATGGCATGAAACTGCTGAGAAAGAGGACTGGCTGCACACATTTGAATGTAGGTCAGATGGGACCTCTGGGCATGGCCAGGTCATTGTCAAGGAAGCTCTGGTATTAATGAGTTTGCAAATGTCCTCTCAATAACTCAACCTTCAGAAATAACAGCACTCAAAATTGCCTCAACAGAGCAACTGAATGTCTTCAACCTGCTTTCTCTTCCTGCCAAAGTTCTCCTTTGTTTCCTCACTTGCCCAGCTATTAAGGAGCTATCATGATGCCCATCACTGCTTTGTCACCTAATGATAAAGCCATTAGCCCATTCTGGACTGCATTGTCTGCTCTGCCAGAGAGCCATTAACACCTTTCCCCTCAGGGTGGAAACAGGGTATTTAAACCCTGGCTCTGAGCCAGACATCTTGTAGTACTCTGGACATAGGCAGTCACTCTGCTGCTCAGATTCCTGTTCTTGTACTACCCTCAGACCCTTAGTCTGAACCACATTGCTTTGTCTCTTCTCTGCAGGATAGGCAAATATCACCCACTTTACCCTAACTTCTTGCTATCCAATTTTTCCCTATTTTCCTTCTGTTACCCTTCTGTGGTTGTGAGACTGCTTGGATCTATTCATGATATCCTCCTATGAAACCTACTTTCAATCTCCAACTGGTGTCCTAGCATTATTACTGGTATATATGTATGTATGTACGTATGTACGTAAAAGATTCTGTAAGGTTTCCCCCCTCTCACAGGCCTCCCCTTTGAGCTAAGAATTCCCCACCATTTCACAGAGGCAGTAATATTGTTGGTGGATCTCTGAGTCATCCACCTTTTGGGGTAACATGCGCAAATTTAGTGCAAATCTCTGTCCTATCTTCTTTTCCTTTTTGGTGATGAATTTCCTTTTCCTAACAATACATAAGTGTCCATCCTGTTCTGAACTTACACAGCTCTAGCTAAGCCAATCAAGGATATCACCAGCACTGTTAAGAAATTGCTGGATTAAATAAACCCCAAAGAGAATCTGCAGGGACCTCAAATGCAATAACTTGTACATGAAATCAAATCGTGTTTGTCAGTAAGTTCACTGCAACACCTCAGCTGTTGAAATTCCAGAAATTAATAGAGTAGTTTGGAAGGTCTTGGTTTGTTTCACACACAGACATCTGCACATACAGAGACATACAGACACAGAAAAAGGACCATCTGATATTGTTACCACTGAAGAATCTAGTACAAGTTATTCATCAGAATCCCCGACTTCTGTTATCACTAAGGTACTGTGTATGTGAAGATACCTTATATTTCTGTATCTTTACATGAAAACAAAGAAAATCCATCCTGGAGCCCTAGTTAAGTTTGCAACCATGACATGTAGAGAGGATAGGGTTAACTCTTTCTCCAATGAGAATTTCCCCTCTCTGCCAAGCTAGTGATCATGTGAACCCCTCTGGTTCCCAAGCAGCAAGATTATTTTTTCCCTGCACAGCTAGTACAGGGCAAATGGCTAATTTCCACTGTCCTGTCCTGTCCTGTCATTCCCTGTAGTTACCCTCCCCCTCCCCCTCCCCCTCCCCCTCCTCTCCTCCTCCTCCTCCTCCTTTTCTTCTTCTTCTCCTCCTCCTCCTCCCCCCCCCAGATAGCTCTTTCTCGGGCCATTTCCGCACTACACTGTTATAGTGCTATCATTCCACTTTCAACATGCTATGGAATCCTGGGGATTGCAGTTTAGGGAGGGGCTTTTAGCATTTTCAGCCAGAGAGGTTTTTGGCTTCAGTAAACTACAAACCCCAGAATTCCAGAGGATGTTGAAAGTGGAATAATAGCACTATAACGGTGTAATGCAGAAAGGCCCTTGGTAGCTTCTGTTGGGCAATACACCTTCTCACTGAGGAAAGCTATTCCGGTTCCCTCCCTATTGCTTTTCTGCCAGCAAATAAAGACCTTTTCATTAATTTAGGCCTTTAGCAACTGATCTTGCTTGGTACAGAAAGGCCTTTAACTGGTTGGATGTTGCATTTTCTTCCATTGGAAGAACTGTTTTTATCTTTTACGCTTGCATTCATTTTAATTTTTTAATTGCACTTGTTTTATTTAATTGTAAACCACCTTGAGCCCCATTCTTGGGAGAAAAGTAGGATATAGATCAAATCAAATCAATAATCTAGGAAACACAAATGGGATCATGCAGATAACATGTTATCTAATTGGCCCTAAGAGTAGATAGAGTGCTTATTATATGCACTGTTGCAGGGGTAAAAGTCTTCAAATAATTGAGAATACTAGAATTGCTCTACTGAAATAAGTTTCCTATGGGAGCATAGCTTGATCGACATGTGACAAGGAAACCATCTTTGTTCCCTGACAAATGGCAGTCATATGATCAGAAAAGAACACAGAAAAGTTCGTGCAATACAGATATGCTTCCATATAAAGCTAGTCTTAACAACCTAGACATTCCCAAGGTAGTATGGTGGCCATGTCCCCATGGCTCAATCAGATATGTTGTCAATTATACAAAACTCTGTCTCAGTGTTACAGGAATATTTCCTCTTTGCATGTGACTATATCCTTTGATTTTCCAGAATGATGAGTTGCTACTATCAACACTCTTGAGGAAAGATGTATAGACTAACCTTCAGCTTCCATCCAAATCCTCTACCTGCCTATCTTTCATTGTTCTTGGTAGATAGCTAGAAATTGTTTTTAATCAGCCTTAGTTTAGAACTTCAGATTTGTTAAAAATCTATCTCACAGACATTCACAGGATGAAGAAACAATCTGCCCAGCCTCTTATATCCTCCTTTGAAGAGGTATTAATGCTGTAGTTGAGGGAAGTTTATTAGAACTCTTTATCTGAGAATTCTAAGTACCTCATCAAACTGCAAATACCAGACTTTTGTAGGATAAAGTCATGGCAGTTAAAGTGGCACTAAACTGCTGTAACTGTGCAGTCTGGACACATTCCATGTTTCATAGGGTGGTGGTTCCCAAAGCTGGAAATCTAGATGCTGAACTTCAGCTCACAGAAGCCCCAGTCAGTATATTCCGTGGTCAGAGCTGCTGAGAGCTGCAGGGCATAAAGACCAGAGACGTCACCTTGGATATCAATGCACTATGAAATGGTTGCTATACTAGGCCAATAACATTGCCTAGTTTTACTTGCAATACTTGGCTATTTATTCTCCAACTAGTTGCATTCCCAAGAAGTAACTTTCTTCATTTCTGCCTGCATAGAAATCTTCAAGAGATTTAACTTGGTTGTTATGAAGGTCAGCACCCAAATAAGGCAACATTTTTGATGGAAATTTAGGCTAACCAAGACTTCATTTTATGCTTTAGTAACAATAACAACAAGAAAAATTATAACTCTCCCCATCCAAACTAATTGTTATCTTTTCTATGCCCTGAGTCAGATAAGCCATATCTCATTAGAGTGGGAAAGAGAACTATACAACATGAACTCAAAGTCTTCTTCTGAACTTTAAAGAAAAAGATCTCTAATCAGCAGAGTGTATATTTTGTATAATTGCACCTTGGCAACCCCTTTCTTGCTCATTAAGCTGAAAAACAGAAATGGTGTGTTTTTATAAGGCAAGGAAAGTCAGAGTCTTTTATTGTTTATATGTACAAAGTACGCCTGGGATCTGCAGAATCATCTGGTTTCATAGATATAACAACAGAAATATTATCATTAGACAATCAAGTCTATCTAATGCAAGGAACCCAAATTTCAGCTATTGTAAACTGACCTAGCTCTCCCAAAGTTAACCAGTTCTGTGTAGTTTCCCTTTCTCTCTCTCTCTTTCTCTCATTCTCTCTCTCTTTTTGTTTGTTTGTTTGCATCTGGCCAAATCTATGAAGCTACAGTCTGCCAGTTTCAAATCAAGTCACAGGAAACAATGGAAATTAGGGGTTTTTTTTCTTTTGGGCATTATTAAGGATTAATTACTCATTAAAATTCTTTGTGAGAAATGAAAGGGACAAAAAGCTGAGAGAGAGAAAAGAAAGAATGCAAGTAAACCTGTACAGATGACCAAACTACTTTGCACTAAAATGTTTCCCCCAGTCTCAAGGCAGGTTGGTTTTCTGTATCATCTTGCCTAGGGTCAGCCTGACACATTTTGCTGCCTGAGGCAGAATAGCAAAATGGGACCCTTCCTGACCCCATCTTTTGCATAGTAGCCAAAATCAGAGTATTTTTGGCATGTAAAGCAGAAAATCCCAGAAGCACCTGGCAGTGAAAATACAGTGATAACAGTCAGTTGGGGTACAAAGGCTGATCCTCTTCCCTGGCTGCACAAGGGCAGCTGGATGGCTCCCAAGTGCATCTCCACCCTGAACCACTGACTGGCCACAAAAATCCTCCTGGTATCATCCAGCTGCTCTTCTGCACCTGGGAAGGAAGGAAGACTTGAACAAAGCTGAAGACTGCTGCTTCTTCCTCTGTACTCAAGGACAGATAGATGATGCGTATAGCCTATCAATGACCAGGGAGTGGTGGAGCTGCACATTGGAGCCATCTGGCTGCTCTTTCACCAGCACAGTCCCTTACTTGATATGTCCAATGCCCAGGAAATGCTTACATTGGTGTACTGGAGGTTACACCAGCATAGGCAGCCAATAGGATTCTAGACAACCAGTTTGCACCTGTTAGCCATGTGAGAGATTGGAACAGAATAGCACTGGGGATCATATGGTTGTCCAGATGTTGTTGGCCTATAGCTCCTACTGGTCCTAGCTAACATTGGAAATATTGGAGGAGGAGGATTACAGCACCTTCTGCAGTTCCTGAGCTGAGCCCTCTTGAATTCTGAACCCAACCCAGATTTCCATTTGTAGGGTACAGTCAAACACATCCCAAAACTGCTGTGAGACTCACTGCCTTCTTATTGGATATCTGGTGGGAAAAACCGCCCCCCACTTTGGCATCCCATTGTTGATTGGATGAGACCAGCCAATTTTTAAAATATTATCTTTGGGTAAATTGAGTATCCCTATTGTTGGCTCCTGAGGAGAAGTTTTTTCATAATATACAGGGTTTTTTTCTAGTTTTAGTTTTAAACATGTGTTTAATTGTGACATCTTGAGTCTTTTTAGGAAATTCTTCCTCCTCTACCTCATCATCCACTCACTTTCTTTTTTTGTTAGTCTTCATTTTGACCAGAGTAGGAAGAAATTTAGAATGTATTTAATTCTGGAAGAAATTCTTCTCTGCTTTCTTTCTCTTTCCCTTCTGAAAATCATTCATTCATTCTCTTTCTCTCTCTCTCTCTCTCTCACACACACACACATTCATACACACACAGTATATTGTACTACATATTTATAGCAGTTGATCACACTGTCATGCTTCCTCATATGGTGTTTTGGGATTTGTAACTTGTTGAGGAACTTAGATCTTTCAGAGCTGTAGTTCAGGCCAGTGTATACTAAAGCTCTGTTGCAGGGGATTTTATGTACTTCATAAAACTACAGATCACAGGATACCTTTGGATGAAACCATGACAGTTAAAGTATAATCAAACTGCTATAACTTATGTCATGTAGAGACATTTTGCATTACTTCTTCCCTCAACATATAACACCTCTAGACATTCTTAGATCTTCTCATACCATCAGAAAATCTAAGATTTTCAGAAACGAAATCCTAAGTATTTTTTACTCATCAATAGCAGATGCAGATTGCAGTACTAGAATGTGGGATGAATGGATGGATTGAAAGAGTCAGTGGATCTAGTGCAAGCAAATTTACTCTTGATTTTATAGACACCCCTCTTGCAGTTGCCCCAAGCTGTGTAGGAGCATTCCTGGTGGTGGAACACCTCCTGTCAGAGGACTGGCACAGACCCACACTCCTGTTCAGCTTGGGGCAGCCTCAAGAGAAGTGATAAAATCAAGGGAAGATTCATTGCCACCACAACACCAGGTCCACCGGTCACCCTTCAGTTGGGGACAGATCTTATTCTTTCCAATTACTTACAAGTAAATTCCGCAGAAGTACATTCAGTTGAGATGTAGTATATATCTAGTATAGAATCATAGAATCATAGAATTTCAGAGTTGGAAGAGACCACACAGGCCATCCAGTCCAACCCCCTGCCATGCAGGAACACCCTCAAATCAATCCCGACAGATGGCCATCAAGCCTCTGCTTAAAAACCTCCAAGGAAGGAGACTCCACTACACTCCGAGGCAGCAGATTCCACTGCCGGACAGCCCTGACTGTCAGGAAGTTCTTCCTGAGGTTCAGGTGGAATCTCCTTTCCTGCAGCTTGAATCCATTGCTCCTTGTCCTGGTCTCTGGAGCAGCAGAAAACAAGTCCCCTCCTTCTTCTACGTGGCATCCCTTCAAATATTTAAACATGGCTATCATGTCCCCTCTTAACCTCCTCTTCTGCAGACTAAACATACCCAGCTCTCTAAGTCTATCCTCATAGGGCATGGCTTCCAGGCCTCTCACCATTTTGGTCGCCCTCCTCTGGACTTGCTCCAGCTTGTCAATATCCTTCTTGAATTGGGGTGCCCAGAACTGGACACAGTATTCAAGATGGGGTCTAACCAAAGCAGAGTAGAGTGGTACCAGTACCTCCCTCGATCTAGACACCATACTCCTATTGATGCAGCCGAGAATTGCATTGACTTTCTTGGCTGCCGCATCACACTGCTGTCTCATGTTCAGCTTGTGGTCTATGAAGACTCCTAGATCCCTTTCACACGTACTGCTATCCAGCCACGTGTCCCCCATCCTATATTTGTGGATTCCATTATTTCTGCCTAAGTGTAGGACCTTACATTTCTCTCTGTTGAATTTCATTTTGTTCGCCCTGGCCCAGCTCTCCAATCTATCCAGGTCATTTTGAATTTTGATCCTGTCCTCTGGCGTATTAGCAACCCCTCCCAATTTGGTGTCATCTGCAAATTTGATCAGCATGCCCTCTATTCCTTCATCCAAGTCATTGATAAAAATATTGAACAGCACTGGGCCTAGGACAGAACCCTGTGGCACCCCGCTAGTCACTTCTCTCCAGGACGAAAAGCAGCCATTCGTGATCACCCTTTGGGTTCGGTCGGTCAACCAATTACAAATCCAACTAACGGTAGCCCTGTCCAGCCCACATTTTACTAGCTTCGTTGCAAGAATGTCATGGGGAACTTTGTCAAAGGCCTTACTGAAATCGAGATATGCTACATCCACAGCACTCCCTTCATCTATCAAGCTAGTAACTCTATCATAAAAAGAGATAAGATTAGTCTGGCATGACTTATTTTTGAGAAATCCATGTTGACTTCTCATGATTACTGCCTTGCTTTCTATAGAATTATAGCAGTTTGATCCCTCATTAACAGTTCTGCTTCCACCTTATAGAATTCTGGGATCTGTAGTTTCCTGCCAGAGAACTCTAGTAGCTGTAATACTATAGAATTTTTAAATTAAGAATTTTAACTGCAAACCCAAAAATTCCACAGGATAAATCAGCAACAATGAAAGAAGAATCAAAATACTATAATTCCGCACTGTGAAAGAGCTCTCTATATGATCAGACATTTAGCAGATGAAGTTTTTCTAATCACCTCCTCTGAGAAACATCATTGTCTGCTAGATTTCTTTCTACAAGGCAACCAAAAATTGTAAAGAAATCTTGGTGGGCAAAAAACCCCCACAACCCTCTGGCAATTTCGTTCACAGGATCCAGGGCTGAGCCTTAACTGAAATACTATGTTATCTATCATGCTTTGAAACCCAGCTAAAGGCTGATGAAAAGAGGGCGCTTGTTGCAATTCTTTGCCACTCTGCAGCTCAAGATAAGCTTTGCAAGAGCTAGGCTTTGTGTAAAATGAATTAAAGTTTAGACTTTACAAGCAAGTCTAGTGTCCTGATAATGCTTGGGAAAGTAACTGTGCTGGGTTTTACTTCCGAGGAAACATGCATAAGATTGAGCTCTTCAGCTTAAGATAAGCTTTGCAAGAGTTTGGTTCTGTCACAGTGTATTTTTATGGTTTGATATCAGAACTCTTGATCTATAGCAGTACAGATCCAGAGTTGTATTGGTGGTAGTAGCTCTAGTATTCATATTACATGGGCCTTCATCCCAAAGTGTGTTTCTGTATGTTTACTCAGAGGGAAGTCCCACTCCTTTAAACAGGCCTTACTCACAAGGAGTGGAAGAAAAAAAATGGGACTTTTTTTTTTTAGTTTCTCATTTTTCCAGTATTCAGTGCATTTCATTTCAAACACTGGGAATTTCAGTTCATCCCAAACTTTAAGCATTACAAATCAAGGTTTGTTTGAAAATTCTTAGTTATTTGTGTGTATATTTCTTTTGATACATGGATATTTGTATGTAATTTCATCTAACATAACATATTTCCAAACCTTTTTCCTAATGTAATAGGTTGTTATTTCATGAATATATACATTTTTGTTTGCACACTTCCGTGATACATACATTTTTTGTTTCTTTGTTTGGGAAAATTGGGAAGTATGAATTTCAGGGGTGAACTATTCTAAGTACACACTAAAAAAATCTCTTGAAAGATTATAAGTTCACATAAAATTTTGACTCATACAATTTTCCCATCCCAGCTCATAGCTAACTGTGCATAAGATTGTAGCTGAAACTTCCATTTTGTAGCTGACTCTACTCTAAGCTGCCATTTTGTATCTCATTCTAACAAATAGATATCAGGCCCTCGGTTAACAAAGAAAGGTGATCTCACACCCCCAATCCTAGAAAAATGAAAGAAATGGAATTATAGCTTCCTGGGTATTATATCATCATGGTAATAAACATCACAGTGAAAGCATACTTAGTTTATTTGCTCATACGGCCCTTGCAGTGTAGTTTGCTAATTTCATATGTTTTATCAGCCTATCTATTCAGCCTGCTTTTATCCAGTCAGACCCAAGTATGCTCCAAATGTGTTCCATATTCTAACTTGACTCTTTCATATTGTAGCCCCATCCCTTGTAATGTTCGTTGTTCCGTGTTCATAGGCTGCCATCTACTGTGAGTAAAAGAAGCTGCAAGCAAATGAATGCCCAGAAAAAGATCTGAAGGCCTGTGAAGCAATTCTGTCACTGAAGACAAGCAGGTCTGGCCACGTAAGCTGCCTGGGTGGGAGACCACCTGGAAACCATACGTGAGCTACTCTGAGATCCTTAGAGAATGAGTAGGGTAGGCATGAGATAAATAAATGGCAAAACAATCCAATCATCTCAATATTTGTTTCTCTGAAATTCTCCATCATTTTAAGGTAAACTCTCTCTTTAGGTGCCAAAGTTATGTCATTCACATTTTCCTGATAACTGAGCTCCTGTAAACACCCCCTTTCCCTTGCACTGAACTCTTTTTTAAATTCTGTCTTTCAGAACTGAGGAGCCATCAAGCAATGTGTGTTTTGGACTAGATTCTGAATAACAAAAAAGGCTCTAAAGTAATGAAAACACTGAAAATGAAAGTATGATGGTAAGTATTTAAAACTGATCGTGTTTTTCACTGTGGTGTAGTGCTAAATTGCTCAGCAGCGGAGTCTTTTTTTACATCTAAAACATTATTCATGAAATCCTGAAAAACATAGCATTGGATGTCTTTAAAAAATGGATTTGAAAAGTAGGTATACTATATTTACTATAATTACATGTAAGGAGAGGTGTATCTGGAAATGTTCCAGAACATGTCGTTTCCAACAAAATAACAGTGTAGGAAAAATGCATTCTTCAGTTCCAATGGATTTTGAGATTTACTCTTTTTCAACAGATGTTAACTTTGTGATGAATCATCTGTAATAGGCAGTTAGTAATGACAACTGGAATGGCCCATGGAGGCTAGAATCTGCTTAAAGTCCCTTTTAAGAGAAGACACAAATATTTCTTACTGGTTGGAAGTCTGTCTCACCTGCTTTTGGAAAATGATAACTTTCATTTGGGGGAAACAAAAAGGAAATAGTTGTTTGTAGTCTGAATCTAGGAAGACAGAGAAGTGAGAGATTAAGACCATAATCTTAGCTGTAGAAGGTAAGAGTATAGGGTGCCTGAACTTTGGGAATCTGATGCATGGACAGTGATTTTACTACCTGATTTTATTGGAAATGTTGAAGGTAGCCAGCGGATCTCTGTTGTTGATAGCTGAGGACTTTTCAACCCTTTATGGCTCTATCAAGATGAATCTTTTGACAGTGTCATCTCTTTCACCTGTCAAGATCTGTAGCCTAGGCCAGAGCCACAAACAACTTGTTTAGTAATACTGGAATCAATATGACTAACTAGTAGTTATTTTGTATGCAGCAAGTAGAGAAAAGGAACTGATGGGTATGGAATGCTCTTCCACAAAGATTTTATTAGTTTTATTTTTGATTAATTTGCATAAGCATGATGGTGACAACAATAGTTACCAAAGATATACATTTACAACATTAGCAAAAGATAGACATCTACAGCATAAGCAAAAAACTAAGGCCAATATTCCCAAAAGTTAATAATTTAAAAAGTTTATAACTAACAGCGGGGAGAGAAGCGAAGAGAAAAAGGGACGGGACAAGCAAAGGTAATAAAGGATAAATGTTAGCAAATGCAAGCTCCTGTATTTGGTTTTCACAGAAGATAAACAGCAGTCAGTATCTCCCTGGTGACTAATTAACATCCTTTAAGAAATGTTCACTTTCTTTTATACAGATGGCATGAATCATGTATGTCTCTATTATCTGTCACGTTGTTGTTGTGTGCCTTCAAGCCTTTTCCAACTTGTAGAGACCCTAAGGCTAATTTTTCATGAGGTTTTCTGGGACTTAGTGTGTGTGACACGCCCATGCTCACCCAGTGGGATTCCATGGCAGAGTGGAGAATCTCACCCTGCTCTCCAGGGTTGTAGTCCAATACTCAAACCACTATACAATGCTGGTTGTCTTTCACTTCCTCTCAACAAAAACTAAGCATTTTTAGTTTCTGGGATTTTGCTGAATAGTAAACACAGCTTACTATTGGAAGAACAGGGCCACTTTTGATTGTATTTTTAATGTCCTATTCTAGAAGTGATGCTTGATTCTTCTTTTTCCCTTAAGCCTTGTTTTATAAACACTCAGTTACACTCCTAATTTTGCATTAGCACAACAAAGCCTGACAATGGAGTCCTATTAGGGGCAACAGTCAAGATGAAGTTCATATAGCACCGTCTGTTCCCAATATGTTTAGGATAGATTACAAGAAAAAAGCTTCACATGGATATCAAATGGCTGCCATTTGGCATACATGTTGTGAGCATGTAGGTGAGGTGCACACAGTGTGATTCATCTAGTGATGTTTCTGTAAATGTCTGGTGGCACATACCTGCAGAACCAATCATTTTAGAATTTTAATTGCTGCATGTGAATCTGGTGCTCCATTACAATTAAATATTGGTAGACAGCATGGGAATAAGCTGGTGTGTATAGAATAACTATAATCTGCATGAATTTTATGATTTAACTTGACAGTTAAATTGACAGTTAAATTGGATGGGATTCATGCATCCAATGGATTGCACATGACCCTCTGGGTAGATAACCAGCAGGGTTCTTGGGACACCTATTGGCACTCACCAGAGTTCCCAACACCCTCAATTTCTGCCTGAAAAATAATCTAAAAACCCTAAAAATGTCTTTAATAATAAATAATGCTCTTTCAGGAGTCCAACAGAACAGCAAGGTTCTTTCTCCTCCTCCAGTAGCCAAAAAGTTGAGTGAAAATAATGTAACACCACTTCTGGTCATCAAAATGGAGGCTGCAGTGTCATGGCTGTGACCCTCTTCAATTTATGAAATATCTATAAAATTATTAATTTTATTGTTAACCACCTTAAATATAAAAGTTGGGTCCCATCCTAGGAGAAAGGTGGGCCATTAAATAAATAAATAAATAAATAAATAAATAAATAAATAAATAAATAAATAAATAAATAAATATCCTAGTAAGTCTTTGTTCATCCTGCCAGTCTCCAACAACCCAGAAATAGCAATTTTTGGAAGGCTGCACTGCTTACAAGATGGGTTATGGAAGCTAACTTCAGGAGACATAGTTATAGAGATGTAGGTGTGGGGTACATAAACAATTCTCAGTGGAGAATCTCAGTCATAATGCTTAGGAGAGAGAAATTGGCAGAAATATGGCCTGATTCTCTGCACTTGGCCAGATTGGATAGGGAAGGGCTCTACACGTTTGCTAATATATGCATGCAGAGCTTCTCTACCAGAGTGATGACCTGGCTCAAGCAGGCCCATGAGGCATGGAAGAGCTCGTGTCAACATGTGTGTACAACCCTTCCCCTAACTAATAAATAAACTAATATTCATCCTGATTGATTACAGCTATCAGAGGCAAGTTGGGTGTTGGAGACTTTGAAATCTTCTTTGAAAAGAGGGCTGCATTTAAACCCCTTTAAAAATATTGTTGAAGAGACCTTCTCTGGATAACTGCCAGCCAGTTTCTAATCTTTTTAAAAATAAGGTCTTGAAGTCAGTAGAGGCAGCATAATGCCGGGATTAAAGTGATAGAAACAATCTGGATCACCTTGATGGATTAGCTATGCAGGCAACAAGGCAGGAATAGTATCTCCTTGCTGATTCTGCTGGGCCTTTCAGCAGCATCATGGTATCCTTCTGGGCTATTTGGCTGATATGGGACTCGGGGCACTACAGTAGTTCTAGTCTTTTTTGGCTGAATGCTTCCATGAGATGTTCTGGGGAACTGCTGTTCAGTCTAATGGCCAATAGACAGTGGGATTTCACAGGCTCTGTACTGTGCTTTTTAACATTTATCTAGAGCTGCTGGAAGAAATCATCTAGAGTTTGGAGGCAGGTTGATATCGATATGCAGATGATAGTCAGTTCTATCTCACTTTTACAACTGATGTAAAACTGAAGCTGTGCAACTTCTGAAATGTTGTTTGGTTGTAATGAAGGACTGGAAGTAAACTGAAGTTTAATCCAGACAAGACAGAAGTTTGATTGGTCAGCAGGAAAGACAATCTAGTACTGGAATTACAGCTTGCTTTGGTTCATAGCATGGGTGTGCTCTTGGACCTGCATTGCTACAGGAAGGCCATGTGGCTGCTGTGCCTGGAAGAGCGCTTGCTCAGCTTTAGTTGGTGCACCAGCTGTGTCTTTTTCTAGCTGAGTTTGGCCACAGTGGTTAACGCCTTAGTCATTTCCCAGTTAGACTGCTTGAAATGCACTCTAGATGGGGCTGCCCTTGAAATGTGTTTGGAAGCTACTGCATGAGCAAAATGTAGCAAACTATTCTCTGGGGTACACTTCCAAGGTCACATATCAATGATATTATACCAATTGCACTGGCTTCCAGTTTGCTTCTGACCTCAGTTCAAAGTGCTGGTTTTGATATATAAAGCCCTAAATGGCTCAGGGCCAAGATATCTGAAAGTCTGCCTCCTTCCATATGAGCTGTCCTAAAATCTGAGATGTTCAACAGAAGCTCTGTTATGTTTCTCATCATCCTAAGTGGTAAGGAAACTGAGACAGGTCTTTCTCTATTGCATTACTTAGGTTGTGGATTTCTCTCCCAAGGGAAGACTTGATTCCAGTCTTCTTGAGCTTCTAGTAGGCATCCAAGGCAACATTTTTTCCATGTGATTCTTTGTCTGTAAAATTAGGATTGTTCTTTAGCACTCTTTTAATTGTACTTGGGTTTAATTTTTAAGAATACTGGCCAGAATTTTGTATCACCTAATTAGCTATGTAACCATCTTAGTTATATAGCTAAGTAGTATCTCCCAGACCAACCTCCCCAGTCCTCACTTACTAGGCAGCAGTCAGTGCAAGCAACAAAGATCTGTTTCTCTGCTGCATGGGAAGCCACTGGCTAACACCCCCACCTCTCTCCTGTGAGTGATCACAAGTGTGACAGCCCAAATCAGGGTCCATGTCACAATTCCCTCCCACCATATCACAAATTTCTCATGGAAATACATTGGATTGTGAATATGAACCAGTTATGGATGCATAACTCTATTCAGGCATTCATAACAGCATTAGTGAATTCCAGCCATTTTTTTTAAAATAATGATTTTAATGTGTTTTAAAATCTCTTTTTAACCTGTTGTGTGTCATGTTTTTAACCTGGAGGGTTGAGAGCTAATAAGCAAATCTAGAAATTAACTAATTAATCAATATACATGGATGGGTGAACATACCATGTATGAGGATAATGCTATAGATGGTTATGACAGAATCATGAATTTATTTAAGAGTCAAAAACAGATTAGTGGTACTTTCCTTTGTGTTGTTGATGGCACAGTAGATCAGAACCCAGGTGTCAGAAGTTGCCAGATGCTTTCCTTTAATAATATACCACTCCTATTTAATTCAGTCCCAGCAGGCACATCTAACTGCATAATGAAGTATTATGCATTAGACCAAACACTGGATTCTTACTCTAAGGGACCTCCAATCCAAATTAGACAGATAATCTAATGAGACCTTGTGCAGCATCATCAAAAAGAGGTTGAGAAACAGAAGGGAGAACACAGCTTATAGACAAGTGGACTCTTGGGAAAGCATATGAATGATATATATATATATATATATATATATATATATATATTAATAGGTGTACTGCATTCTTTGGTGTAAGAAAGAGAGAAAGCAGAATGCTGATCAGAGCCACAGTTAACATGCTGGAAAACCACAAGAAAACTGTAAGAACTATGATAGTTTAGGCCTAATGAAATCTGCCACTGCACATAATGATGCATATAGCCCTTATAGTCTCTATTAATTTTGTGCTATGATGGCAACACTATCTGGAGAAGTGTTTTCCTTAAGTTATGAAATTTCTTCTGAACCTAATGCAGGGAGCAAGAATTAAAAAAAATGCTATCTATATCGTAATAGAGCACCAGCATGGTCTAGTGGCTTGAGTTTTGGACTACAATCTTGGAGATCAGAGTTCGATTCCCTGCTTAGCCATGATAACCCTCTGGGTGACTTTGAGTGTGTCACACACTCTCAGTCCCAGAAAACCCCATGATAGGTTCACCTTAGGATTGTTGTAAACCAGAAATGACTTGAAGGCACACAACAATATGGTAATAGTGCAGAGGGTCAGAACAGAGAAACAGAGTGAGAAAGCTCGATAAATTTAAACCCTAGACTTACTGGTTGGTGTTCAGTACTGCAATTACAGATTTGTAACCTAGAGTTATGGATCTAGAAGTGGTCTGCATTCAATAAAAACCATGTAGTATAAATCTATATAAATGCCACTCTAGCCAGCCTTAAGAGCGAGCAACTGGGTAAAGGAAGTCTGTTCCGTTTCCAGTTGGGGCACAGGGATCACAATGTTTCCACATCCCTCTTGCCAGTGAGTGAAACAAACATCCTCCTCTTTACATCTTCACCCAATCTGGCTGCTAGCTTTTAAGGTGGAGGCAGGCCAGGAGACATTACTTAGTTATACAAACATAGGATGTCAGCAATGATCTTAATGGAGAGGGACTTTTGATGGCTATGTGCATTATTTCCATTATGAATCATCCAATGATCATCTCTTTTGTCCTTGCTGCTACCACCGTCCCATTCTTTACAATTAGGATTCCCAAATATCAAGACATGGCCTTGAGTGTAAGGGCCTAGACTTTGTTTTATAGTCCTCAGAGCAAAGGGAAGAATTTCAGGATGAAAGCATTGCTTTGAAAAGGATGTGTGTATGTATTTCCCTCATGTAAAACTTGTTCTTTTTTATTTGAATGGTAGGATCTGCACAATTTTGGTTGCTGCCTGTTCATGACATCACCACAAGCTGCCCGTTGTAACATCACCAGCAGCCACTCCTTGTCATATCACAAGGGGTCTCCCTAACACTGAGGTTATGGCATGAAAATTTTAGCACTTGAGATTGCCCTGATTGGCAATCCAGTTTACAACTGATTCTACCTGGCTAACTGGTAGTTGCACTAACATAATTGCACTGAAAGCTCTCTCTCTCTTTTGTAAGATCAGCTCAGTCCTCTAACTGGACTCAAAGAATCCCATTGCTGCTTGATGTCACCAACTGCAGTTTGATGAATCATACAGGAAATTCAGGCAACCCTGAATTGACAAGGTAAGAGATAGCATTTTTTTAAAAGGTTCCCAAATCTCAGGTCCTGACCCCCTCTTCTCCAGTCCTCAAGGCAATGGGAAGAATCTCAAGACAAAAGAATTGCCTTGAAAAGTGTGTGTGTATATATATTATTCTCATTTGTTAGATCTGGGTTGCTATGCTGTATGACTCAGAATAGCATAACAGGTCTGCTACCATCTCCTGACTCAGTGAACAGCTTCTGAGGCCCTATTTGTGGCCATTCCCAGCTTCTTGGGGAGCAGACAGGATCACAGAAACATTTGGCTACATCTCCAGAGCCAGATGCAAAATGATTACAGCAGTGCTGTGATCTCAAGAGGACCCCGGTGAAACTCAGTGTTTATGTCATCATCCTTGCATCTGAAGCTTCTGCAATCTCTCTATTCTGCACAAAGCAAGGAACAGCCATGGGGAGGGGAGCAGGTTGAAGAGCTTCAGAAGATGTTCAGTAAGTTAGAGAGGTTGGGATGCTGCAAGGAGAAAGTGAGAAAACCAATCCTCATAGCACACAAAAACATCACATGTACATGTAAGGGAAGCTTACTTGTGTACATTTCCCTAACAAGATGCCAGCCTTGGTGGGTTTTTTATTGGAATGGCATAGTCTGTGCAACAGTCATTGGTGTTTATTAGATCACACTTACTGCCATCACCCAGGGTAGGCCCTTTTAACCAAACCCTTGTAACATCTCTCAGGCCTGCCCCTTCTGACATCATAAAAGACCATCCCTAAGCCTCAAGTTTTAGCCCTGCAATCTGAGGGCCTGGAATAGTCCTCACCTGGCAATACTAGTAAAGGCATTTAGATAATGTACATAAATAATCAAGGCTGGAGACCAGAAGTACACTGCTACAAGAAATGAATTACTTGGACTTTTGAAACCAGAGATAGAAGATGAGATTGTAAAAGAGTGCATGATAAGATGGACCCAAAACTTTGGGCATAATGTCCATATAGAAGTATAGGAAAAATGTGGATCAAAGATATAAAATTTACTTTGTGCAGTAATTTAAAAGAAAACTTGTGTACAATAATGTATCTAACCCCAAATGGACTATTAAAAATGTTCCAAAGTATTTCAGATCAATGTTGGGGATGTCAAGATAAGGAGGGCATTTAAAAGTAGATTTTGTAACGTTGCCCAAAATGTTTCTGTTGAGCACTATAGGTAAAGAACTTGATAGTAAATATAGATTACTTTCTTGATACTTTGATATATGATAATAGCAGCAAGAATATTGTTTGCTCAAACTTAGAAACAGACTGAAGCACTGACAATGGAAAGATGGATTGTTAAGGTTGTTGAGTTAGTCCAAATGGCCAAATTAACATGGGTTCTAAAGCAACAGTCAACAGAAGATTTTTGAAAGATTGTAAACCATTAATGGATTATTATTATTTTTTTTAGCAATATTTTAAAAAAGTAATTTTCCAAACTCTGATCAGAGGGCATTTCCTCACACTCATAATCAAAAGGCATTGTGAAGCTATTCCATCTTTTCCCTCCTTAATGGATTTTCTGCAGTTTTGAAAAAGTTAGAGGTAGCAGTAGGAAAACAAGGAAAGGTCACAAGCAGTAGAAAGTATAATGTAAAGTCCCTGCAAAATTCAGTGAACAAGGCAGGGCAATGGTGTGGGAAGCATCTCATCTGGATTCACTGAGGAAATCAAACCAACTCGAACTTTACCTAAAACACTGAACCTTAATATTTTCCTGAACTGGAAGGAAACCTAAAATACCAGCTGAAAGTCTTTGTACAACCTGAACTTGAACAGCCTCACACAAACAAAAATCCTGACAATAGTTCAGAATAAGGATTTGGTTAAAAAAAAATGGGCAAAAACACAATCTGATGTAGTGTTCCATCAGAACCAAAATGAATTGGAATGAGCACCTAAAATAAAGCTAACATCTGGGAGGATTTAAGTGTATAACCTCTATCAACAAAATGGGAAAGAGATTTAGGTCAAGAGTTTTTCAGCAGAGTCCTGGAAATGGATCTGGAAAGATGTTCCCTCGGAAACCTGATGTTTAAACCTAAAGGAGAGCTTTATAAATTCATTTTTAGATTGTATCTTATACCTAAAGACATGAGTCACATAGACTGATGTACAGATGATATAGGCAGAGATGTACATGTATGACAGCCGGATATTGATAGAACAGCCTCTGAACATTATTTATTTAATGTAAAATACATTTTATAATATAATGTATGATCCATACACATGCACTTATATAACATAAAATAGACATAGCTCAAGATCCTGCATGGGCACAGTTCTGCTCCCTCCCACAGCACACCACCTACTTTTGTGCTACCTGGGAACACTTCCTACACCACTGAGTAGCCAGGGAAGGGTGAAAGTCATCCAACTGCATTTCTGCAAATAGATGCACAAAGAGCATATCCTTCTCCTGGATCTCTGGAAGGCCCCTGGGAGGTGTAGGAGGAAGCCTACTTTTTCCTGTGTTTGTCTGTAAGAACAGAGACAGATGCTGTCAAGCCTTCATTCTCCTGGCTATAAAATAGCTGGGGGTGGGTGGCCAGGCAACATAGAGGTAGGTGGCATGGTCTGAGTGATAATGGTAGATAAAAGTTTTAAATGCTTCTTTTAGATGTTGCCATTGCCACTGCTAAACAGACAGTCCTGGTGCACCAACCCTTTGAACTGTGGCTCTACTACATCATTATTTGTGTGGAAAAGAGTAATTGGAGAGGGTGTGCTGCCTGGGGGCTAACTGTAGGTGTCGGGAGTCCTCCATGTTTTATTGTTTTAGGATAGCAGTAGACTGAGGAAATAGTGATAGTAGGCTGTTAGCTATTCCCAGGCGCCAACCATTCCTTCTGGCTGGAATTTCAAAGGAACCGTTTGGCATGATGACGTTCGTTCTTTTACAACTATCTTAGGAGAAACTGTCTGTTAAAGTGTAAGGTGGGGGAAAACGTTCCATTCTCGAGCTTTAACGTCTGAAGACAGCATCCCTTACTATGTTACAATAAATCTTCTATTAAGTTTGTTGATCCGTGTAAGAGTGAATCTGTTCCTGACAGAAAGCTCGAGAATCCTTTCAAAAAATGCACCAATTGATGGACCAGTCGATTACTGAAGAAGAGCAAGGATCTGCAGAATCTGATGGAGCTACAGAAACTGAAGTGCCCCTGGATACCAAGACAAAATTGCGCCTGACCGAGGCTATGGAAACCCCCACAAGCGGCCAAACCTGGGTCTGGGGAGAAAAGCCACATACGTCGTTGAGACAACGCAGAAGGGCTGCTAGATGGGATACATCAGCAAAAGACCTATCCCTTTTGGAGGAGATAAAGCAAATGGAAACCGAACTGGAAAGAAAAGATGAGGAGATACTCGAACTCAAGACCATGCTACGCGAGATGCGCATCCGTCCCTCGCAGACAGGGAGATCACCAGGAGGAGAACCACGAGCGGCTGTCTCGGCGGCAGGCACCCCTGGTCCGCCCCAGCAACCAACAGGGCACACGCCAGCGCCACTGTTACTCAGAAATGTGGGAGACCTGAAAGCGACCTTCAACGGGAAGGGGGAGAAACTCTCCTTTTTTTGACTATGGCAAACAATTTCATGATTGATCACGGCCATCTATTTCGGGATGATGCGGCCCGAATTCGATACCTAAGCCAGAGGATGAAAGGACTGGCAGCAGACTGGGTAGCGAACCTATATGACTCCCGCGCCCCCGAAACTGAAAATCTGCAGCTCTTCATGAACCATCTGCGGGAACGCTTTGAAGACCCCCATTTATTGGAAAACACCAAATATCAACTGAAACGAATGAAACAAGGCAGGAACGATGTGGGACGTATTCCCGTGAATTTAGAAACCTGGCCACCAAAGTCCCGTGGAGTGATGAAATTCTAATTGAGTTATACAAAGATGGACTAAATCCTGATATTCTACACGGGTGCTTAATGCAGGCCAATCCACAGACCCTGCTAGGTTGGGTCAGACTAGCTACTGAAATGGAAGGCATAACCCAGACTGTTCAGCTGAACCGACAAAGACAAGACGTGCCAAAACGACAACCTCGCGGTCCCACCGTCCTCAATGCTGAGGAACGGAACAAACGTCTCCGTTTGGGCATGTGCTTTAACTGTGGAAAACCGGGCCACCTCGCCAACACCTGCCGCGGAAACCAAGCTCCGACTGGGACTAAGGGAGCACGAGCAGACCCAAAGAATATAGAATTCACACATCAGACAGCGGCCGCCAAACAACCACTTAGACACACTTCTAAGGACCCTGCAGCAGCGACAGGAGACTCCGATCCCGATGATGAAACCACCTCTTCGTCCTCATCTGACATAGATGGAGATTCTAAACCTGACTGCGATGACTGGCAAGCGGCGGGAACATCTGTAAGTACTCCTAAAATTCCCCATTTCTACACCACGGTTGCGATTAGTGGCAGCGATGGGACTTTGCATGTACATAGGGCATTAATTGACTCTGGCTGCTCCAGAAGTTTGTTACACCCCAAATTGGCCAAACAATTGAAAACTCTTTATGAGCCCTTGGAATGCCCCATCAAATTAACGCAAATGGATGGGACCTCAATGACTGGGGGAGTAATTAGTAAAATCACTAAGCCCATCTCATTTCAAATGGACAAAAACAATTACAGCATGCGATTTCTAGTTCCCAAGGCGATGCAGTTCAAATTGGTCTTGGGAATCGATTGGCTTCGTGAATATAACCCCCAGATAAACTGGACTGCTGGCACTATGTCCTCTTCAGATGAAAACTTTTCTATTCCCCATGAAGAATTGCAACAAATTCCTTCACACTACCGAGACTTCCAAAAGGCTTTCCACGAAAGGGAGGCTGACAAATTGCCTCCCCACACGGACTTTGACTGTAAACTGGAATTAGTTGACGGGGCCACCCTGCCTAAACCGAAAATTTATCCCATGAGCCAAAAAGAACTCCTTGCTCTCAAGAAGTTCCTAAATAAAAACTTGGCTCGCGGCTTTATCAAGCCCTCTACAGCCCCCACGGCGAGTCCTGTCTTCTTCCGAAAGAGAAAAGATCCCAGCGCGGATCCGAGACTGATAGTTAACTACTCTGCTATTAACCAGGTTATTTCCTCCAATTGTTATCCCATACCTCTGATACGGACTGTTTTGGACCATCTTGTTCAAGGAAAATATTTCACCAAACTTGATCTTAAAGAGGCTTTTCATAGGATTAGAATGGACCCGGACTCTGAGTGGCTCACCACCTTTGCAACTCCTCTAGGTAACTTTAAATGGACGGTTCTTCCCTTTGGCTTACAATCGGGGCCATCTGTGTTCCAAATGTTTTTGAACACCATTTTCCATGACTTGTTGTATCAGGGGGTTCTGATTTATCTGGATGACATTTTAATTTACGCAGATTCCATGGAATCTCATGTGTCATTGGTTCGTGAAGTGTTACGAAGGCTTATAGATAACAACCTCGTGGTTAATCTATCTAAATGCCAATTTGACACCCAAACTTTTGATTACTTGGGATATAGGATTCAAGATTGTTCACTTAAAATGGACCCTTCGAAGATTAACTCCATTTTGCAATGGCCCGTCCCTAAAACTGTGAAGCAACTGCAGCAATTTCTTGGTTTTGCGAACTTCTACCGGAACTTTATTGAGGATTTTGCTGCCATAACGCTTCCACTCACCAACCTTCTACGGAAACCTAAAGGATCCACTGCGGGCAAGGCGCATAGACTTTGTTGGTCGCCTGAGTGTCAATCGGCGTTTGACCATTTGAAATCTAAATTTACGTCTGAGCCCTTACTCCTTTTTCCCGACAGTACGAAGCAATTCATTGTGCAAACGGATGCTTCGGACTTTGCCATGGCAGCCGTTCTTTTACAACATGACACCACAGGAGCACTCAGGCCTTGTGCTTTCATTTCAAAGAAATTTTCCCCTCAACAAGCTAATTGGCCTATTTGGGAGAAAGAAGCCAAGGCTATCCATTTTGCGCTGTCCTCTTGGCGTCATTTGCTTGAAGGGGCTCGACTCCCCTTTGAAGTTTGGACTGATCATAGGAATTTGCAAGCCTTACAGTCTGCTAAGAAACTCTCCCCTAAGCAGGCGAGATGGGCTGAATTTTTCCAGAGATTCCGATTTAAAATTGTTTTCAAACCTGGCCGAACTAACCAACTGGCGGACCCTCTCTCTCGACTTCCCTGTTTTGCGGAATCCCCTGCTACGTCCTCCCACTCCAATACCTTGTTTCCTGCCTCCTCTCTGGCTTCTCAAGTGACTACTCGTGCATTAGCAAAGACAAGGCTTTCTGCCTCCTCTCTTTGTGACTCCGCTCTCCGCGATGCTATCATTCATGCAGCGCATGCAGACTCCTGGCTACCGGCAAACAAGGATAAAATAGAATGGGTTGACAATCTCCCCTTTATGGCACCAAGGTCTACGTTCCCCCTGCTGCCCGCGAGCAGGTACTTCATCGTTATCATGATTCCAAACCCGCTGGACATTTTGGGTTTTTGAAGACATTGCATGCGATTCGCCGCCTTTTTTGGTGGCCTGGATTAAACCCCTCCGTGCAAACTTACATTAAGCAGTGTGCCACTTGCAACGTTTCTAAGTCGCCCACATCTAAACCTCAAGGGCTCCTGCAACCTCTGCCTGCGCCTGCTAGCCCCTGGTCGGTCATCGCATGGGATTTTATCGTGTCTCTTCCCTCTTCACACGGCTTTCATGTTATTTGGGTTGTTACTGATCACTTTTCCAAGCAATGTCATTTTGTGCCTCTAAAGAAACTACCCCGTGCTGACCAGCTGGCTGACCTGTTCGTTAATCATGTATGGAAACTTCACGGACTACCTTCGGTGATCATTTCGGACAGGGATCCAATTTTCACTTCCAAGTTTTGGACTTGTCTACTGAAAACCCTGGGAGTCACTCAGAAACTCAGCAGTGCTTATCACCCTCAAACAGATGGCCAATCTGAGCGTGTTAACAAATCTCTTGAACAATTTCTTAGGTGTTTTGTTTCTGAGAACCAGAATGATTGGGCTCCGCTCCTTCCGTTCGCTGAGTTTGCCATCAATTCTGCGGTTCATACCTCTACTGGGAAACCCCCCTTTGAAATAGTTTACGGCTTCCTTCCTTCTCCTTTCCCCCCCCTCTCCCTCTCTTCCTCCGCTCCTCCTTCTGTTTCTGCTTGGGTCTCTAAATTTTCTGGCATTTGGCAATCCGTCTCAGATGCTATAGCATCCGCTAAAGCTTCCCACAAACGTTTCGCTGACCGTAAACGGCAGCCTAATCCCCTTTACCAGCCCGGGGATTTGGTTTTCCTTTCTTCTAAGAACATTTCCTCTCCTTCTCCGTCTAAAAAACTTTCCCCTCGTTTTCTCGGACCTTTTCCTGTGAAAAGGGCTATTAATGATGTCTCTTTTGAACTAGATCTCCCTTCTTCCCTCAAGGCTATTCATCCTGTTTTTCATTCCAGTTTGCTGAAGAGGGCACCTTCGCTGACTTCTTCGCCGGCTGATGTTCCTCAACGCCCCGACTGACTTGCTACTGCATTCATATTACTATTTAGTTTTCTTGTCTTTCTACTGTTCCGTGATATTTTCTATATTTTGTGTATCTTTATGTATATATTTTTTTAAAAAAGTGGGGCAGGATGTCGGGAGTCCTCCATGTTTTATTGTTTTAGGATAGCAGTAGACTGAGGAAATAGTGATAGTAGGCTGTTAGCTATTCCCAGGCGCCAACCATTCCTTCTGGCTGGAATTTCAAAGGAACCGTTTGGCATGATGACGTTCGTTCTTTTACAACTATCTTAGGAGAAACTGTCTGTTAAAGTGTAAGGTGGGGGAAAACGTTCCATTCTCGAGCTTTAACGTCTGAAGACAGCATCCCTTACTATGTTACAATAAATCTTCTATTAAGTTTGTTGATCCGTGTAAGAGTGAATCTGTTCCTGACAGTAGGGTTCCTGATTTCTATGACCAAATACCATGAACACTTTTTTCACCAAATATATAATGTATATGCAGCTAGTTTTTCTGTCTTTCTGTCTCCCTTCCTCTTTCTCCCCCCCCCCAACATACCACACAAGTGTGCACAGCTGCAAGAGTTAACATTCCACACTTGCTGAGCATACTCGGCCATCATTGGGTTGATTCAGTAGTATTCTTTTTTCCTAAAGTTTTTGTGTCCTTCTGCAAACTGCCCCTTCCCCCGTCTGGTCATCCTCTGCTCTTCAGTACAAATGGTGCTAATCTGCTTCCATAAGAACAGGAATTCAGATGACTGTGCCCCTCTCAACATGGAATCCTCCCATCATCTCAGCAGCCCCAAACTACTGACCATGCTGGTTGGGAAGTGAGGGAATCTGTGGACAAAGGCCTTGGGCGAAGGGCACTGGTTTCAAGAAGCCTATTCTAAGGTAATGATATTGGCTTTTTTTGGATAAATCTCAATACTAAGCTTGCAGATTTTTCATTATAATCCCCTTCCCAGCAATCTTTCTCACAGATTTTATCCATCTTCTCTGAAACAGTTGCTTCTGAATTTTATCCTGCTGTATCAAAGTTGTGCCCCTCTTAAATATGAAGAGTGGTCATGGATGTTATGGTTCATAAATCACCTTGGATCATCTGTCCTTCCTTAGTTATTCCTATTTTCATTCCTTCTTATATTCTTATTTGAAAACTCTTATTTTGAGAGCCAGTGTGGTGTAGTGGTTTGAGCATCAGACTAGGATCCTGGTGCTCAGCGATGGAAACCCGCTGGGTGACCTTCAGCATGTCATATACTCTCAGCCCCAGAAAACCTCAAAATAGGTTTACATTAGAGTCACCATAAGTTGGAAATGACTTACAGGCACACGTGAACAACATTGAGGTATTTCCTTATCAAAATTTCTGCAACTACTCTTCTGTCATTAGTAGTTGTTTTTTTCCCCCTTAGTAGCACATTCTACTGGCAGAAGTTTGTGTTCAGGCTAGCCTTCCTTATGCTAAACCTTGGCCCCCTGATGTTGGGCAGAACTCCCAGAATCCTTGGTAATCGGCCAGTGCTGGTCAAGTATTATAGGGATGCAGTCCAACATTACCTGGGGACACAAGTTTGGGAATCACTGCTCTCAGTTGCTTTGGCTGCAGCCTTGTGCACATCCTTCTAAGAGTGAAGCCTATTGAACACAGTGAAATTTACCTTTGAGTAAAGCTGCATAGCACCCCAGCCTTTGCTAAGCAGCATAACTCAATTCATCTGCTCATAGTCACAGACAATGTGACTAAACTTAAACATACAACCATTTTAAGAGTGTCTGTCATTCCAACCTGCTTTACTTGTTGCTAAAATTCCCTGCATAAAACAAGTGAATATATTTTATGCCGCATTCTGGCTATGTTTACATTAAATATTCCTCAAGCTGGGAATATGGTCACATTTCCCTTAGCTTGTTTAGTGACAAATTTGGAGCAAGCTCCCAGCAGATTTTTCAGGAATTTTGACTGAAAGAAGGGAAGAGAGGGAAGCACTATTCCCATCTGCAGGGGGAGAGGAGATGATATAGGCCATTTCCACACTGGGAATTTAAAATGGTGCAGAGCGACCTCCAACAGAGGTCTTCTGCACCGTAGAGTGGACTGGGGTGGACTACTTTCTGTAGATCCACATCTCAGTCCGGTTCTGCATGACCAGAACTGGTCACGCAGCGTGGTTTTTAAAAACCTCTTTTTTGAGGTTTTTAAAAAGCACGGAGTGAGCAAAGCCGTGTAGCTCCATCACCCGGCTCTGGAGCAGATTTGCAAGCACGCGCAAATGCGTGCCTGCAGATCTTCCGGGGGTGGGCTTTCAGCTGGCGAGCTTCTCCGGTTGGTGGAGAGCCTCCACCAACTGGAAGCCGCCATTTGGGACACTGGAGGACTGCGGAGCAGTGAACTTGCGCTGCTGCTCATGGCGATGGACTCGGCCGGCTGGAAAACAAAGCCGGTAAGTTCTGTTTTTGGGCGTCCCCCCCCGACATGCGGAAAGAGCCATAATTTAATCACAACAAGGCTTTACCTACCTCTGGAGTGAATTTGGATGCTAGTTCTGAAAAACAGATAGAACATTACTTGACATGGGATAGTACAGTATTCCTGATTCATGCACCCATAGGGATGAAAATAATATTTTGAAAATATTTTTTAAAAATGGTTTTTAAAGTTTCAAAAAACCTTGATGAGAAAAATTCTGGACTGATTAGAACCTTTGCTTTATAAAGGAAACAAACAAATAACATTTGCTATTTGGGACTTAGTCTGCCCAAAATCCATATTTGTTTTGCATAGAAAACAGCATTTATTCTTGAAAAATGCTTTTGGGAATGTGTTCTGCACAAAATATGATGTGTTATACTTCCACAGGGAGCAGCATTTCATGGGCAGGAAACAGAATTTTTGTGCAAGAAATGTAACTTATTCTCTGCACAGAAAAGTTGTTTTTCCACACAGAGAATACTGAAGACTTTCTGCAAATAAACTCCCAACTAAAGTATTTTCTGCAGAAGAAACAGAATTTTCTCTACAGAAAACAATATTTCTCCACAGAGGAATAATTTTATGCAGAGAAAATGCTGTTTCTTGTACAGAAAATGCTTGTTCTAGCACAAAACATACTGTGTGAAATTTTTGTGCAGAACTTGTTTTGAATTGCAATTTGTGTTCAGTACCTACTTGTGTCCTTTGAAAAGAAAACTAACAAAGGCCCTTTCTGCATGAGGTGAGGGAATCGCTCTGTGCCATTACCTACTGCTTCTTCTGGGGTTTGAAGCAATGTGGACTGTCCCTGAAGCCCTTCCGCAGGGCTCCTCCTTGGTCCAGGGCGAATTGGAGCAGTTCAAAGTCTGTAGATCCGCACTGCTCCGGCTTCCAAAATGGTGGCTTCTGGCTTCCAAAATGGTGGCTTCTGGCTTCCAAAATGGCAGCTTCTGGTTGGTCATGGGTCCCGATCAGCCACTGAAGCTCACCACGCCTAAAGCCCACCCTCCGCAGATCGCAGGCGTGCATTGGTGCGAGCCTGCAAATCTGCTCAAGGGAGCAGGAACACAATGGTGCATTCCAGGAAAATAAAGACCTGTTTTTTCCGGTCTTTCAAAAACACGCTGGAGTACCACTTGGGCTCATCTTGGAGCGGACTGAGGTGCAGATCTCCGGTAAGTAGTCTGCTCCTAGTCCACTCCAAAGTGCAGACAACCTCCCTGCGAGGACACACTGCCCCGTTCTAATTGCCTCGTGTGGAAAGGGCTAAAGAGTTGCTCCCCTATGCACGTGGGGGCGGGGCGTAATCTCAAAGTAAATGTAATGGGTAGAATCCTCTGTGACAGTTAACGAATGCATAACCTAGAGTTACACACTTGTGACTGTGATGTATTCATGCTCCCTATGTAGCCCCTTGGGACCATGAATGTCCCCCAGTGCCAGGCAGTAGCCACTGTAATCAATGGAGGTCTGTTCCTTTGTCAATTGGAAACTGCTGGCTGATGTTCTTCCCTAACCCTCAAGTGAGCAAATTCAAGCATGAGGAGAAATTGTGGTATGAGTCCTACTTCTGCTTGTCATGCTGGAGATTGCTTATAATGAGAAGGGATGGAAACAGCAGTGAGCTCCTTTCTGAGTGACATGAGAACACGCCTACCCATCAACTGTAGTGGCTGCTGCCTGGTGAGTGGTCATTGGGAGCAGATTGGGCCAGGATTCACTTCACAGCACTATAACTACAGTGCTCACACATATATATCTCCCATCCAGGACTCTGGACAATCATGGAAATAGTATTCACTAATATAGGGTCCATGCTTGCTTGCTGGGGTATGTGATTAGGCAAGTAACTCTAATTCAAATTACTAGGATGCCAGGAAACCACCTTAAATGGCTTTCCCTGTGATAGAAAAGAGTGTTTTATTTTGTTTTTAAACTTGTGGTTCTCTGGCAAATTATTGCTTGTGAAAAAAATGTATGGCTCCATTCCTCCCAGCACAAATGCCTGTGCTTAGCCCACTCAGCAAATCTTTAGCAAAATAGCTAAGAGGATTTTCCTCTTTGGATTAAACGATCTCCAATGATCTCACCCTCTGCGAATCAGCAGGCGGCTAGAATAGAAAAAGAGTATACTGTGGTTTTAATTTAGGACAAGATGGATGTGTCTTTTCATCATTATATGGTCAATGAACAATAGTAGGCAAGAACATGTCTCAGGCTGAGGCTAAAATGATTTGGTTCTAGTAACGGTTAATCACTGCAGCAGTCTCTCTTTCCTGTCTTGCCTCTTTCTGTGGAATGTTTATATTTATACATTAAAATCTAGTATATCCATTAAAAACACAATTACCGAAGCAGAAAAGTACAGGGCTATTACTATTGCTAGGTTATCCTGATGTTTGGGCCTGGCCCAACTTCTCTGGTCCTCAAGGTGAGAGTACTGCCTTGAAAAGTGGGTATGTGTCTGTGTGTGTTGTTAAAACAGGTATTTTTTATTTGAATGTCAGACTCTGTGCATCTGTGGTTGGTACTTAAGGTATTTTACTTCATGACATATCAGGGGCTGGACCTTGTAATATCACCTGTGTGACATTATCAGGGCCCATTCACAGTGACATCATAAGGCATCCTCCCTGGATCTCAGATTTTTGCCCTGGGATAATCCTGAACTATAAATCTTAAGTGATGCTACTGTTATGACCACTACTTTTTATTGTTATTGTCCTCCTCCTCCTCCTCCTCCTTCTTGTCAGTTGAGTACATGCGATTTTCAGTCCCAAAGACCTCTTGAACTGGATTGGATTTATTAGGTCAACATTAATTACATTGAGTAATCATGTGATTCCTATCGATTCAATATCTACTATTTTTGGAACTAACAATTGGACTTCATCACCATCATCACTGTCATCTTGATGGCTGAGATTCTGCACTGCATAAAGCTCAGTCCACACAGTTCCACCTGGCTACTGGGTTCCTCATTATGCAAGCCCTCCTGACAAGGTAGCGCACACTCCTTCAAACATGTAATGGCTGGTGGAGTGTGCATTGCAATCACTTCTGCAGTCTTCCTGCAGCAAATGCTACAGCATGCCATCTGGCAGCATCTAAAAGTGAACAGCAGCTCTCTCCCTTCAGGAAGTATGATATTTTTTTCTAGGTATATCTAGGTAACATACCACATTGTCCGCTAGACACTAAATGACTGAGGGAACACAAGTCTTTCCTTTGCAATAGGTTTGCAAAGCAGGCAGGAAGATTGTACAAAGAGGTACTAGATAGTTCCTTGCACAACAATCATAAAAGAACATGTACTTAGAAAGCATTCATACCTCACCAACAGAATTACAACTATTGTAACTATTTCTCAAAGCAATTTGACATCCATTGCACTCAAATATTTATGGTTTCTTCTACCTTCCCTTTCTCACCATCTTTCGTTGTCAGGTTTTCTCATAAGATCTCAGTGCTTCTGGGAATCCCCAAACCCATGCAACTCTCTCGATGGTAGGCCAGCTATCGTGAGTTGAAAACTCTGCTCTGTCACTTGGCATCTGCTCACCTGTACTGAGAGGGGAAGATCAGTACTATGCCAACACATTTCCAGCAAACAAATATTCAGTATTTGGAATGTAAGGCCTGATTGCAGCAGCTATACCAGATGTTTGAGGGGCATTCTGATACAAGCATGTCTGGTGCCTATTTTCAATATTGGGTTTGGGATATCCCATATCACCCCAATATGGGATCCAGCTTTAGGATTCTGATTATGGGATGTCCTGTACAAAACAAAATGGCTGGGAAAAGTATCACCATCCCTTTCTATCATTTTTGAAAGATAAATTTCACATTAGATTTGGCATCCTCTTAATTAGAGAGCTGGTTTGAGTTTTATCGTTTTCTCTTTTTTTCAGAAGCAAAGTTATTCATCTAATACTAGGATTTCAAGTTGTTCTTTAAACTTGTAACCTAAATCCTTTAGTGAAGTTCAGCCATCCATTATCGTAATTATCATGATCATGATTCAATTAATACCTCTTTTTTTCTCTCTTCTGAACTTTTTTATTGAAAATTGCATGTATGTATACAAATAGTATAATACTAAGTATTACACCTTTTTTTCTCTCTGCCCTTTGCTTGGGAATTTCATAGAAATGCATTCTTTTATAGGCTTCCTTTCCCTCTTATTCTTTGCTACTTACAATATCTGAAGCCAAACACATATTAGAATCAAATTCATTTACCTACGGTACTTTGCCCCATTAACTTTTATTCTACTTCTGTGCTGTTATATCTAGTTTGAACCTTCCTTCCCTGCCTCTCCTTGCACTCAGCTCAACAACACAGAGGATATTTGTTTAAACTAAAGCATACCTCTTTGGCCTGTCTATCAGTATGCCTCACTTGCCTTCTGGTTTTGCTCTGTGGATGTTTCTTTCAGATTTAATTTCAATATGTTGTTTTGTCTTCTGTTTTCTGCTTCATTTAAATGTGGATTTTCCATCTCCTTTTGCAGTAGTTGTTAACCCCCACACAGAGAAAGCTCATAAACAAAGAGGAAAATCCCTAGAATTTAAATTCCACTCTTTATGTCTACCACAAAAACCACCCCTCCCCTGCAAATTCCTTCTATTTAAGATGATAGTTCCAGATCTTATCAGTCTGACTGGTTTCCATTAACTTTTACAGCACAAAGACATTAAATAAAACATGGAACCATCTCTACTGCACTGTCAGATTTTGTTCATTTTCTGTATTCATTAACCAGCAGACCACATTTCCGCACAGAAAAAGACAAAATTGCTCTTAAAGACTGTTGTTTTATCAGCTGAAGGCAAAAGCTTCAGTGATTAATCAGCAGGAGACCAAGAACCTAAATGGAAAATAAAATATTATAGGTAACTTATCCCTCTTGGAAGAAGTGGTGGCTTTTATTTATTCAACTATAACTTATTTCAGCCTTCAGTGTCTCAAAAAAAGAAAGAAAAGAAAAAGGGAGGGGAAGAGGGACACCTAATCTGAAAGTTTCTTGGCCTGCAAATATATTTGCATATTTAAAAAAAGGTTCATTAAACTCAGAGCTTGGAAAGTTACTTTTCAAAAATAATTTGTTCCTGTTACTCGTTACTCTGCTTGGAAAGTAACTTTGCTGTTGTTTATTACACTGTTGACAAAGTAATTTGCCAGATCACTTGTCACACAACTCCTTACTTTTTCATTACATTCCATTTCTTTAAAAAACTCTTTGGACTGATAATAGAATGACACAAAACCCAATAAATTCCTGTCAAAATACCTTAAAATGCTTTAAAATACCTTTTCAAAGCAACTTTTGAAAATAACTGAAAGTAACCATATTAAGTTCCTCACACTCTTATTACCCCAAAATGTAACTAGTGTTGGAGACCAGAATAGCAGAAGCTTATTGGAACAGAAACTTACTTAATTCAGAAGGGAATTAAGTGGTGATTAGAGAGGATTTATGGTACCATATGTTAACAAGAACCATTTATTTATGGAGGGCTTTTTAAATCTATCATTTAGTTATTTACTGGCTACCTTTAAAGACTACCTGTCTTGCAGGAAATTCAAGGGAATGATTCCTTGCTGCTCATTTTATCCTCACAGTAATCCTGTGAGGGCGGTTAGACAGATAGATGGCAACTGGTCTGAGGTCCCCAATGAACTCCATGCATTCCTTGGTTATTTGTAAAATTTGGTTCTAGAAAAACCTCATAGAAGGACAAGACATAAACACATGCCTAAATAGTACTGATCAGTCCCAACTAGAATAGATCTATTAACTAAATTGTTGCCTGGTGAGTCAACACATAGAAAAACCCCATTCATTCAATGAGTCCACCCTGGTGCGGCCTAAAACTAAAATTCAGGTTGTATAGTCCTCATTTGGAAAGTACTAATAATTGTCATTTAGTGTTATATAACTTTTAAGATGTTAAATGGAAATTAATAGTTTTTTATGAACATAAGCCTTAATATTGCATTGATTAGCAGATCAATGCACAGGGTGTGTGTGCATGTAGAGAACAAGTAATTCAACAAATATGTGTTATAACTTCCATAAAGACATTCTCAGTCCAAGACTGATTGGACAAGCTCTATAAAATAAAAATTAACTATTCAGCTATGTGCACTACAATGCATTGATCCCATGTCATAAAAGAAAATTAGGATGTTGAAAGTGGAATCATAGCGCTATAACAGTCCTGTGCGGAAATATCCATAGTTGCTATACTTCACATATAGCTCATCTCACCTTAATGAGGAATACTGTGTCCAGCTGACTTGGTATCTAAACAGACTAAGTGCTGACAGGCAACTTCAAGGCTGCTCTCTGGTCTTATGATTCTGCACCTGAATGGCTCCATAGTTGTAGGAGTGGTTTGAAAGGTGAGGGAAAAAGAAATAGCCTTTGCAATGCAGTTGTGCACCCAGAACCTTTCCGAGGTGTCCCATGTATCTCAGCCAAATATGATGGTGAAAGGCTTGGAAGCTCAAAGTTCACTGAAATTGTATCTCTGCATGTGATGTGAAACAACAGGACTGCTAAAAACTGCCATATGCTGGAAGATCACACAGACCTTGGATAGGAACATCTACCCATTTCACTTTTTCTGGCATTTGAATGTTTAAAACCTTTTGTAAATTCTTCAAAACTTAACTGAAATGAAGTTTTCTCCCATTTACAGCAGCCAAATACAACAAGAACTGCTATTCTTGGCCCAGGCAGGACTATGTATACTTCACTGTATATGCAGAATCCTTTCTACTGAAGCAGACATATATAATGATTAAATGGTTGCAGGGAGTCATTTTTCTAGTGTGAGTGTGTGTATTAATGTTTTTATGTTTTAAAATAATTTTATACTTATTAACTTATTTATACTTATTAACATTTAATAGCATATCATTATAACTTGTTCATGCTTGTTTTAACTTTATTATAATCATGTTCTTTTTCTTTTTCTTGCTTTAGTATTTGTAAGTTCCTTTAGGTCATATGCCAGAAGAAAGGTAGGATATCAATCAATCAATAAATAAATACTAGTGTTGATAACCCTCTCAAAAGAAAATGGGCACTAACTCTTAACACATTAATAACATGGCTGAATACTTGGGGGATACAAAATCAGACCTGCTAAGAGTTAAGCACACAAAGAGGGTGGATCTGTTTATCCCCCCTTTTTTTTATAAAAATAAACTCAGATTCATTCCATCCTCACTATAGAAAAATTTGTAAAGCCTGGTGAATTCTTATAAAAACGAACTGAAACAAAATCCACATCCACCCCTACATAGGACCTGACCTTGCTTATTTTAGGAGACATCTGCTTATTGTAACAGGCTACAGACATGTTCCGAAGACAATTTCTAACAGCAGAACAACATGGACGTGAAGCTCACACACTGAAACAGTTCCAGGACTTGTTTTTGCCGGATTCCAATACGTCTGCGTTAGTGAGCACACATGATGGCAATTACGACTTTGGCACATTTGAAGTCAGCTGCTTGCTGATCTAGAACTTAGATAGGAGCCAAGCTCTTTTGGTCCAAGTTGAGAGAGAACATCTTGAATCTGTTTCTAGGCATATGAAAAATTAATTGAATCTCTATGGGCTGAAGTCTTCCCAAATACTAAACTATCAGATGGTTTGTGGTACCCTGCATGAAAAGGGATAACCTGTTCAGCCTTTAAAGTCAGAATAATTTTGTCTGCAGGGTTATTGAGAGATGTGTAATGAAAAATTGCCACAGTAAGGGAGCTCTAAGCCAAAGGAGTTTGTTTATAGATTGTATGCTAACAGTACAGCAAGAGGAACTAAATACCTCCCACTCTCTTTGATCTGTTGGGCACTGACATGCAAGGTTACGTTATATTACATTACGGACAGAGGGTATGCAGCAAACATAAACCCTATTAGAGTTCTCATTTGATGTTTCTAAAGCCCAGACACAGGGCTCAACCAAAGAGTTCTGAATAAAATCTGAAAATCAATCTCAAAATATGTCCTTTGGCCTCAAGGTCAGGAAATAATGATAGAAGATCAACAGTTAAAAGGAGAGCTTGCAATAGGGCCTAGAATCTCTGTTTGCCTTCAACTCTCTAATTAGCTCAAGGCAAATATAAATACTAGGTCCCAGTGCAAGCTCCCCTCTTAACTTTTGATCTAATATCTGTGTTTGTGCTCTCTCTCTCTCTCTCTCTATATATATATATATATGTGTGTGTGTGTGTGTGTGTGTGTGTGTAGAGGGTTGATTGGCACAATTTGACACAGAATATTAATACGTATAATATAAAATATAAACCATATGTAATATAAAACCATATATAATAAACAATATATAAAACATAAAACCATATGTAATACAAAAATATAAACCAGAATATGTAACAGAATCTTCTGAACTTTTAGGATCAAGGAAGGAATGAAGGAAAAGACGCAGAGGAGGCAGAAAGAAGATGTTAATAGGGTATTTAACAAGTTAAAATTATAGCTCTAGAGATATGCTGAGCTGTCATAAAAGGGATATATAGCTCTAGCAATAAAGCAATCCATTGTTTGGGTATGTTGTTAAGTAGCGAAATGTGTAACTATGTCTTGCACATGTGACTATGTACCTCTAGGGGATGGTTAAGAGATAGTTAATATTCTTGGCTTTGTTACTGCTGTATTGTCTGCTCTGTTGCTTTCTCATTCACAGACTGATATTCTTGACTTCACTTCCTCTCCCATCATACTTCTCCCTCTGCTTCTGTCAGTAGTATTAGACCCCATATGTTCTGCGTTCAAATATGTAGTTCACTTGGAAGACCTCTTCATTGAAGATGATCTTTAATGATGTCAAATACCAGCTTTGATGCAGTCTCTGTTGATGTGCTTCTTGCCTGTCAGCTGCAATATAATTAAGTATCAGACACCTTGTCAAGTGGTTCCCCAGCTTTATCCACTTCCTATCCCAGACATAAACCTTCCTTTCAGAACTGCCTTATCTATTAGGCACTTGAAGCACAGTGCCTAAGACCTACAAAAATGTTAGGGTTTCCGAAAATGGAAGTTTACTAAAACATCCCTAGTGGTACATCAAGGCGAGGCAGGGAGTTGAATACAAGAGTGCCTAGGGCCTATGAAAACCTTAATTCAGCCCTGCTTCCTTTGTATTTATATTTTTAAAATGCAATATTGCTTTTAAAGTAAAAGAAAGCCTTGTAAGAGATCAACAGGTTTCTGCAAAGTTATTTAAGGCTGGGTAGGCTCAAATCTAATTTCTCTTTTGAAGGATAAGTACCACTCCCCAAAAAGCCTCAAAAGAAGGAGGGAGAATTATTTTGTCAAAGTCCTTGTTCCAGGAGCAGCTGCCTCAGTCTGATTCTCTGCATTCTCTGTTCTTCTTCCTCCACAAGTTCTGCTTAATCACCACCCCCTGCGGTACATGTGGAACACATACACACCAGCATCTGTCTTCCCAGACTTCATGGCCCCTTTTTTCTACCCTTGCCAGCTTCCTTGCTGTTATGGGCTGAGCAGAATGAGGTCATGAAGTGGTGATCAAATGAGGTAACAAAAATGATAAGCATCCAGACATTTTATTTGCAGTTAACAGTTTCCACAGCTTCTAAAATGGGCATCTTTGAGCTTGTTTGGAGTAAAATTGCCAAGTTTGCCTTGAGGAAATGGAGATTTGCATGAAAAAAAAACCCTGAAGCAAGACCAGCACCATGCTGTCCAAGCCTACTATTAGGCAATGTGAGGCAGATACACCAGACATCTGCTTCTGGATGTCATGAAAGGCATGCAATTTAATTATTCAATTCAATTGTTGTAATTTTTTTACTGCCCAGGAAGGGAAGTGCTTGTTGAAGATGTTCCTCAAGCATCAAAATAACTTGGTTGATTTTGGGAATTATTTACCTTGAACTGATGCATAGTGTGTGTGTATGTATGTATATGTGTGTGTGTGTGTGTGTAATTTGCTGATTTATCTCAAGAAATAAATGGCATGGCTTGAACAATCTAGGCTCAATTCCTAATCCTGGTTTTAAGAGGGCACCACACATAGTATTTCAAATATTTGTGAGTTTCTTTGGTGACCTTCGCCAAGCTACTGTTTCCCCAGCCTCAGGCTTGCTGTACCACAGGCCTGAAAATAGCAGAAGCAGATCAGTCACTGGACTAGGAGGGGCATCACTTCTATGTCCCCAATCAATGGGGACCCCTTGCCACCCTGTGCCTTGCCCCCACTTTCTGACCTAACAGTCAAGATCATGGCTGTGATTGTGGGGGGGACAGTTGTTTGTACCAAAATATGCCGCCGGTCAATAGTTATTAGCCATGTCAGCTAAACAAGAACCCACCTAACCAATACTCAGAGGCAGTTTAAGGAAAAACTTGACAAATTCAAGGAGGATAAGCCTATAAATAAATATTAGATATTAAAGCTAAGTAGTAAGGAGAGTAAAGAGGCTCTTGCAAATTTCCACCTAGCTATCTAGTGGATACAATATGGTATTCATCTAGTTAGCACATATTTGAAGACAAGTAGTGTAACTATCTATTAATCAATCTATTCTATTGCTCTTGACTCATATTCTAGGAGGTGTTATAGTTTATTAGATAAAATTTACATGACCAGAACACAAACATTCAGCTATCACACTTGCTCTTGAACTGCAGGTCTAACTTTCTTAATTTCCATTAAAGGGGAGTTTCTTCAGTCTCTCTTTCTTTTGGGTCAGACCCTTCCCTCAGAGATTCTGTGCAGTGGGTTTCTTTGAGGACTTAGAAGTTCAATGATGACCAAAGAGGTTTCTTTGTCTTCTCCAAGACCTTGCCAATGTCTTCTGTTGCTTACAAGCCTTATAAAGGTGTTAAAATTTGGTTATCTTTGTCAAGACACAAGGAAATGTGCTGTAGGCTTGTACACTCTAGCTGTGATATTTCTAGACAAAGACCTGCTTGTTGTTGTTGTTGTTGTTGTTGTTGTTTGCCTTCAAGTCATTTCTGATTTATGGTGACCCCAAGGTGAACCTATAACAGGGTTATCTGGGGCTGAGTGTGTGTGATGGACCCAAGATCACCCAGTGGGTTCCCATGGCTGAGTGGGGAGTGACATCCTGATCTCCAGGGTTATAGTCCAATGCTCAAACCATTATACTATGCTGACTCTCTCTGCAAACTATTTAAGGGAATCTGGTTGGCTAAGGCTGGAAAATATTCAGCAGCAGAATTCTTCGGTTATTACAGAAGAGTGCTGCCAAGTCTTGTCAGTTATAAATTTTAAATCTTTGATTAGTATAAAATGCACCTGAAGTACAAAAAAAAAAAAAGGAACACTAAATGTTCACAGGGCTTATTCTAAAGTAAGTGGGTATAGGACTGCACTGTAAACACTGTAATTTGTAAGACACAGAGACTCTTAACTACAGGATTTTTTTAACCACCAAAAAATGTCCTTCCTTTTTTATAAAAAGGTAACAATTAAGGATGGATTTACAACAATATAAATTATTGCAGTTAATATACTAATATTTATTGCATTTGATAAGATATTGAAATACAAGATTTATCTCACTTAGTTCTACAACAACCTCATGATTCTCTGGCATTATTTTAACATGCACCTGGACACAGATTGTGCAATGGAAAAGTCAAATGTTCAGTAAGAAATGTGTTGTTATGCAGTTGGCAATATGGGATTTAATCAGGAACAAGGTTCTGCCCTAAAAGAAGTAGATGAGAAAAAGATAAAGAAATAGAAAGTCAAAATGCCCATTGTTATCTCTGAGTCTTCATAAACTTCAATTAATAATATATTAGTGGGACCAATTACCTAACTGTGACCAAGGACAATCGATGCATGAAGATATATCTAGCTGCTTTGGATTTAGCTGTGTTGCTACAAGCATTGTCAGTTGTACCCAGCACTCCTTTTGCAACACAGTGGCAGGGTTTGCTGGTGCCTAGAAAGTCCTGCTTTCCAGATTTACTGGTTGATTAATTGACTGATTGTAATGATTTTCACCATTACATAAATTGTATTGATTTGGGCTCAGTTCACCGTGCCATTGTCTTTCATGGACATTGCCAATATATTTTCACTCAGTCTCTCAGTGAGACTGTCTGCCTGTTTTTACTACCTAACATGTGGGCCAAGATATGGGACAGCATAGCATAATAGTTTCACATATAGAACTATGACACGTCTGTCTACTCAGCAACCCCTGGACTCATCAGTTAGCTACTGGAGCCAGTCTTGTGGTCATTGTGTGATTGGTGGAGAGTGGGGGTGGGATTTGAGAGGTATCTGGCATCTGGGGACATAACCAGATTTAGAATAATTACATCCTCAACCAAGATCTGCAAGGGTTCTTTGGAGATTACACAAACATTCCACATCTGTCTAGGGGGACATAGCCAGATGCTTCTCTGACTCCCCCTCACTCTCCACCAGACACAGAATGGCCACTGGGGCACTGCAGCAGCTAATTGATGAGTCTAGGGTGGAGGTCTTGGTCATTGTAGAGAGTGGAAAAGAATTTCAAACTTGAAAATGACAAAAAGACATCTATAGACCTGCATATGTCATTAATCAGATGCTAGCCATGGTGCTGGGTGGACTGGGAGAAGTATCATCTCAATACCAGCTCTTTGGTTTCTTGTGCACATGAGGAAAAAGTTTAGAATAAACCCTAGTGTTTCTCCTGGCACAGAAGGAAAGTAGAGGCTCAGATGCAGTGACTTGCCGCAGGTCAAGCAGCAAGTTTGTGTTCAAGAAGGAAGAACAGCCACTGTGATCCTGATCTCTGCCACCTGACGCCCGCTGGGCTAATGACTGTACCCCAGACATACATGTTTTCCGCATGAGGTGAGTGAATCGCTCTGTGCCGTTACTTACCGCTTCTTCTTAGCTCGAAGCAACACAGACTCTTCCTTAAGCCCTTCTGCAGGGCTCCTCTGTTTGGTCCAGGGCGAATTGGAGCAGTGCGAGGTCTGCAGATCCGCACTGCTCAGGTTGAAAATGGCAGCTTCCTGTTCTTCATGGGTCTGGACCAACTGCTGATGCTGGCCACGCCCACAGCCCACCCTCCGCTGATCTCAGGCTCGCATTGGTGCAAGCCTGCGCATCTGCACAAGTGAGCAGGAACGCAATGGCGCGCTCCAGAAGATTGAAAGACTGGATTTTTCCGGTCTTCACTTAGCACGCTGGAGGACCACTTGGGGGCATTTTGGATAGGACTAAGGTGCGGAACTAAGGTAAATAGTCCGAACCTAGTCCGATCCAAGGTGCGGACAACCTCCGTGACAAGACACCTTGGCCCTTTTAACTTCCTGGTGAGGAAAGGGCCATAGACATAAACTCTGAAAAGCAGAAAAGCACTGAAAGACCTGAGAGCAATTTCTAAGCTTGGTAGAACTTGGAGCAGCTAAAACAAAGTGCTGGGATGGATGCTGCTCTTCCAGCATACTAAGAGGATGAGAGAAGAGGATGAAAGAGAAGTTGAGGAGGAAAAAGCCCACCTAGTGGAATTGAAGTTAGTGGGTTCTTCCTAGAGGACAGAGAATGAAAGAAAAGGGCAAATACTGAGATATGAGATCACTGGAGCCATATGGTACAAATTATGAGGGCCTGGTGGTCCAAATGGGGGCCTGGGCATGACTATATTGTACATGTTTTTTTGTCTTTGGGGTAGTCTCATTATTTGTCAATTGTTTTTGATATCCCTTGTACTGAATTTCAAAAAAAATAATAATTTTGAGATCTTGTGTGAACATTTTTAGCTGGTTTTCCAGGGGCTCAAAATGGTCATTGGGCAGACCAGGAAAGGAGGCCAGACTTTTCAGTGGTTTTTCAGCCACCACCAAGAGAAGCAGCCTGACCATGGAAGCAAGGAGGAAAGCAGTTTCAAACAGCTCCAGGTGCCACAGACACTTGCCCATTCCACCCAACTCACTATAGCCACCTCTGTCTCTCAGCATCATTGTCTGCCCACCCACCTTGGTGCCACTGGGAACACCGCAGCAATGCCTACTAGGAACTCTCCTTCCAGACAACAAGTTTCTGGAGTCTTTTCCCAGCCCTCAGGAAGTCAAGGATGGAGGGCAGCAGATGACCAGCCCTTTCCTCAGATCCCTCTTCTTCATGCACAGTCTGGAACCCCTTCCTGCTTGCCTCCAACCCACCATCCTGGCTCAGAGGTGCTTACCCTGGTGGCAAGGCAGCTTGCAATCCCCCTCCCCTGATTGCCCCTGGCTGTTGCTCATATCTGCTGTTGGTGAATAACTGATGGGAAGGGGTGATGCTTGAAAAATACTTTAAACCAGAACCTAAACCTGCTCTGAGTCTTGACAGCCTGACCTCAAGAAAGCAACTGAGGCCTGGCAATGAGTAGGAACCCCTCCACTGCCTGCTACCTGGAAGCTTTGTAATATTGCTAGGTCATATATATAGTTAAGGCAAAAGGGAAAAAAATGGGAAAAGTACCTTATAACAATGAAGCATCCTAAACTCATTACCCTGGGAGTGAATACTACCAAAACAAATTGGATTTACAGTGGTCCTTCCACTTTTGCAAGGATTCAGGATACAGAATATTTGCAAAAGTGGAAAAACTGTGAATAATTCCTCCAATGCACTTTTTTCCATTCCCTTGCCTTTTGCTCAGGCATGGAGAAGGAAGGCAGGCATGCCTAGGCAAAGGAATGGGAGGAGAAGAATGACTGGGGGGAAGGCAGGTACACGCCTCACAAATAATCAGATTTGTGAAGGTCAAACCTGCAAATGTGGAGGGAGGACTGTATTTTCAAATAGACATATACAAGACCACGCTACTTTTACAGCAGATTTCAGTATGTCCACCAGAATTCTCAACAGTTCAAGACACAGAAGTAACAGGAATAGAATAGCCAATCTGATTTCTTTTAAACACACACACACACATGCACACACCCCCACACTCACGATTTAATTTAGTCTAATCCAAGAGACCAATTCATTATTCTGTTCAGTGCCTACTTCATTCAGTTAACAAAATTGGTTTTTTTTCTCAAGATCCACATTAGGTGCCGTATCATATTAGATTATATAAATTATGCTGAAAACATCACAACTCTTGATAGAAAGCTATCAGATACATGGATTGAATACATATAAATAGGCCTTCTTAGATCTCTTATTGAGATAGACTACAAGGGCTTGACACAACTTTGAAGGTATCTTATATGGCAACATTACTGCTGTTGTTCTTGTTGTGTGCCTGTAGGTTGCTTCTGACTTATGGCAACCCGAAAGCAAATCATGGGTTTTTCTGGAGCTGAGAGTGTGTGATGCATCCAAGGTTACCCAGTAGACTTCCATGGCTGAGCAGGGAATCAAACTCTGGTCTCCAAGGTTATAGTCCAAAGTTCAAACCACAACACCAAGCGGGTTCTCAAAGCAACACCAGTAATAATTTGAGTGGTGAAAAGTTCATATTAGTAACTTTTTGAATAAAACGGATCAGCACTGCCACCTTGTGGCTACAAAATCAAGTATTCTCTCTAAAGGCTTGATTTGTTGACTGGATATTGCAGGTCCTGAGCTAGATAGAGAGATTGATTAGATTAGATTCTCTCTTCTTTTAAACAGCTCTGTCCTGTATGAGTAGAAATTCACATAGCCTTCAATACAAAATATTTTTACATGAAATAAGATTATTGATCTGTCATACCCTAAATTCATCAGATCCCATCTGATCTTGGCAGCCAAGCAGGGTCAGCTCCAGTTATTACTTGATGGGTAACAGGCAATGAATACCAGATGATATAGGCCATACTTCAGAAGAAGGAACTGGCAAAACCACCTCTGAGTATTCTTTGCCTAAGAAAGTCCTGTGAAATTCATGGATTCCATAGGATGTTGAAAGTGGATTAATAGTGCTGTTACAGTCTAGTGCGGAAATGGCTAAAATGTACTAGTTTTTCAGATGCCATAAGGTTTTCAGCACTACCCCTCTGGAAATTTCTGAGAACAGCACTTTCTGGCAAGGCTGAAGGAAGAATTACCTACCAAAGATAACTGATTTAACCTAGAGCCCCTTGCAGGCCCTGGTATGTTCTGTGAAAGGATGTTGCAGCATTCATTTAAGTGCTCGTGTGCAAGTGCACTGCAGTGTTCATTTCAAGGGAGGGAGCAGAGCTCTGTCGGTCAAGGCATATGCTTGTAGATCTGCTTGCATCACTGAAATTAACCAGATTGCTGGGCTGAAAGCCAGAGGTCTTAAAGTGACAGAGGCATGAGAAACAAATAGTATATAGCAAAGGGCCATAAAAGAAAGCCAGTCACTGTGAAATGGAAAGGATCTTAATACAGATAATCTCCTGGGACTACAGCTCGGTGCAGAAATACATTCTTTGCATGCAGAACATTCCCAGTACAGACTCTGATCCAACCCCATGGTAAGTCTGCAAAAGACTTTTGTCTAGGATGCTGAAGAGCTGCTGACAGTCAGTGTGGACTAGGGTTGAGAACTGTATGGCTCATGAGCTACACTTGGCTCCCAAAGCTACTTAACCATGCTTGGGAACCTTCAAGGCCACTACATGTGGTTCTTTACCACTTCCCCCCCTAGACTTGGAATTGCCCTAAGCCTGACCCTTCAAACAGAGCACTGGACAGAGAGCCTCTCTGAAGGTTGTTGCAGGTGCAGAATACAGTTAAGTAATTTTAGACTCTGGATCATCTAATAGCAATGGCTTTTAAGGTGAAGAAGATGTGTGTTATTTCACTCCCCTCCTGTGTTTTGGAAAGTCTCTTGCTTATTCTGTTGAGTGGGGCCCTAGGCTTCTGCCCCAAAGTCCTCATCAGAAAGCTCCACTAAGCAGGAAGCTCCACTGAGCAGGCTTAAGCAGTGCTTCTTAGTGTAAGAATGCTACTCTTAACAAGGATGAAGAATATCTGTATTTTTCATCCATGAGAAAGATATGCAACATAAATTGCAGGTTCTCTCCACATTTGTGAGTTTGACTTTCACAGATTTTATTGTTTGCATGTTTCTTCAACCCCTGCTCCCCTCCCCTTCTGCGATAACCTTCCCTCTCAGGGGCTCTGATCAGGCTGCAAAGCCCTTTAAAAACCTACCTCTGGTTCTTTTCCTCCTCCACAGCCACTGCCTAGCCAGCTAAGCATGGCTTGCAGCCCAATTTCTTGGTACCATAAACCCTGTCCCAATGCCTCCCACACACCCAAGAAAACAGTTGGGCTAGAGAGAAGAATTGCAGGGTGCTATGCCAACCCACCTCTTTTCCCTGACCTGGTTTGGACCCTGGTTACCATTCTCCCCACCAAGCCAAAGCCCCTTTCCCACACACACATTTTAATTTTTGTGATATTTTCACTTTTCCAAGGCTCCTACGCCCCTAGCAAATGTGGAGGATCAACTGTACTTCTGTAAAAACAGTATTCCTATTTAAATTGACTATGCTGGAACAAAATCCATTGTACCTGTTAAAATGTCATGGAACCACAACTGTGGGAGCCTCTGCAAAGAAGAAACCACAACTGTAGAGAAAACCTCTTAGCAAGAGGCAGAGGGTGTCATCCTCACTATGAGGAATCATGAAACCCCTTTGTCCCCCCTTTATCTGGCATCTCTGAGCTTCCTGAGAGACACTGAAAAATTCTGCAACATGTCCTGGCAAATATATTTTACCTTTAAGTAATTTTTACTCTCCAGAAGTCAACTATGTGCAAAAATATTCTGTTCCCTCAAGGTCAGACCATTCAGCTGTTTGGGGCCCTGATAAGAACCATGGAATGTAGTGTTACTTGACCTGCAACACTCACCTCAGCTGACTTCAGCTAAATAAAGAGATAGTAGAACAGCCAAGAGTGTTTTGTTTTTTTTAAAGCAGGTAGTCCTACCGTAATTTGTGGAACCTGAAAAGAGGAACCATGTCACTGACATTAATTAAGCTAAACTGACTTAAAAGATCAGTTGGAGCTGGAATTCTATAAGGAAATATCTCTTATTTCCTCTCTTTGTTTCTGCAAGAAAACAAAATAAACCTCCCCCATATATATATATAAAACCAAGATGAGCTTACTTTATTTTTCTCACAGTTGTTCTGTTTCATTTGCATCAAGAGCAATTGGTGAAATCTCACTAGTATAGACTGCAATACTTTTCTTAGATGGCTTCCAGGTTGATATTTAGCATGCAACAGTCATGTTTTGTTAAACCAGTTTCAGTGGGCATCCAGACAGACACTGTCATCATTCTTTAGCAAAGAGCCTGTGTTTTGTCTCCAGGTGTCATTGCGAGCAATTTATCCGCAGCCACTCTTTTCATTATTAGCTGATTTAAATATTGCAAATAATAACTGTTTTCCCACTGTATCTTGAGGAGCAGCATCTATATGATAACATTGATTCTGATGAATGGAAAGAACTGTGGGTGGCAATCATCATCTTTCCAGCAGATATTTTTGCTTTCTGGGAATTAGTGGTATACATTCACTGCAAGATGCAATTGTGACCGTAACACAGTATTCCAGAAAATAAGCTGATTTAGCCCAGATTAGACTCATGTTCAACCCAATTTTGATTCAGTTTGGTTTTTTCATAAAGGACATACTTCTAAAGAGGCTTCCCATGTTCCCCTTCCCCTAAAGATGATTTCATGGCAGGGTAGGTTCTCTTTATAAGCAAAAGCGATCAGCTGGAATGAAAAGAGAATGCTTGATGATAATAGTGAGCTATGCTAGAAATAATAGTCAACTGTGATAGGATTCATTCTTCCTTCTGATGTCACAGGAAACAGAACTGTGTGGAGTTTCTTTGAGCTCTTATCCTAATCGCAAATTCATTTTTGGAGTTTGGATGCTTTGGGCTGCAATCTTATACATACTAACCTAGAGAATAAATCCCACCGAATCCATTAGAGATTACACCTGAGTAAACCTGTATATGATTGTACCATAAGAAGACCGAACAGCACAACCCATTTGCAAGAGGGAACTATCAGGAGACTTCAGGAAATCCCAAAATATTCAGAAGGAAAAAAAAACCTCCATAGGGAGGAGGGAAATGCTGCATGAAAAACAAACATAGTCAAGCAAAAAAAAGAGAGAGAGAGAGAGAGAGAGAGAGTGCTGACTGTTGGAGCCAGAGGCAGGAAAATGGTGAGAAGAACAGAATAGAGTGCACTGGAGAAGGACATGTCTGCTCTTCTAGCTGGAATACTGAACAGGCACACTCAACTTGTTGCTAGCTTCCTACTTGTTTGTTTTCACTTACACTGATTTGTTCACTGATTTGTTCACTGTAATATGAAATAAATCTTGATCCAATTGAAGAACAGAGGATTCTTTGGAGCAACAGGCTGTGTCCCTTCATTCTGCCCCTTTTCTAACTAAAGGTTAACTTTGCAGGAGAAAGATGAATCACTCTCGATATTTTGCCGAGGCATTTACTCTAGAGTCTAGACTAATGTACTTTCAGCTATGGCATTCTCAGAATTCCAGGTCTGCAAGAGGGATTTACCACAAGCTAAGCTGAACACTCTGAATATTTATTTCTGATGTTAACCTTACCTGAATTAGAGAGAGGGCTTGAGCAAAATTTCTTCATTCATGTGTGATGATTTTCCTATAAGGAGATAATCTCTCTGTAGGCAGCCAATGTGGGGGAAAAATGGGTAGATGTATCCTATTATCTGTGAAAATTATTTGATTTTAATTACCTATACTGCCTTGGATCCCATTTGGGAGAAAGGCAGGATACAAATTTAATAAATTTAAAAAATGCTGACGAGAGCACCATTTTCCCAACATGGGTAATCACAGAAAAATAAAATACATATTCTTTACACACACTGGTGACAAAACAAGATGCTGGGGAACCAGTGGACTTAGGGCTGTTGAACTACAACTCCCACCAACCCTGATTATTGACTATCACTATTATTTCCGCTATGGCACCCCCGGTGAGGACCCCCAGATATCCTTTTGATATCATTTAATTTGGCCTTAGCTGAACTGGTTGCGATTACCTCATCTCACGTGTTCGCAAAGTTCTCCGGATAAGCACGGACAGAAAGCGGCCATTAATGGTTTACATTCCATTTCTCTTTGTAGCCAGCAACCCAAAACTCGCCCAAAGCTTTAGGGAACTTCCCACCACAGACTCCTCAATAGCCACGTGGTTCTCAGTCAAATTACTCTTGTGAGTTGGGCCATCAATGTCTCGGCCAAAGGTATTGTTTCTACATGCAAATCCCATCACACTAAACCTGACCTCACCAAATCCTTTCGTCCGGCACCGAAACCTCTTTTGTTTTCCTTTGGGACTGCCATAGCCGAAAGACACGATCTTCCCTATAAAAACCCTTCATTTCTAACCGATCCTCGGATCACCTTTGACTGCCATACTGCCCTGCTGCTGGTGTGTTTAAAGGACTCCCCTCACGCCCCACGCTGAGCTTTCTTCCCCGAACCTCCAACCTCTCCCCAGGACTACAGAACAGGTCATATTGCCCTCCCTTACAACTCTTTTCTTTTCCAGTTAGTTAGTTTGTGTTGTCATCTGTGTGTTCCTGTTAATAAAGAAGTGTTCATTCTTTTAAAACCTTGTCTAGCCACTCTCTAACCTGACGCTGTATACATAGGGTAAAAGATCTCGCTACGTTACCCTGCCTCTTGCTAGCAAAACCAATGCTCTGAGTTCTAATTTCCCCATCTTTGGTATTTTAATTGGCAGAGCTGGGCGCCCCTCGCGGGACCCCCAATTTTCAGGGTAACATCACAGCTGGGGTTGATGGGATATGAAGTCTAGGAATATCTGGAAAGTCATAGGTTTCATAAAATCATAGTATCACAGAGTTGGAAGAGACCACAGAGGCCACTGCTATAAGCCAAGGGAGGACAATTTTGCTGTGGTTGTGGACACTCCTACTCTCTTTTAAGATCAGGAAAGACCTTTTTCAGACAGTAAGTAAATAAGAAATCAACTGACTGTTTGAAAAAGGGCCTCTCCTGGACCCACCTCCCAGGTTGTGGGCAGGAACATTATTTTGTTTTTAAAATCCACATTTTTGTTGTTGCTGCCAGATTTGAAGAGAGGTAGTAGTAGGTCCCTGGCCCTCAAAAACAGCTTTAGCAGCTCATATATAGTCAAAGGGCTATACTTTCCCCATCCCTGCTCTAACTACTATACCACAGTAGCTTCCTTTATTTTACAATAAAAAGGGTGCCCCCCCACTAAAAAATCTGACCTGCTTCTCTTCTATGATGCAGCTGTATTTGCACCATTCGTGTAGCCGAGCAACCTCAGAATGTGGTCAAGATGGCAAAAGTTATTCCACAGGGAGAACATACAGGGAAGGAAAGGCTGCAGTAGTTTGCTTTGGTCCGAGCCTACTAGGAAGGGTGACATTCTGCCCCTTCCTCCCTGCTGAGTCAATTGAGTACAAACTGCTTTTGCAGTTTGAACTCAGTTTACAGCAGTTGAAGTAACCTGAGGATAAGAGGGAAGTGTGGGAAGGGGAGAGAAACTGGGATATTTTAAAAATGACTGAAAAACTGGAAAGACAGAAGATGGATCAGGACTGTCCATGCCAAACTAGGACAGTTGTAGGGGATGCACATCACTGTAGTACCCACTGTTAGCATTACAGTGGTCAAAACTAACTGCTTCAGAGCAACATCTCATTTACCAATCTTTTAATAGCTGAAGCTAACATTCTCTCAGTGGAATCACACATCTTTCTCCCCAAAGAATTTAATGAATGTATATCTTGAGTGGCATGAACAAAGAAGCAAGAAACTTTGAAAACAATGCCAAATAAGCCAAAGCTGATTCTAACCTAGTCTCAGCTGATTTTGCAGTATTAGAAAGCATATATTCACAGCACTGTTCCATCAGTTCCAAAACTGAGGAAATGCTGGTTTTGTTCACCATAACACAGTGGTGGACCACCAAAAGTTCCTGGTAACTCAGGCAGCTGGTATGATTTCTCCAACAGGTTTTAAAGTACTTTAAGATCTCATAGACTATGCAGTGACATGATCCATGCAAAGTAAGGGATTAAAACAGAGTGGGCTCCTTTGTAATACAGTCAAGTGGAAATAAAATACTTTCATGTGTCTCAGAGCCTCAGATGATACTGGGCTGCTCTATGACAGCTCTGCACAGCATATCTTTTCTACTCAAAGGCAAACAAGTACCTGGTGGCAATTAAAGTTGGAAAAGTTACATTTTGAACTACAGCTCCCAAAATCCCATGCTGCTTGGGGATTTCTGAGAGCTGTTGTCCAAGAAGTAAGCTTTTAACTCTATGGTTGGTACATTAAAATATATTCAGAAAGAGAGCTCTCCATCACACAGCTAACTGGGCAATGGGAATAAAGGAAGCAATTGCTACAAATACTTGCATATCAGCTTCCAGTATGCATACAGTTCCCATCTGCAATCATTAGCTGTGTTTGCTGCACACTTAGAGAATTTGTGACATATTACATTAGTGTCACATCTATCCTTTCTGACACACTAAGTTATGATAATTTGAAAGTATCATGATGCTTTTACTGCCCTTCTAAAGAGACAGAAAAATCAATTATAGTATATACTTCTGTGGAATTATTAGCTTGTGGTTATTAATGTTATTGACACCGTAAGAACAGGAAATTTTGAACTGGAGGCACATTATTCTGTGGTTAAATATGGAGGCACTTTGTAATGCCTTGGAGTATTCTTCCAGGCTTACTAGAAACCTGAAGACAGAGCAAATAATCCAGATCAATAAGACATTTATTTTTAAGAGTGGAGGGAGGGTTTCCCCCACCTTTTCCTGGACTGAAATGCATTTCCTTTAATAATGCTCATCCTTATGTCATTGTTTTCCTGGTAATCAATTTAGGATGTGCTAAGGCATTTTATACTTATTTTCAAACTATCTCTGGTCCAGCTTTACATTGACAGATGATTCCATTAATACACTTGGTTCAGAATTTATAATGCATTGCCAAATAAAGAAAAGAGCTTTTTTGGCTTGATGCTTTTAAAACCTGAGAACCATGCTGTGACAAAATCATATTTTATTAATTGCCCTTGGAAAATTGGCAACCTTATAAACAAACTTCAATAAACAACACTGAATAGAAAAAGATAGCTGTCAATCCTTTTAAATGGGTAAAGTGAGCAAAAGGCATTGTTTTACATATTATTTTGTATCTCACACTTTCCCAAACAGAATGGAGATAGGATGGGAATACTATGGAACAGAATGAATTTCCTCAAGAACACTGCAGACCCTCTGTGTGTGTGTGTGTGTCTCAAATATGCATTTTCAGAAGGCTCACACTTACTCGTTCTTAAGAAGCACCAGTGCTCATATGCAATATTATTCCTTTGCCCTTTATAGATTCCCACTCCACCCAGACACCCAAAACTTAGATCTTGATCCTCTTGCTCTAGTCCACTTAAAGCTGTTCATTTTAAGCTCTCCTGGCACACACATTTCTATTCAGAGCAGCCAAACCAGTTTTAATAGGTTTCTTTGAAATGAGTAAGATATTTATTTTAAGAGTAGAGGGAGGCTTTACATACAGCCTCATAATGGCAGGTATGTAAAGCCTCCTTCTACTCTTAACATAAAAACATACACTTATAAAAATAGAGAACGTAGAATGGATAGTAAAGTAACTTTTCCTCCCAACTTGCAGTTTGAATGACTTCCAAAAATAGATAGCTAGTTTATTTTTCATTCTTACACCTTTCCTTTATGCTTAACATGACATACAATGAAATGAAAACAATGTCAATGAAAACATATTAAACCTCTGTATATATGTCACCTTCTAAAACCATTTATCAAGGAGTCATGTTGGGTGTGTTCAATCTCCCCCCCCTTTTTTTTTTTTAAGGAGAAAGAGCAATTAAAACTACCCAACGCAGGGATAGAACAGCTATAATTTGAATGTTACAGGACAGGTTCCAAGCTGGTGAAACTGCGCTAAAATGTTACATCTTTCTTTAGTCCAAGGTAAAAGCTAGCATGGTAGTCATTAGAGACATTAAGGAAAAAAGCCTTTGTGGAGTATACAGGAACTTAGATGGAGAGAGTACTATCTCAACAAGAATAAGGGCAGGAAATTGTGAATTCTACCAAGAGGCCATAATTATGGATCTGTACATTTAATGTTGATATTTCCTGAGCAAGATGGAATCAGAAGTTGATTAGAAGGCATTTCAACTCAGTTCTAGGATCTAATTATCTGATGGCTCTAATAGCTGAGGGCTCTCATGCAGAAGTCACAGACATTGGCACTTTGAAGAAAGAGGTAAATACCATCCCCCAGCCCTTCTGAAGTTCATCCAACAGCATCAGATTCTGCATCCCATCCCCTGAGGTACCTTTGACACGAGATTTCAATGAATACATCTCAGACTCAGTGGAGTATCAGAAAGGAGCATTCTCCTAAATGCTTTCTCTCAGTTAAATATACTGCTACCTAGAAGCTGACAACAGTGCCACAGAATGGCACTGTCTCTTAACCAGCTGACTTCAGAACCCAGAGGGTATGACTTCATTTATGATTCTTACCAATTTCATTATAAAACAGTTGTTCCAGGCAACATCTTCCATCTTAGATGCACTAAATTGTGGTCCTGAACAATATCCATTGGACTTTGATTCAATAACTTCTAGCTCTGTCCAGGGTGACAGCCTTGTTTCAGCACCAAATTGGCTGTAGAATCCCGGGAGTCTGCCTTTCTGCATCTCACTTGGACTGTTGTCTCTTTTGAGAATTGGAAATCATGACAATCAGGACCTGCTCAGGTAATGGAGCCATTTATCCAATTACAACTATATTTGACCCCAGCCTTGCAAGCTTCATCCCCTATACACACTAATGGTCAGGTAGGCACTTAGTATGGTTCCTGCACATTGGCCTTGAACAAAGCCCAAACAGAAGCAAACATCTTCGGAGACTTAGTCCACATTTTAAGGAAACCTCCCCTTGATCCTCTTTGTAGTTTTCTAAATTCAGTTATAAATAGATAAAAGGTTCCTAGGTCACCCATCTCCAAATCTCCAAAATTACAGAAGGCAAGGGAGAGACATCGCTGCTATTACCTCCAATCACTGATCAGTTGGCAACAGTTGGCATGGTTCTGTTCAACATTTACCCTGCTCATTGAGAGGGCTAATTGCTGTCAGCAGGCATTTGCTAAGAGTGTTATTCTCCTCTTCCCCATGTGGGCATGTGGAAGGAGAGTGAAGATGTCCATCTTGGGACTCAGCCAGCACCAATAAGTATTAGCTGAGATCACTTTGCTCCTCATCTTCATAAATCTAAGGGTGTGGCCACATTCCCTTATGCAGTCTGACCTGCAGAGGTCTAAGGAAGATCCAGTCTATTCTCCCTGTGTGCTTTACCACATGTGTGCTCAGCTGTCATAGAGGATCTATGGCCAGAGGCTAACTGTGCACCTCTGTTTTGTAAACAGGATGCTTTGAAACTGCAACTCTCCCACTTGGAGGAAATGCCACTCAACGTGGCTGAGTTTACTTCAGAGTAGGCTCATCTATATGTCTACTTTCTTTCTAAGGAAAGAAAAATGAAGGGCTTAAAATTTTTTTCAGTATTGTTGCATGCTCAGTCTTCACACAATATTTCCTGCTCTTTTGCCACACTGACCAAACGCTCTTATTCCTCCTTTTCTTTACTTTAATTTTAATATTTAAACTAGTGTGGTTAAGTTATGGTTAAACTATAGCTTGGAATGTTGCTTTTAAGAAAAATGAATACAATGGCATGCTGCAGTCATCCATAATATTCTGGGATCTAGAGCAACATTGCCCTGCTACTGCTGGGTTATGGATGGCTTCAGTGTGTTGCTGTATCTCATTCTTTGTAAGAGTAAATTTCCAAGCTCTGCAACGAAGATTTGGACTGGTGCATTCCGGAAAGAGCAGACTATGTTGTAGGCACAGAATTTAGGTTCTCTTGATGCAAAATCTGGGTATTTTGTATCCTTGTGACATCCAGCTTTGGCTATTAGCCCAGGAACATAGAAAAAGAATTGCTGCAATGAATCAGACACATGGTCCACTGGTTACAGTAACCTTATATCTGTAAACTGAGAATTAATATTAGCAGAGTTGCCTGAGACTGTCTCTGGACAGCACCAACCCCTCCCACTCTGGATTGCATGACTGCAGCAGATGAAGATATATTCACCCCCCCCCCATTTCCAGGCAGGAGAGACTGACCATAACAGGAACTTTGCACAACCTCTACTTCCAGGTGTGAAGAAGTTTCTGTCAAACCTTCAAATGACTAAGCAGAGTCAGGAAAAGATAGAATGTTTGTTTTGCAAAGTTCATTTGTTTAAGATGTTTTCATGGCTATTCCAGACAAAAGAAATTAATTGCCCATCTTTTCTTTTTTTCAGATTATTTGGGCTTCTTTTCCCTTTGGTTCTAAATGAAAGTGGCCAAAACATGGCAGAGGTTCATACTGCAGTCCTGATGGGACATGGCAGAAGTTCATACCGTACTTCTGATGGGACAGCAAAATCTCTCTCTCTCTCTCTCACACACACACACACATACAAACACACAGTCAACTTGGGAAACAAATAAATGACAGTAGAGATGGTTTTATTATGTGCAAGAATATCCAGTTCGATACCAGGATAGTTTTGCAGGACATGGCTTTTACTCTATACATATCCTGCATCTTGAGTATTGTCATATAAAATGCCCTTTTTAACATTGGAGAAAGCTAGCATGCTTGAAAGTTCACACTGCTAATGAAGAATATGGGAGCATGCCTTATACCAGCAAATCAGACCATTGGTCCATTCAGTTCTATATTATCTTCACTTCCTGGCAGAAGCTCTTGAGTCTTTCAGATGGAGGACCTTCCAGCCTCCCTCAGAAATACTGGGCATTGAACCTGGGACCTTTTGTATGTAAATCATGTGTACTGCTACTGAACCGTGACCTTCTGCAATCAAGTTTAAGCCAGTTAGTAATACAGCCAACAAGGAAATATTTAAGTTAAGTAATAAAACCACAAAGGAAGGAAGTATGCAGATAAACACAGCCTTTTACAGTTCCTCTTTCTTTCATTTGCTAACCCTTTAACAAAGAATCCTGCAAAACCTTCCAAAAATGGGGATGGCTGTGTGTTAACATGTATCCACAGCATTAATGCAAAACAATTCTGAACCTGCAGTATTTCTGAACAATTCTGAACCTGCAGTATCTTTCCACTTGCACCTGAATTTCTGAACAATTCTGAACCTGCAGTATCTTTCCACTTGCACCTGAATTTTATGACTGGCCAATAGCAAAATTCTACATCAGAATACTTTCAAATGAGGGAGATGCAATCTTTTAACCTCAGGTTTTAAAACCAAAAATAATGAACCGTAGAGTACAGTCTGATCTTCATCGATATTTACAAGTAGTTATAGCAGGACACGGTGGCAAGAGTGCTTTCAAGTACAATAATTTTGTCCCATGGTCCTGTGATAAGTCATACCATGGATACACAGGTATTCATACTGGGAAAACTGTTCTGCCATGTTTTGCCTCCTGTTCAATTTCTTTTAAGCACTGATTGCTTATTCTTCAGCTGCCATCACCCTAGTTGGTTACTCTCCAGATGTTAAACATTAGGATATGCCCACTGAAATTGATTTCTAGAACCAAGGTCTTGAAAGGGAGCAATTAATATAAGTAAAGAGCTCTTCACAGAACTCAGACTTAGCAATAGGATGGTAGTAAAAACACAAACAACCAACACTTGTTTTAAATAAATTCAAATCAGAAGGCCAGGAGACATATATCCTCTGGTGTTAAAGAAATGTCCAGGTGTTATTTCAGAGTTATTGTCTACAGTTGTTGAGAGAATGGGTATGGAGATGGACAGATGCTGTCTCCATTCTCAAAAAGGGGGGAAAACATTTGATCCAGGGAATTATAGGCCATCAGTTTGAGATGAACACAAGGAAAAATTCTAGAATAGATTATTAAATAGTCAATCTGTAACTATCTGGAAAGTACTGTATTCATTTCTAAGGCCATTTCTGCACTACACTGTTATAGTGCTATTATTCCACTTTCAACATTCTGTGGGATTCTGGGGTTTGTAGTTTACTGAGGCCAAAGAGCTCCCTGGCTGAGAATTCTGAATGGCCTTCTCTAAACTGCAAACCCTAGGATTCCATAGGATGATGAAAGTGGAATAGTAGCACTATAACACTGTAGTGCGGAAATGGCCTAAAAGTCAGCATAAGGTTTGTCAGGATAAGTCATGTCAGACCACCAGTCACGTATCTTTTTCTTTCTTTTGTTTGGGGAGGGAAGCAGATTCACTATTTTCATGGATCCTGGAATACCTGAGACCAGCAGCTGATGAAAGGTCCTCCTTCTGTCCCCATTGCCACTGCTGTGGTCTTGGAGAAAGAGAAAAATTGGCAGAATCTGCTAGACTTAACCCTCCCCACCACTACCGTTCCCTTTCCCTTTCCCTTGTGTATCATTTCTTAGTTAGATTGTAAGCCTGAGGACAAGGAATTGTCTAATTAACAATTTGTAAACCAGAAAGCCAGCAAGGTGTAGTGGATTAAGTGGTGGGTTGCAACTTTGGAGATGGGGGTTTGAATCCCTACTCAGCCCTGGAAATCCACTGGATGACCTTGTGTAACTCACACTCTCTTAGCCTCAATGGAAGGTAAAGGCAAACCCCTTCTGAACAAATCTTGCCAAGGAAACCTTGTGATAAGTTCTCTTTAGGCCATTTCTGCACTAGCCTATTATGGTGCTATTATTCCACTTTCAATGTCCTGTGGTATTCTGAGGTTTGTAGTTTACTGTGGCCAAAGAGCTCTCTGGCTGAGGATTCTAAATGCCCCTCCCTAAACAGCAAACCCTGGGATTCCATAGGATGTTGAAAGTGGAATAATAGCACTAGAACAGGCTAGTGTGGAAATGGCCTTAGTGTCACTATAAGCTGGAAATTACTTAAAGGCATGCACTAGCGCTATGACCACCACTACCACCAACAGCTCATTTTTGAGCCTTTTTCAGCTGAAGAGTAGGGCATAAAAACTCTAAATAAATAACTGATAAATGAATGCTGCAGACATAGCACATCTTGATTTAAATAAAACATTTAACAAGCTTCCCCATTATATTCTTGTTAAAAAGATGGTAAAATGTGTGTCGGAGGATACTACAATTAGGTGGATCCACAACTGGATGAGTGACTATACTCAGCAAAAGCAAATTAATGGCTCATCATTTTCCTGTAGGGAGGTTGTGAGTGGACTGCAGCAGGACTCTGTGCTGTTTAGCAGTTAGGCTTGGATGAAGGTGTTGAGGGATTGTTTTTCAGATATTCAGATACACAAAACTAGGAAGGTTAGCCAACATCATAGCGGACAGAATCAAGGTTCAAAAGGATATAGAGAGGGTGGAACACTGGACCAATACTAACAAGATGAAATTGAGAGAGTTAAGTGCATAGTCTTACTTTTAGGTAAAAACAAATCAAAGTATTGGGAAGACCTATCTAAGCACTAGCATGTGAGAAAAGGATCTAGATATCTCTGTGAATTGCAAGCTGGAAACAAGTCTGTAGTGGAGCAGCTAAGAACGTGAATACAATCCTGGACTGATTTAACAGATGAACAACACCCATGTCATGGGAAGTAATAACTCGTCTTTATTCTTCATTAGTCAAGTGAAATTCAGAGCACCTGTGCCCCATTTTAGGACAGTAATTGACAAGTTAGGGGAGTCAACAGAAGAACGACTAGGATGGCATAGAGACTTGCAAGCAAGCCCTAAGAGGAAGAAGCATTTGGATATGATTAACCTGGAGAAAAGAAAACTAAGGAGAGACATCATATCAGATTTTAAATATCTGAAAGGCTGCCAGGCAGAAGATGAAGGACATTTGGTCTCCTCTTGCTCCAGAGGACAGGACTAGAACTGACAGGCCAAGAGCTCAGGGAAGCAGATTTTTGCTCAATGTTTGGAGAAACTTTGTAGCAGTGAGAATGGCTCAACAGTTCAGGAGAGACTGTTCAGACAGAAAGAACAGACTGTTCAAAACAAACTGCCTCAAATTATGATAGGTTCTCCTTCACTGGAAATATTTAAACAGAGAGTGGATATCCATCTGTCAGGAATGCTGTAGCGGAACCCTGCATTGCAGAGCCTGCATTGGAGGACTGGTTGATCTCCAAAGTATCATTCCATCTCCATGGATTGTATGAAAAATGTAGAATGCTAATGACCATCCCATTGACTGGATGGATAACATTTCTGAAATTACACATCTTTTAGTGTGAGAGAAAGCAGAGCTCACATTACAGGATCAGATGCAGTGAACAGCTGGCCAGGAGGTGGTATTAAGGCCTACAAACCTCTAACCCAAAATTAAACACAATTACCTTGAGGTCAGTACTCTATATAGCACAAGGATCAAGAGGTGAGGAGTGTTTTTAACCTTTCCATGGAGTCTGAGGTTCTATCAAGGACTCTAGGATTCTCATAGAAGAGATAGGGGTGACAGAATGTGTGCTTGGGCAGGGAACATCTTTTTCTTTTTCTTTTTCAAAATAGCAGTAGCCATACATTGCCCCCATCAAGCATTACACAGAAGCTTAACAACGATTTCCAGAGCCAATTCAGAAACACTGCTCATTCAAATTGACATTGACAGAGTGGGTGAGACAGGGACAAAGCTTAAAAGGGATGCAGGTGCATCAGCAAGAAAGGATTAGTGTGACTGATAACTCTTCTCCCTCTGAAGGATTTCTCCCTGCTTTAATATCTTTAAGCATTAACCTGATTTTGGGTCAACTAAAATGGGAGAAGAAAGAGGGAAAGTGAAATCTAGTTCTGTTGGACATTGTTTTTGACACAGCCACTCTGCTTCTGTGTGTTGTTTTACCTGTTATTGGCTTATGCAAGTTTCTCTGGGCTAGCATTGCACTGAAGGCAGAGGAAAGTATGGAAACTTGGTCTTGAAAAATATTCAGAAGCTACAGTTAGTGTAAAACGTGGCAGCCAGAGTATTTTGTAGGTCACTTTTTTTGTATGAAATTTTCTTCCAATTTGTTTCTAAACTCAGTTCAGTATACCGGCTTTGACATTCAAAGCTTTAAACAGCTTGGGGGAAGGATATCTGAAAGGCTAGCTCCCTATATGAACTGGCCCAGAACATAAAATCCTCAGCAGTGGTCCTGTAGCATGTCTTACCACCCCAAGAAGCTTAGCTGGTGAATACATAAGTCAGGGCTTTCTTTCCATTGGCACCTTGGTTGTGGAAGTCCTTCTCAAGGGAAATCAAGTGGTCTCCATCTTTGTGGAGCTTCAGGGAGCAGCCAAGGCTACATTGTTTCATATGATTTCTGGTCTTCAAAAGCATGTTTTGGGGATTGTTTGTATTTGTATGTGTGTCCAGGTATGTATAAAAATTGTTTTTTTAAAAAAAAAGTTTTAAAACTGTTTTATCTGTTGTGTAACATATTGCATTCAGACACAATAAACAAGTACTGATGCTAATATAATACTAATAATAGGAAGTTCACAGGCTGCATCTAGTATAAATGTTGCTAGAAAGGGCATGTATAAAGGGGACAGTTGAATTATCGTTGTATGGATGTCCAAGTGGGTCTCTGGATGAGCAACACCCTTGTGTTTCAAAAATTCAGCTTCCTCTTTTAAAATACAGAAAGTTACTTAAGTGGGAAGGAATCAAGGCACTGCTTTTAAAGATTCAAGGCCCTGCTTTTATATAATTCAAGAGCAATTGCAAAGTTTTAAATCTATCAGCTCTCTACATAAGCAACAAGTTCACATTTCACATACTGATAAATATTCACAGACTTCTAGACGATCCATTAAAAAGTATCTCCATTAAATAGCCACATGTTTTGATTTAGAATGAACAATTATATTGACTTGGGCATTCTGGGGGTTGCAGTTCTCAAAAGTAGCTTTTCCAAGCACTAATTGGGGCCTGTGCTTGGTGTGAATGACTGGTCACAAGCTTTTGTGATTTAGAATTGACGCTTTTACTACAGTCACAGCATGTCCCTTAGCTACCAGTTCTCCCTGTATATTTAGTGCCAGCTGCTGCTGCTTCTTCCCCAGCCTTTTATTATGCTTGCTTATCTGCAGACCTTTCTGCCTTTAATCATTCTTCTTCCTAAAACTCCCTGGAGAACAAATAAAGGGTGTGTATTTATAAACTGAATAATGGATGAACATCATGCTGCATTTACTGTGCTGTGTTTCCAGTTAAAGTACATTATTTCTGCATGGCACAGTGTTTCAAGACTTATGTTTAAAGCTAATGAGCCACAGATTAGCATCTTAGAAAGTCAATTAAGACAACTACCTTTCCACCTTTCATAAACTTGTATTTATATATTATTAATACAGAGGAATACACAGACTCCTTCTGTGGCATATATGCCTGCACTATTGCCGAACAGTGTACAAGGCAAACATAATTCATGTTAATGACTTTAACATTAATCTCATAAGTGTGACAACTGTAAAATCAAAGCAGTGTATATTCCTTCAGGTAAGAAATCAAACGGTGGCAGCCACAGCAAACATAGTTGCTTATTTCACTAAATTCCGCATGCTTTCTCTTACTGTAATCCACTTTCTGTTGATCGCATATCATGTAAAGTAAGGGGAACTGATTATACATTTTATATGATCTGCAAAGTAAGGACAATCATTGAGATGGAGGAAGGCAGTTCATTAGGACATACATAGCTAGAAGAATCAGTCAGAGTTTTCTTTACAAGAAGAATCCACATGCTTTGAGAATCAGAAATGTTTGGGATGATGAAAATAAGTGTTTAGAATTAAGGTTATTAGCCATGGATGCCTTAAAAAATAGAGTAATAACAGAGTGGAAATGAATCAAAAGTCATCTGCCCACCTACTGCCTCTCCACTACAGCAATGGAGTCTTCATAGACCACAAGCTGAACACGAGTCAGCAGTGTGATGTGGAGGCCAAGAAAGCCAATGCAATTCTCGGCTGTATCAATAGGAGTATGGTGTCTAGATCGAGAGAGGTACTGGTACCACTCTACTCTGCTTTGGTTAGATCCCATCTTGAGTACTGTGTCCAGTTCTGGGCACCCCAATTCAAGAAGGATATTGACAAGCTGGAGCAAGTCCAGAGGAGGGCGACCAAAATGGTGAGAGGCCTGGAAGCCATGCCCTATGAGGATAGACTTAGAGAGCTGGGGATGTTTAGTTTGCAGAAGAGAAGGTTAAGAGGGGACATGATAGCCATGTTTAAATATTTGAAGGGATGCCACGTAGAGGAGGGAGAGGGCTTGTTTTCTGCTGCTCCAGAGACCAGGACAAGGAGCAATGGATTCAAGCTGCAGGAAAGGAGATTTCACCTGAACCTCAGGAAGAACTTCCTGACAGTCAGGGCTGTCAGGCAGTGGAATCTGCTGCCTCAGAGTGTAGTGGAGTCTCCTTCCTTGGAGGTTTTTAGGAGAGGCTTGATGGCCATCTGTCGGGAGTGCTTTGAGGGTGTTCCTGCATGGCAGGGGGTTGGACTGGATGGCCTGTGTGGTCTCTTCCAACTCTATATTTCTATGATTCTATGATTCTATGATTCTATGATTTACATGTCTGGCCAAGATAGATGTATTCAAATCCCTTACTATCTGTTTCTGTGCCATATGTCATCAAGTCATGTCCTTTAATACTGGAAGGTTACACATCTACATCTGACAGCAAAACCTTCAGCCTTCCTTCTGTAAAATAATCAGGCTAAGGCAGGACATGGAGATCCAGTTTCAGTATAAAAGCCATTCAAGAACTTTTCTGTCTGACACAGAGGACACACTTTATCTTATGAAGACCCATCAGACTAAGTTGCTTAGTGTTCTTTATCATGTCAAGTTTCTGTTCTATTATGAGATTCTGACTTCCTTTCTCTCCATTTGTGAACTAGAAAAACTCTTGGTCTGATCACGCATGGCCCTTAAAATGTACCTTATTTTTCATGATCTCAGCGACATTGGAGTTACGTGGGAAAGTAGAATCGGTGACTGGCATCAAAATAAATATTTCACGTAGTGTGACTCTGTGCAAATGTATTGCAAGTATCACCAAAACCAACTGTGTGACAGACAATAGACAAAATATGTACACTGCTTTCTATTGCTATTTGAACATACTTCTCTGGTGAGCATAGAATTTGGCAGGCAACACAGGCAATTATTAAACCAGCAGGAGCTCAGCGATGAGGAAGTGTTAATGGCACAAGCCAACATGGATTTTTAGATAATGATGCAGTTGTTTTATCAAACAGGAAGGCACTGTAGTGCAAATAAACTAAGCCTTAGCTGATCTTGTAACAACTCTCCCCAGTTATTAAATAATAGGTTTCAGCAATCTAGATTTGAAAGTGAATCAATGGATGCTTTCAGAAAAGTATCTTTCACCATTTATATTGTGGGCCAATGTGTGATGCAAACTACTCCTGGAAAAATGCAGCTTCCTCTTTTAAAATAGGGCCAGCTATATCATTAGGCAGAGTTAGCTATCTCAGGCACCAGGTTTAGGGCTCCAGCCTCCTCAGGACCCAAGCAATGAGGAAGGCGAATGATGTTAGGCAAGAAACCTCTTAGGTCTGGTCCTGAATAAGAGATAACTCTCTTAAGTGGCTGTGTTTGGTAATTCTCCAACAAGTTCTGAAATTTACTAAGTGACGAAACCACCAGGAGCAGCAAGCCAAACGAAAGCCTCCATGCTGGGGAACTTTCGTTATAGTTAAATAGGCTGCCCTGAGCTGCATTTCTACAACTGCAATGCACAAGCAGAGTGAGGCCCATCATTTAATGTCCTGGGCCTCTCAGATTTCATTTTGGAAAAATTCCTAGTCCTGAAGGCTATAAAAATGGTTCGAAAGAGTGTGGTTAACATCTGATGAAATGGCAGAAGCTAAAAATGCCTGGCTTTTGTCCTGAGCAGCCTTGCAAGTGGCCAGGGCTAGGAACCTCAATGTCCTGTGCAGCTCTCTCCCAGTTTCTAAAAACAGAATCAATTATTTAAACATGAGCAAATATGTGGAAATGTATCTTCTTTGCCTAGGTACCACATGTGACTATCCTTTGATTTCCCTAGAGAAGAATAGGGATTATATTTAGATCAATAGTGGGGAAAATGTAGCTCACAGTCTGCTGGTGGAAGATCTAGTGTTGGGATGACTTACAAAGAATGCTGGACCAGACAAAACTTGTTCTGACCCAGCAAAGTACTCATTTTTTTTCTTAAGTAAGGATGTCCACTTGGGATCACATAACACACCCTAAGTGTGCCTTACCTAAATCTTAGGATATCACACTTACACATATTAATTTCACATGGCAGAGTGTTACACATACATACACAATCCTAAGTATATTTAGGTAGCTATCCTCTGTATTCTAAGCAATGAAGTAAGGCAAACTGTGTGACCATATGTGCCATTGATTTGCATCCCAGTTCTTTTCTAGCATGCAACTAAATAGGATTATACTATTAGCAGTGGTGCCTGATGGCTTACATGTCAGAGGGCTAGTCAATCTGCACCAGGTTTTAATCTGAACCATAAAGGAAATAATAAAGTGCCAGACCTGTTTTGAAGAGAAGAGTTCAGCACCTTGGATAGCTACTTGGAATCAAAATCTGGAGTGGATTTACCATCCAGCTGACACGGAAATCAGCAGCCACCACTATCAGCTAATCATCATGTTGGCAATGCATTTCACAGACTGTCGTTATGTCTTGCATAACAGGCAAGAAAGTTTAGTATTACCTTCCATTATATAATGGATAATTATGCTTTTCATATTAGGCCAAGCTGCCCCAATCTGCCTTCCTTCAGATGGGCTTTGCAACAACTCCCATCACCTACCATGGCTACAGGAGTGTTGCTTTATCACCCTGGCAGGCTGGACTCGGATTAGTTCTTTAGTTTTCCAGCTCCTATACTAGAATGAATTTATGATGTGGGGAACCTACATTTAGCAAATAAGAGGTACTCCATTTTTTCTAAAGGCATTGCCTGTGGCGATATCCACATTGTTAATGCTGCAGTCCTTACTAGAAAGGAATAGTGGGGCTTACCTTTGAGTATATGTGCACAGTACTGTCTTGTAGGGCTTCTGTTGGAACAGTCATGAAGCTATTTTGTTGTAATCCCTCATACTCAAAAAATGGTTTTATAGAACAAAGGTAATAACTTGAAGAAAAATAACTGTATACTTTACAGCAACAACTGCCAGCAGATTTCACATTTTCTTTAATGTTGCAGGGAACTGTAAATAATCCAGGCAGAGTTTATTTTTCTAGAAGTTTAAAACCCCACATGTGTGATGCTAGTAACACAACATAAGAAGTGTGTTTTGTGGCTGTGTTCCAGTTTTTCACATTAAAAAGTCTAAACATAATATTAGTTTGCTTGCTATAGAAGTTCAACAAAATCAGGCTTGGAAAATATTCCATCATGTTTTGTAGTTGAGTGCTTTTCCTTTCTTTGCTTTATATGTTACAAAATGGGATTTTCTTACATGTAACATTTTTATTTCTGTTATTTTAGTTATATCATGCATTTCCCCCCAGAACTGGGACTCATGGATGATTAGAGAGAAGGAAATATGGCCATGAGATCTAATGCAGGGTTGGAGGATGGAAGATGATCTCTGGATACAGTAGTCACATTCAGGTATTAATATGAACATTATGTAAAGAAGCTTCAGGCTTGTGCCCTCTCTCCTCCCCTCCACCAATTAGTGAACCTGATTTTCAACCAAATGGGAGTTTAGAGCTATGTACAAATCTGTACAAACTATGGCAAAACTTAAATGAGATCAAGGGAACAAACCAACTATAAATCATGATTTATCAAACTGATTTGTTTCTCTAAACTTGTAGTGGGCACAATGTAGTTGTCTAGATGTTGTTGGAGTGCCGCTCTTACCAGCCCCAGCCAGGATAGTTAGTGAAGAAGAATGCTGACAGTAGCAGTTCTACAACATCTGCATGTATTCCGCTCACTCCTACCATAAAGCCTGGCTGAAATTAACCACAGATTAGATCTCTAACATAACTCTAAGCTAGCTAACTGAAAATGGAAATAAATGCTTCTACTCTCCTTGTGACTGTGAGAGATGGGAGAGGAACACATGAATCCAAAGCTCTTCTGCAAGACACTTCAACCTCACTTTAGTGCTGCATTCAAACTAGGCCTGTGACTGATACTAATAGGACTCTTAACTGAACCAATAGCGTGATAGATTAATAATCTAATCTAATATATAAAAGTCAAAATTTGTTTGTCTGTGTCAGATGAAGACCTCATACGATTGGCTGCCTAAGAAGATTCTATGGAATCCTGGGGTTTGCAGTTTAGGGAAGGGCCTTTAGAATTCTCAGCCAGAGAGCTCTTGGGTCTCAGTCAACTGTGTCTGTCTTGAATAGGCCAGCTGCTGTGGAGACAAGGCTTAGCAGCAAGGAGGAGGGCAGTGTATTCCCTCAGGAAACCAACCTCTCTCTGTTATAACTCTGCATATAGATTGGATTGGGGAATATAGGGAAAAGTGACAGGTACTGGACCAAACAGTTTTGGGAATTAGAGACACAGGATCTCAAATCTTTCTAACAATTATTACCTATGAGAAAATAAAATCCCAGGCAAGGCCAGGTATATACGCTAGTAGTCTAATAATTGTCTCTGGATGATACCACAAGAAAAAGGACTGTTAGAAAAGACCAAAGGCCTGTCCAGTTCAGCATTCTGGACTATGGTGCCAACTAGGTGGCAATGGGAAGCCCATAATAAGGACATTAAGGGCATTAGCCCCCTACGGCTGCTGTTCCCCAGCATCTGTTTCCTAGCAGAACGCACACTGCTTCTTAGCAATCTGAAAGATTTAAAAGAGTGTTTCAGTGCTTCCCTAAAAATAGAAACACAATGCAATTGCAATAATTCTCAGGATCTTTACTGGGACCCCAGGGTTAAATCATTAAGATTTCTTCTCTGATGAATGCTTTGCTAGCTGTTTCAGGGAAGAGTAGGTCATTAGAGTGCTGGTGACCCCCCCTCCAATTTCATTGTTGTGTGCATGGCATCTAACATCAACTTTATGCTATTCACCAACCCAGGAAGTGAACCAAATATGGAAACGCATCCAAGGCTGTGGAACATCTAAGGCTTATTGATCATGGTGTAACTACAGTTTAAACGAGTTAGAGGAAACAACTAAAACAATTTTGACTGTAGGAAAGATGGGGAATGCCCTCAGAGAGGAAAACAGACATTCTTTTAATATGTATGGTATGTCTGTTTCAGACAAGACTAGGAAATGTTTAAAGAAAAAATGGACAGAGATTCTGCAAAGGATATATGCAAAAGGTTCAGAACAAGGGAAGATAAATTCTGAACGAGAATTTAGTATGTATATCATTATGGCATTATACCACAGAGGATACTGAAAGTTTTTGGAGGGGAAGATAGTTCACCAGTAGCAGTATATAGGTCTTTTCTTGAGAAGTGGAACAAGCAGATTTCACAGAGCAGAACTAGCCCTCTATTTCTGTTTCACACAACAAGAAGAGTCACAGGGAGGGGACTGTTTATGTCAGAGCATCCCAAGAAGACGTAGGTAGGAAGAAAAGGCATGACCACTCAGAGAGAGATACAAGGCACATACATCATTTCTGGGTTGTGGAGAAGCAATGTTTGATGAACAGTGGTGTATCTAATGTAAACAGTAACTAAGTATATCCTAATTTGCTTTAGAAAGCCTCTCCTTTGTAATTCACTTCTTCATTGAGGCTTCTTATCCATTCTAATAACATACAACATCTAACTATCCATGTTGATAATGACAGTGAAAATAATTTCCTATACAATCAAAATAATTCTAAAACTGATGAAACCACTCTGTATTCACTGCTGACAACAAAGCGCTTCACTAAATAAGTAGTTTTCCCCATCCTGTCAATTGTGATTGGAAAAAATACTTTCCAGGCATAGACTTTGGTGAGCCTTGTGAGTACGATTACATTCCTGATGTTGGGAGCAAGTACCAGTACTGCTTAGCTCAATGCCTGCGCTATTTGCACATAAAGCACTGGGAGTGGTATTAAGAAGTAGCTCCAGCGAATCCTTAGAGATTTCAGAAACATATTAGAAGCCAGATGGTCTCAAATATGTACAGGACTCAAACTAGTTATAGCTTCAAAATCAATACAAGCAACATTTCAACATACTCAGAAACTGTAAGAAGGCGCAGAGTCTCAAGAACTAATAGTAAAGTACTCTTAATGTTCCACTCCATTTACATAGCACAGTGCATTCAACATGTCTTCAGGCTCAAAAGAGTTTTCTGTACCAGCCTGACAAAGAGGTTCATTCCAGCACTAGAAAGCAGTTCTGCACACAGATCTGAGTCCAGAAATGTATACTGTCATTATACATATCCTTGAACATACGTGAGGCCCCACCTTTGGATGCTTCCAGATTAAGTACAAGTTCCATTAATACAATGAGGGTTCCGTTCTTTCACCAGTTCTTCTTGCCTATGGAGGCTGACTTGGGACCACTCACATGCACATGCTGCTTGCAAAGTGAGCTGAGAGCAGGGAGAAAAGGGACCAGGCAAGCTCAGAGACTCTGGCCCTTTCCACACGAGGCTAGTGAATCACTTTGTGCCGTTTCTTTCCAGTTCTTCTGGGCTCGAAACAAAGTGGACTTTCCCTTTTGTCCTTCTGCAGGGCTACTCTGTACGTTCCACGGCGATTCAGAGCAGTGTGAGGTCATAGATCCGCACTATGAGGATGAGAAAATGGCGGCTTCCTGTCGTTTGTTGGGCTGGACCAACCACTCAAGCTGACCACGTCCGCAGCCCGCCCTCCGCTGATCAGCAGTTCGCATTGGTGCGAATGTGCATATCTGCACCACTGCGAAAAACCAATTTCTTCCGTTTTTCAAATAGCTCGCTCAAGGACCACTTGGGGGTGCATTTAATTGGACTTAGGTGCGGAACGAAGGCAAATAATCCAAACCTAGTCCACTCCAAGGTACAGACGATCTCCATTACAAGATGTATTGACCCATCTTAATTTCCTCGTGCAGAAAGGGCCTCTGCAAGCAGCACGTGCATGGTGGTCCCAAGTGAGCCCCTGTAAATCCTTCATGCTCACTATTCCACAGTACATGGGTTCTGCTTTTCAACCAATTCTGTTTTCAGACAGTGCTCCCATCCCTAAACTGTCAGATAAGTGGGGGACAGCTGTACCCTCTTTCTGCTGCTTATAGCTATAATGAGATCACACAGACATTAATTACCTTTAAAGTTGACCTGTCAGAGCAGGGGACAGTAGATATTTTAACACATTCACAAAAAGTTCAGTACTGGAGGATCGTACAAATCTGTAGAAACAAAGCCCCTCCCAAACCTCTGTCCAACCCTATATAAGAAATCTTTACAAAACCTGTCCACTTGTAACCCAATCCAGTACATTGCCCAGAAGTTAAATCCCACTGATTTTAAGAAGCCTTACTTTCAAGGAAGTGTTGATTGGATTGCTACCTGAAAACATTGCATAAAAAGAAAGGACTCTTTTATATCAGTCAGTAGCCATTATTTTAAAGAAGCACCAATGCCTCCAAATGATTTAGATTCTATCTTATTTTTGAATCTGTTGGGCAATTTTATTAGAATAATTGATTATCTGTGTCTTCGTTTTTTCCTCTAGCAGCAGAAAGGAATTGCCTGTTTACAATGCAATCTTCTGTGTTTATGGAGAAGCAAGCCTGCTCAATCAAGGGACTAGCCTCAGTTAACTATATTCAGGAGTGCAGTCTTCCTCCTCAAATCTGTGTTGTGTACTTGGTATGAAGACAGAAGCTACAGACTATATATACACAATAAAAACATTGATTTGATTTCTTCACCCACAGGCTCAAAACAGACACACCACATTTACCCTAAAGCTAATTTTTAAAAAAAGTTAATAAAGGCATATTTTTCTACACCCACAGGACTTGTAGATTTAGTCTTCTGCTGCATTCATAATAATAATAATAATAATAATAATAATAATAATAATAATAATAAAATTTATTTGTATCCTGCCTCTCCACATGGATCGAGCTGGCAAACAGCATGAAATACAGTATACATTAAAATACATTAAAAGACATTAAAAACATACCCAAACTGGGTGCATAATAGGTAAGTAACACGCCCAGTAAGTCTTCCATTTTTGTTTTGTTCTAGTTTTGCATTTGTTTCTCAATGGAAACTGGGCATATAAAGGGTCCCTTCCAAAGGTCAATTCTTTTAGAGGACAGATTCTTCGAGTACATTAGCTAGGTAAATCTATGCGGACCTCCAGAGTTGATCTCTCTTGAGACATTCAGTGAGATCCGCGTTTTTTGCCTATTGAGCGCCCACAATATTATGCTATTTTTGTGTCCAGCGTTTCCTCACCTCATCGAAACAAAAGGGAGCAACTGTCAGGGAGGAGAGGGGAGAACGATGCGGACAGGAAGGTGTCCTGGTGACGGGATGACAGCCGCTGTGGATGTAATGCAACGGTTCTCAATCTGTGGGTTGTGACCCCTTTGGGGGTCGAACGACCCTTTCGCAGGGGTCGCCCAAGACCATCGGAAAATATGTATTTCTGATGGTCTTACGCTCTGTTCCCTCCTCGGTGGTGGTGCGCAAGCGTGAGCCACGCGCTCGCATCCTCCTGCCCTCTGTTCAGAAGGAACTGAAATTGCTCCCCTTCTCCACTATCGGGAGAACCTCCTGTCTGACAGGCCAGCTTGGGGGGGGCGGCAGCACGGAGGGGAGGCCCCTTCCTCGCCACGGCCCCTGCCCCACTCGCCATGGAGGGGGGGTGCAGCGGAAGGGCCGTGGGGCCCACAAGGCGGCACTTTTCTGGGGGAGGGGTGAGCTGTGCCTGGCGCAAAAGACAAAGGTGCTTGGATTCCTCTCCCCCCAGCCAGGGTCGACACTCCGGAATTTTTTCCCACACTGCCCCCCCCCAGTGGAAATGAAAGCGAAGCAGGAGCAGAGCCGGCGGGGTGTTCTCGGAGTTTTTTCCTAGGGGAGACACGCGGTTCCTCTTTCCCTCCCTGCCTGCTCTCCCCCCTGTTCCTGGCCGGCAAGGCAGCCTTTGCCAGGGAGGGGGAGGCATTGTAAATAATGAATAATTTTATGGTTGGGGGTCAACACAACATGAGGAACTGTATTAAAGGGTCGCGGCATTAGGAAGGTTGAGAACCACCGATGTACTGCTTTCTGCTGGGACGCAGGGTTGGAAGGGTAACAGGCTGTGCCCACCGCCCTGCAAGCCCACAGAAACAAAATCTTATATTAATACAGGAAATACCACTCTTGCATCTTATGGATTCTGTTATTGCCATATAAACTTCATTGCTCATAGGCGTGGGCTGTCGCAATTTTGCACATAAAATATACATGGAAAACAAACTACGGAATTAATTTACTATGCCATTTAAATTTTTAGGGGGGGGTATAAACTATATTATCGTGGTGAGATGACTCTGCCTGCCCTTGATACAAGCTTCAGCCGAAAAAAAAAAAAAACTTTCGTGCAAAGCTTGAAAACACTTTCCCACGCCCTATAGCCACAGCTTAAGCCCTCTTCGCCACACATAGGCCATTTCCGCACTAGTCTGTTACAGCGCGATGATTCCACTGTCAACATCCCCTGGAATCCTGGGGTTTGCAGTTTCGGGAGGGGCCCGCCGGCCCCTCCCGAAACTGCAAACCCCAGGATTCCAGGGATGTTGAAAGTGGAATCATCGCGCTGTAACAGGCTAGTGCGGAAATGGCCATACACACACACACACACACACCAGGAAAAGCAACAAAGGGAGCGCGAGAGAGCAATACGCACGCGCGCATTCCACAGTTTTTTCACCGTCCTCCCCCCCCCAGCGCGCGCGCGCACCTTCCCTTCCTCTTTCCGCAGTATTATGAGGTCAGCGTGCGGGCCGGCGTGCCCTGTGACGCAACCCTCCGGCCCTCGCGGGCTCCTCCAATCCAGGCATGAGGGGGTGGGGGGAGCCAAAGGAGAGGCGTAGCAGTTGGTCTCTTCTCCTTGGGAAGCGGGGGGGGGCTGGAAAGGAAAGGAGGAAAGACCCGGATGCCGCCGCCGCCGCCGTTGTATGAGGCGGAACGGGCCGGAGGGGGGAAGGAGTCGTAGGCGGCGCGGCGTCAGCGGCCTGTTGTTGTCCCGGCCGGTTTGAGGAGGCGCCCGAGAGCTCCCCGCCCTGACAGGAGGGCAGTGGCCGTTTCCCTCCGGTCGCGGCTGCCCCGCAAGATGGAGGAGGCGGGTGTTTTGGCCGTGGCGCCGGCGCCGCCGTCTTCAGCGTCGGGAGCGGCGGCGTGAGGCGAAGGCGGCGAGGGCCAGAGGGCTTCGTGGGAGCGGGCGCGTTCGTGTCTTGAGGCCGAGGCGGGGAGGGACGCTGTGGAGAGGCGATGCTGTCGGTGTATGGAATACTGCTGTCGGCTCTGCTGGGCTGCCTCCTCACCCTCCTCGTCCAGGTCCTGCTGTTCTATCGGAGGAGCCCCGAACCCCCCGAGGGCTCGGTCCCGACTCCCGGCCCCAGCGCCTTCTCCGCCCGGGTGGTGCCCGACTTCAGCCTCAGGGAGTACTTCGCCGGGTTCGTTGGGGTTGCGCAGGAGGCGGCTTCTCCGAGTAGCGGGAGTCCTAACCAGTCCCCTTCCAAAGGCGAGCAGACGTCCCCCAAGCAGGCGCAGCCGCAGCCGCCTCTCCAGGACTCGCTCTCCTCGGTGGAGTGCACTGAGGAGACCCTCTACTGGCTCAATGCCATCTGTCTCTTTCTCTTCAGGGAGCTCAAGGACACTGCATTGGTCAGGCACTGGGTCACCAGGAAGATCAAGGTGGAATTTGAGGAGCTACTCCAGACCAAGATGACAGGCAAGGTGCTGGAGGGACTCAGCCTGCGGGATGTCTCCTTTGGCAATGTTGTGCCCATTTTTAAAAACATCAAGATCCTGAGGCCGGTGACCTGTAGCGAGGAAGGCTGTCCCGAGGAGCTGGACTTTGAGCTTGACGTTGAGTACGATGGGGGTTTCCACTTGGCCATTGATGCTGACCTTGTGTTCGGCAAGTCAGCATATCTCTTTGCCAAGATCTCCAGAGTGGTGGGTCGGTTGAGGCTGGTCTTCACCCGTTTACCCTTCACGCACTGGTCCTTTAGCTTTGTGGACGAACCAGTGATTGACCTGGAAGTCAAGTCACAATTTGAAGGAAGGCCTTTACCACAACTTACTTCAATCATTGTTGGTCAATTCAAGAAAGTTATTAAGCGCAAACATACTTTACCTCACTATAAAATCAGGTAAGGTACTATGAATCTACCTGGAGAGAAGATACACTTAAATCATATACTAGGTGGGTGAAGAGGCAGAAGGAAAGCAAAGAAGTAAAATGAGGGTGTTTGAAAGATGTACAGAAAATACTTTCTGAACGTGTTGATGAAACAGAAAGGTGAGCGTGGCTTTCATCTGCATTCATGGACTTACAACTGTACAGCATATTTTATTGCCCAGCCATCTAGTTGTATTACTGATCCATATATCTCATAGTAGATCAGGGATGATAATCATGTGGCCCTAGCCAACACTGCCAGTGGTAAAGTTTGCTGGGATTTAGGGTTCAGCAGTGTCTGGAGGGCAACATGATTCCCACACCTGCACTTAATATTTGAAGAGAGTTAAGTTTGTAGATCATTGCTTGGCTGCTAGCCTCTGATTTCTTTTATCTCTTGCAATGTTAAACATGAGGCAAATGTAAATCTTAGTTTCCATGAAGGCAAGTTTCAGAAAATTTGGAAAAACATAATGTAGGATTTCATGTCTAGAAATACTGATAGGTAAAGGAGCCCAGAAGCAGCATCATGTAGTGATCTGAGTGTTGGACTATGACCTTGGATATCAGGATTCTGCTCCCTGCTTGGTCGTGGAAAGCCATTGGGTGATCTTGGGTGTGTCACACACTCTCATTCTCCAGAAAACTCAGTGATAGGTTCATTTTAGGATTGCCATGAGTTGGAAATGAATTGAAGACACAGTAACACAACAACAAAGGAGCCCAAGAGGTTTGAGACTTTTAAATATGAGTTACTAAAGGCACAGTTGCGGACAATTCCAATGAGAAAGAGAAATGAAAGACATCTAAAATGTCTTTAGTTCTAAAATACTTAGTGATGACTTAAAAAACCAGGGGAAATCAGGGGAAAAGCCTGTACAGGTGAGAAGGTAAAAGCTGTAGGAACAGACTTAACAGAGTTAAACTAATAACAGCAAGAATAGCTGTTTCATGTATGTTTGAAGGAAGAAGAAAGAGAAACACTAGGTCTGTTGCTTGATAAAAGTGGTGAAATGAGAAAAGGCTCATATTTAGCCTTTCTACCCTCTAAGGTAAGGTTTTGCAACCTTGCATAAGTAGCGATATACTCTCATAATGACCTCAAACAGTCCTAGTGAGGGAGATGCCACATGTCTCATTCTTCAAAAGGCTGAAAAGGTGATCAGGGGAACTACAGACAGACCTATTAGACTTTGATACCAGGGAACATACTAGAACAGATCATAAAGAGGTCATTTTGTGAGCACTTTGTTAACAGTGCAGTGATAACTAGAAGAAAGCATGGATATATCAAACAAAAAGCTTGACAGACTGTTACAGAAAAGATGACAAGGACTTGTTCTCTGCTGCCTAAGAAGGCAAGGCTAGATTTGATGGGCTTAAGTTATAAAAAGCTAAACTTCAGTTGAATGTTAGAAGAAACTTTTCAATGATAAGAGCAGATTTGTGATGGAACAAATTACTGCAGGCAAACTTTCCTTTACTGGAGGTATTTGAGCAAAAACTGGAGACCCATGTGTTGAGGATGCTCTAGCTCTTAATTTGCTGAACAAGCAAGGGTTGAATTAGATAGCCAACAAGGCCACTTACATATATAATTCTATAAGAGGAAAAGGAGAGAAACCTTTTGTTTTCTTCTTCCTCCAAAAGTCTCTACAGAAAACAAAACAAAAAATCTTTTTTAGAAGAGGTGCCAAGAACCATCATTACTAATGCTCCCTCCTGTGGAAGCCTAGTGAGAAATTGTCCCTTTGTATACTATGAACAGTGTGGTGCTTTGGGGAAATGATAAGTACTTTCCCTGCATTTCTATTGACATTCTATAGAATCTTATTTTCTTATGTCAGAGATGTACAACCTGTTGCCTTCCAAATGTTGGTTTCTAATTTTTACCCCTGGTGGGTACTGCAGGTGGACTGAGATTATGAGAGTTGTCATGTAAAACTTCTGGAGGACTCTAGAATCTGCATTTTAAACTTATAGATAACTCAGGAGAAGGTATCTTTGTTCCAAGAGCATTGGGCAAGGATGCTTCAGTGGATTCTGAATGAAGTAAATTTATGAAAACCAGGTTACAGGAGCACATTTTTTTTTTCTCTTTGTAAATCTCAGAAGCTTGTTTGAATTTTTCAGAAGTATGATTGTGATGTCCTATTATGTATATAATACCTGTTGGCCCGATGATGTTTTTAACAAAGTAAATAAGAAAGGATTTGTGTGATATGCAGTATGGACTTCCTTAACAAGGAAGTTCTAAAGCTAAGGCACAGCCATTGAAAAGGCTTGTATATCTCAAGTACTTTCTAATTTTTTCTTTATTCTAACAAAGTACATGAATATAGTATTAGAAAAGCAAGTGTTCTCATATAGGATTAATAATATTAGACACAAATCTGAGGGGGAAAAACCGAACCTATAGTTCAGGCATAGTAGTGAATAGTTTTTCCTCACTGTCTCTGTTTCTGAACACTGGAGATGGTTTCAAGCAGCCTGAGCCTCTGTAGGAGTGGGAGACTTTTTCATTTTGTTATTGTTCAAGTCCTGAGAGCTTTATGTGTGCAACTGAATAAAAGAGTGTTTTTTTGGTTGCACACTGCAAGGAATTTTCATAGTTCAACAAAAGTCTCAGGCTTTTCTTTTTTAAATGAAAAGACTCACTTCTTGCTTACCTTTCCACATTGGATCTGTACTTGCTCCCTGAACTTCTGTTTCTCCTATGAGAATTTTGAGATGTGTAGACTTTCCTAGAATGCAGAAAATTAACTGATATATTCTTAGAAGTTTAATCCTGTTTCTCCCTAATCTATTGTAGAAGTAGATATATAAGATTGGTAATTCACTGAACAATTTCTGGTGTAATTTCTGCTTTTCCTAGTTTTGATGATTTCAGACAGTACTGAACACCTTTACTGTTGAAGCCAGGGGCCTCAGTTCAGCACTATCCCAGCTTCCTGTTTTGGAGTAGAATGTTAAGAATGGGAAGAAAATAGTGTGAGAATATGAGTGAGAATATTTTTTTTTCTTACTCTGAATGCTTCATTTTCACTTGCCTTTCTGTGGGGACTTGACAGACAGTACCAACAATCACTGGCACTACTTTTCGCTCATGGCGGAGCTGCACACTCTTTTGGGCTATTCACAGCAGTACTTCTGGTAGAATCTCCCATGTCAGGCTGTGCTGAGGAGCCACGCTAAATGGGCCAAACATCTACTAGCCAGCAGTAGTACTGGGAAGTGACACTGGCAGAAGATCTCTCAGAAACAATGGCAGTAACACCATAGTTAACACTTGTTAGTAATGCACAGAAGGAGGCATGGTAAACCTCTTTTTAATATCTGTTGCCGTGAAAACGTTATGGTGAGACAATCCAAAATGAAACAACAGATAGTGTCAGAAGATGAAACTCACAGGTTAGATGGCACTCATTAAGTTATTGGGATACAGCAGGGCACATCTATGGTTACTCTGTAGCTAAGGATGAACTCACACTGAAAGGGTGCTGGTCATGTCCTCAGAGGTGAAAGGAAAATCTAAAGATGTATAACATGTATCATAGGAACACAGAATGTGAAAAAGCTTGAATCAGGAAGCTAGACATAGTAAAACAAGAAATAGAATGTATAAATATTGCAATACCTAGAGAGTGCCAGCAAAGATGGACAGAAATGGGACATTTTGAGTTGGATAATTACACAGTGTTCACTTAGGAAATAATCTAAGAAGAAATGGTATGGCATTAATGGTGAGGGCAGATGTAGTAAAAGTGGTCAAAGGATATAATGCAAAGCCTGACGGAATCATATCAATAAGATTTCAGGAAAAGCCCATCAGTTTAACAATAATCCAAGTTTATTGTCCAGCTACAGAAGCAGGAAGAAAAGAAATTGAAAGATTCTGTGCTGGAGTACAGGAGGAAACATCATATATCAGAACAGGACATGTTGATAATCATAGGTGATTAGAATGCAAATGTAGAAAACAGAGCAGAATCAAGATTGTAGGACAATTTTTCCTAGGATCACAAAATGAAGCAGGAGAATGACTGATTGAATTTTATGAAGCCAAGAGTGTTCATTGCAGATACACAATTCAACCAAAGAGGAAAGTATATTCATGGACATCACCTAATGGCCAGTATTGAAATAAAATAGATTATGTGATTGGAAATAGAAGAGGGCAAAGCTCCATTCTTTCTGCAAAAACAAGACCAGGTGTGGATTGTAGCATAGACCATGAACTACTAATATCAACAATTAGAGTAAAGTTGAAGATAGTAAGCCTAATTATCTGGAGCCAGAAGAGCTCTGAATTGAAGCCACTAACACTGTTAGGAAGGAATGCAAAAAGATGCTATATGTAACCTGAAAGGAAGAGAAGCCTCAGTGGATGACAGATGAAACTCTTCAAGCAGTTAAGGACAGATGGCAGTTAAGAACAACAACCACCAGAACAAGCAGATTTTATTTAATGTGTTCAGATTCTGTTCCCTCCTTCTACTGCATATGTGGGATAGCTGTGTAATTGCAAGGGGACAGGAGGATCTGGTTTCTAAAGCCCTTTCCAATGTGCCAAGGGTTTTGTATTTCTACCCCTCATTTAATAATTGAGTAACAACAGGCCCTTTGGATGAAAATATGCTGATGCTGTTATTTTCCCATTTTTTTCTGTGTTTCTCTGAAACATTTTCACTGAAGTTCTATTAAAATTATGACCCCTTTCTCTTTTCCTAGGTACTTCACAGTAAAACTGTTCTGAAATCTATTGTCAGACTATTGGTAATTGATATCACTCTGGTTTTATAAAATCTCATGGATCACATTACAATTTATTTTTCACGTTTAAAAAAAGAAGCAGTTCAGTGCAGGGATTATTTCAGTGTATTTGAATCACTGTTGATGGTGTTTGGGATTCATAATAGCATCAGTTTGCAGTGTTCTGTACTTCACATTTGCAATTTCTTCATCATGGGAATAGCTTTCTGTATTTCCTTGAAAGCCCCCTAAAGATTAGATTTGAAGAGGTAGCTGTTTCAGCCTGTTGCCACAGAAACAACAGCAAAGAATCTTATGACAGCTTAAAAATTAACCAGTTTTATTTGGCATAAGATTTCATGGTGTGTGGACTGGCATCCACAGAAGCTTATGCCAAACAACAGTTGTTAGTCTTTAAGGTGCCCTAGGACTTTTTCCTGGTTATTAGAAGCAGTCTGGAGGTCTGTCTCACAAGTAGTGAAAGCCTGTTACCAGAAGTAAAAATGTACCATCCCTAGGTGTGTATGCAAGCACTTTAATTCATGCACATGAATCATCCTTAAAATGTATCTGAAAAGGAATGTTGATTTGCTGACTTTTGTGTGATTTCTTTTAAAAATACAACCTTGCAGGGTCTTTATTGGTATTATGGATGATTTATGTCTACTTTTACCATGTGTTAAAGTAGCAAGAGGTGCCTACTGATGTCGTAATGATTTTGCTTCTGTTTTCTTCACATACAAAACATATGTAGGTTGGAATTCTAGAGTGGTACACTATGCCAATGTAATGGTCCATTATCCTGTCGTAGTTCACTTTTTCAGTTGTATAGCAGCAACAGAAGGCGGAAAAAGCCATCTCCATCATTGTCCTGAGCGCCAAAGCAGCCTGTTTCCACAGTGCCTGACTTTTGCATGGGTCGTTGGAGCTAAAGGAGCTTGGAGAAGGCTTGAAACATTGCCTATGTACAAAAGATTTTCCAAGTCAGCCTTCCCAGAGCACCATTACTTTCTGAGGACCCTTGCAGAAGCCACACACTGTGCAAATAGGCTGCTCAGAAGTTGGCACCTTTCTCCACCTCTCCTTGCTGCTGCCATGGCTTTTTAATTTCTGCTTTCGGTGCCTATGACATTGTAATTGTGTTGGCTTTGAAGATCTCAACCCTTAGGTTTTCTCCCTCTCCCTGTTTTGTTTCCTAGAGCAAAATCTGTCATAAAGAAGTGTAACTTGACAGTTGTAATTAATCACCTAGTACTTGCTGTAGCTGGTATTGTCACAAAGGATTGATGAACTGAACCTTGATCTGGTCCTAGAAGATATTTTGAAAAATGTCTTCTAGCAACAGTGCATACTTACACTCTCTTGATACAGATTAGCGACATCTTCAGTTGCTTAGAGTTCTTCTTTGTATTACTGATAAAAATTGTTCAAGGCTGAAGTTCACCCTCTTCTGTCTTATAATAATGATTGTTAAATCAAAATTACTGTGTGATCTTCCATTTAGCTTACTTGCAATGCAGCATCATGCATCTTATCTTTTTAATATTACCAGGGAAAATGTTTTTAGAGTGGTTTATAAAATGACAGAAGAGATATACTGAAAGTGTTTCCAGATGCTTTTGGATTACAAATCCCAGCGTTTTTCAGTGTTGGCTATGCTGGCCAGGGCTGCTGTGACTTTAGTCCAACAACATCTGGAGTGCTGCATGATTCTCATCCCTGCTTTTAGAAATTGTTCATTGGTGAACAACTTTTAAACTTTTGTGTTCAGAGAGAAAATGTGTAAATCGAATCTAATTGCTAGGATCTAAGAAAGCTGGCAGATCTTCTGGATCAAGAAAACTTAGGCCATTTCCACACGCGGAGGAAAAAATGGGCGAAAACACGCTAGGATGGACCTTACCTGCAACCGGGTAAGTCCGTCGCCGTGTGGAGCAGCGCGTTTTCGCTGCTCCACACTCGTCGGCGTCCTGCGGCATCCTGCGGCATCTAAAATGGCGGCTGCCGGCTGGCGGAGGCTCTCCACCAACCGGAGAAGTTCACCAGCCGGAAGCCCGCCCCCTGGCAGGTCTGCAGGTGCGCCCTTGCGCGCGCCTGCAAATCTACACCGTGCGCTGCGACATGGCTGCATGCCCTGTGCCTTTTAAAAACCTCATGAAAAGTGGTTTTTAAAAAGCCCTCGGCGCCACCACTTCCGGTCGCCCTAGTGCAGATTGGGGTGTGGAATTACACTAAAGTAGTCCACCCCAATCCATTTTATGGTGTAGACGACCTCTGTCAGAGGTCGCGCTACACCGTTTTAATACCCCCGTGTGGAAAGGGCCTTAGTAAACATAAACTGACACTAAATTACTATGGTGATGCCTTTTAAACTTGTTACACAACTAGTCAGGAAATGTTAAAAATCACAGTGTAGAAGGTGACCACCTTTATTCATCAAATATTCACTTAAGGCAAATATGAGTAAACTATTTTTGGAGTAATCTTATGAAGTTTTTCCCACTTTGTTCAAAGTCTCTTACTTTTAGGTAGGTATGTATAAGTGGTTAAAACTGCAGTTTGTGTGTGTGTGGGGGGGTTCTTTTAAGCTGGAGTTTTTGAGTATGAAGAACCCAAAACAGAATGGAGTTTCCCAGAAGGCTTTCTACTTTCATTGCTGTATTTGCATTTTCTCATTACTAGAATGTAAATGTAAGACTGTAGTAAGCAGAGAAAACTGCTTCTTTTGTAACCTTTTTTCTTTCTTCTGATTTTGAAAAGTAGACATTTTAGCTTGTTATTTGGGAATCTAATCTTTGAGTAATTGTTACTGTACACAATACCAACCTATGTTCATTCTGTAAATTAATGTTAGAGTTTTCTTAACTATGGATGCCATCTGTTCTGATAGACCTCAGGTGTTAACACACATTATTCTCCCTTTGCTCCATCTGTCCTTTGTAGATTCTTTGTCTATTAAATCTGATTTTATCAAGATAGTCCCCTAGATCCTTTCTGAAGTATTAATATGCCCCCTGCTATACTGATCTACTGTGTTTCATCCAGTAGGTCTGTGTCTAATGTAAACTAGAAGCTGTAAACTCATCTAGGGTTTAAATCTTCAGAATGTGAGGATATAACTGGAAATATCAAGAGCTCTTTTCCAGCATTGGTTTCAGTTTTGATGCTTAGTACGTGTGCCTCTTTAGTTTAGAAATGTGTCTTTCCTTAGGAGAAAAAAATTGGTATATTATCACAAGTAATTAATATAAAATATTTATCCTAATGTGATATCTTCAGTCTAAAAAAGCTGACATTGCAAAGTCAAAACGCATCTTTGTTTCTTAGCTGCTTTACCATGTCCTGTTAAACTTATTGTTTGTTTAAAAAGTCTTACAAAGTTTTCCGTGTAGATGTTGACATTTTTCCTGGATTCAGATAAGTTTGAACATGATTGTTTTTGAGTGACTTTAATAATATGTAGGTTGGTTGACTGATTGAAATCTTTGAAGATGAGAGAATCCTATTATAAAGTGTTGTTTGGCATCTACAGTTTTTGTAAGTGTGGTGTAGAGGTTTGGGTGTTCAACTAGGACTCTGGGAGACAAGGGCTTGAATCTCTTTTCAGTCATGGAGACCCATGTGGCCATCTTGCCGAAGTTACACTCTCTCAGTCTTCTAGAAAAGCAATGGCAAGCCACCTCTGAATAATTCTTCCTAAGAAAACCTTTTAATAGGATTGCTATAAGCTGGAATTGACTTGAAGGCACATAACAGTAATGTGTATGTATAGAATCTGCAGCCTGAATTACAGAAAAAGACATTTTTTAGTTAATCAGAATGGTTAATTGTTAAATATTGTGGCCTTAGATTCTATACATAGGAACTTAGTGTGGCAGGAGGAAGGCTAGACTAAGACATCTGATGCTCTTTGTGAAGGAAATTTTATGGTATCTTTTGCAGTCTGAAGAAACAGAAATAGAAACTGAATGTTTTGACATGTTAGAGAATAGTACTTTCTGGAAATATATATGATCTAAGAATATAGGGAATAATAATGGGCAACCCATTTATAGTTTAGTTGACAGAGTGGCAGTTACTCCACTCTGAAGAGGTATGTAAATGGAGAAAATGAAAGGAAGTTAAATTGACAATGAAAAGTGGCTACTTTTGAAAGAAGATACTGCAATCTGTTAGGAAGTTTTAGTAGAATGAGTTACCTGGCTGGAGCTACTCCCTGGCAAATATTTCAAAAAGGGAGAGAAAAAAAAAATACTTGTAGCCAATGGACTACAAATATGGTACCAGTCTCTGGCCCCTTTGGGAAAAATGCTGAATCCTGCACCTCAGGTAGCCTGAGATGAACTGGTTTACAGGGCAAACAGCTAGCACTGGGAGGCTAGAGTAACTAGGGTATTTATATGTGCACATGCCTGCATACTGTGTGTAAAACTGTGGCAAAATCTGATAAAAAATGCACTGTGTTTTTAAGAAACCAGTTTAGAGGGACAGTTTCCCTCAGAACAACCGTTCTAGGGATTACGCAAGTCAATTTTGACGTAACTGAACTCAACCCATTGGATATATGTTGATTGTAAATGTTTTATGGATAAAGAACTTTAAATAATCAATTGAGTATATATATGACTTTGCATTCTCTTCTCCAGCTAGTTGGTACTATGAGATTGCCTTTGTGTGGGTTTTACTGACTGTAATTTATTAAAGACTGAATCAAATGCTAAGTAATTTGCCCAGGAAAAACTAATTAGCAGTTAAACATGGCACACTGGAAGTATATATAAATATGCTTTCTGACAGTAGAACAATATTTTAGTCAGGGCAATCTGTTCTCTCAGGTGATTGTCGTATTAAAGGTTTTAGACCCTCAAACCTGTTTTGAGAATTTTCATGTTTAATAGAATGGCACTCCAAGGGATTTTTTTTTTTTTGTCTCTTGTGTAGCCTTTTTTTGTAATATATATGTAAGCGCTGGATGAGTACATATTTTAGCATTACTTAGGAGGTATCCTCTCAGTATCTTCCATTTCTGCAATCAAAAAGAGAAACCTCGATGGATGACAGATGAAACTCTTCAAGTAGTTAAGGATAGATGAGAAGCAAAAGTAGTTTACTCTAATTCTGATTAAATCTGTCAACAAATATGGAAAACAAAGAAATGGCCCACAGATTGGAAATGCTTAATGGATATTCCAGTCTCCAAAAAAGGGGACACAATGGGTTGCAGTAGCCAAAGGACCATTGGATTAATTTTCTATGCAAGCAAAGTCACGCTCAAGATTCTACAACAAAGACTTTTACCATGTATGTAACAAGAAATGCCAGAAGGCCAGAAGAGTCCAAGAATAGAACAGGCACTAGGGATCACATTGAAATAGTTCAAGATTTTCCACCTTGGCGCAGTCATTAATCAGAATGGAGACTGCAGTCACGAAGTCAGAAGAAATTAGGAGTTAGAAGGGCAGCTATGAAGGAATTAGGCAAGATCTTGACATTTAAAGATATTTCATTAGTACTTAAGTTAGAACTGTTCATGGCATTGTATTTCTAGTTTCTGTGTATGGTTGTGAAAGCTGGATAGTAAAGCAGACTGATAGGAAGAAAATATGGTGTTGGAGAAGAATTCTGTGGATACCATGGATTGCTGAAAAGACCAACAAGTAGATCCTGGAGCAAATGAAGCCTGAACTCTCCCCTGAGAGCCAAGATGACTAAGCTGAATGGACGTTTCATGAGAAGACAATAGTGCTTGGTAATGTAGAAGGTCATAATACTTGGTGAGGTAGAAGTCAGTAGAAAAAGAAGAAGACCTCATTGCAGATGGATAGACTCAGTCAAGGAAGCCATGACCTTGAGTCTGCATGACCTGAGCAGGCCTGTAGATGACAGGGTTACTTGGAAGTCTCTCATTCATAGGGACACCATAAGTTAAAGTCAGCTTGACAGCAGATAACAACAGTCTTCAGTTTCTGAACCATGGTATACTGCTGCAAGTTTTTCTGCGAATAAAATACTGGATGTTTATAAATGTGGTAAGTGTAGAAGGGAAGAATTAGAGCATTAGGTACAGCTCTGCTAAATCAGACTAAAAGTTAGTCTAGTTTGTCTTTCTTTTCCCTACAGCGGACTGTCCGATTGCCTTGGAAATCCCTCAAGTAGGACATGAAAACAGTGGTCTCCTGTCGCTTATGCCTAGCAACTGTTATTTAGTGGCACATTGCTTCTAAACTGGAAGTTACTTTTGTAGCCATTATGACTATTGGCCGTTGATAGACTTATCAGCCATTTAATTTGTTTAATATCTAAGCTAGCAGATATTGTTACATCTTGTGACAGCAAGTTCTATAACATTATTGTAAAAATAAGCACTCTCTTTTGTTGATCCTCATTTCTTGGCAATATGTTTCAGTGAATGATCCCGAGTTCTAGTATTGTTAGGGGGAAAACACTTATCTGTTTTTCCCACACTGTCCATAAACTTATAAATATCTGACATATTTCCCCTTTATACCCTCCACCCTCTAAACTATGTGTTTACTAGTAATTTCATTCTTAATGTGTGGAGTAATGCTGCATTTGCCTTCATTGGTACTGAATCTGTCATGCCATATATACTCATGTTTAAGTCTAAAATTTTTAGTCAAAAAAAATTGTCCCAAAAGACTTAGATCGGCTTATCCATGGGTCAGTATAAGTACTATACCTTAACTCTTACTTTAAAAAAAATAAGGAATCACCCCTTCTCTGAGTAGAATTGTAAAATGTGAGAATAGTCTTTAGGTGAGAAAATGTTTCTTCCTCTCAAAGGAGTGCCAAGAGACTAGAAGGGGATGGTGCTTCTTTTAAATTCTTCTGGGACAGACTAAGCTTTTGCCTTTCACCACTCTACTGAGAGAAGAGGATGGGTCCTTTTTTATTTATAAGAGTTAATGCTGCGCCTTAACTTTTATCAAAAAAAAAGGAACCATCCCCTTCTTTGAGTAGAGTGGTGAAAGGCCTTTTTGAATGCCTGGATGAGAAAAAATGGTGGTGGATAGCCGGACTCTGAGATGATTTTCCCCTCTCCACAGAATGATACCAAAATCTATAATTTTGGCCCCAAACCTGTCCTCAACTTATTCATGTGGTTGAATTAAACATGAATATATAATGTAAATGTTTTTAGAATATTGAAAAGTTGTAGATGAAAAACAGGAGAATAACCACGGTTTTGAAAGGTGATAAGAAAAGGCAAAGTAGAAGTAGTAGGAAACTGATCTCCATGGGTTCTCTGTTCAGAAGTTTCCTAACACTAATGGTTGCTGCTGCTGCTGTTGCTGCTGTTGTTGTTGTTGTTGTGCCTTCAGGTCATTTCTGACTTATGGCAACCTTCAGGTCATTTCTGGCTTATGGCAACCCTAAGGCAATCCTTCCAGAGGTTTTTCTTGGCAAGATTTGTTCAGAGGAGGTTTGCCATTGCAGTCCTCTGACACTATGACTTGCCCAAGATCACCTAGTGGGTTTCCATGGCTGAGCAGGCTTGAAACCTTGGTCTCCTAGTTTTAATCTAAGGTTCAAATTATTACACCATACTGACTATCACACACTAATTCCCCCTTCATTGAAAAAAAAAGATCGAGAAGATCACTATATGGATTCAGTATGTGGCCCTGAGTTTTCTTTACTCAAAACAATGCCATCTGATTTGTATCTTTTAGCAGTTTTTTAAACAGTTGATCATGAGGTATGAATGATGCAATTGGCAGAGCTTTCCATTGTTTATGAGAGAACACTTGATTGAATCTGGTTGTTCCTGGGAAGATGATTATAAATTAGTTATATATTTTTATGACTTTTCTACAGAATTGTTTTTACAATATACATATGAATTATGTAGGGAAGGTCATGGGAAATGAGAAACATAAGATGCCACGCATGTTGCTGATTTCTTTTAAAAATCTTATTTCTGTGTAATGAAAAACTTCAACAGTATGTGTGTGTGTGTAAAAAATCTTACTTGGAAGTCCACTTTTACAGTTTCAATGAAATTAATTACATATTGTTGGCTAAATAGTGAGAATGCAGTGTGAAGGGGTGGGTTTCTTAAGATTAATTCCTAGAAAGCATTTTTTTTAAACACATTTTATTTCTTTTGTAATATAAAACAGGTAAGCAGTTGCTTTTCTACCATGCTGAGTAGTATGGTGAGATTGAAACCTCTGTCTCCTTGGAGACAAAAAGTTATTACAGATATACACTTGGTTAAGTTAGTTAGATATGCTTGGTGCTGTATTACAAACATAAATGAGAATTGACTTCTGGCCACTTTCAGGTCAGTACCGAAATCTTGCGCCTCTCTGTCTTTTCCAAAGTCTTAATTCTAGTTTATGTTATCTCTTTCTTAGTACTTCCTCCATATCGGCAGATGTCAAAAAGCATCTTTCAGCATAGGCACTAGTTTCTGCTTTTAGCACACCTTTTACACCTTGTCGGTTGAAAATGTATTTCTACCTCAGTAGTATAAAAAATCCAACATCTGCTGTGTTTTCTAATTCAGGGTCTTGCCAGTTCATCCATTAGATATCTAATCTGCTTACTGCAGCTAAATCAGTGTGGGAGTTGGGTGTATAATAAGGACATTAGACTGTTACATAAAAGAGAAACGCACATTTACTTTTTCTGTTGTGCTAGAGAATGCTGATTTTAACTAGCATAGGTGATATATCTTAATGGAAGATGAGTTTCATAGTGTGGACTAAAGGCTGGAAACCTGACTAGGAGGAAGTCCTAGAGCATAGGGAATTTAGGAAGTCAGTATAGAACAGCTCAAGGAAAGCAGAGTAATATGAGCCAGAGAAAGAAGCAGGTGGTGTTGACAAAGTTTTAAGGAAATGATTTGGAAACAAGGGCTAGGAAAACAAAAGGTCCTTCCTCCATTCAAACTGCCACTTCTGTGGCTTCTGGCAGGCACAACTGCATTGTATCTAAGCCCAGCAGCCAATGAAAGGCATTCTCTCCATCCCAACTGGAACTGCTGTGGCCTCTGAGCAAGAGAAGAATAGGCTGGCACAGCTCCGTGGTGCTTAGGCCCAGCAGTGGATCAAAAGCCATCCCACTGCTCGAACTACAACTACTCTGGCCTCAGAGGAAGAGAAGAATGGGCAGTATCTGCTGGACTTAATCCCACCCCCAGCTGCCACTCCCTTTTCCTTGTGTGTCACATCTTATTTAGATTGCAAGGCTGAGAGCAGGGAACTGTCAAATTAACAATTTGTAAGCTGCTCTGGAGCCTTTTTGGCTAAAGAATGGAATAGAAGTACAATGGATGATGGATGGATAGATAGATTTGTCCTATACAGGACCCAAGAAAACTGCTATTGTTTTAATAATTGTATGTGAGGGAGGGAATTCTGACAGCTACTGATTCTACTACTATTATCATATTTGACATCTTAAGAAATTAGTGAAGGAAAAGCAATAATGGAGTATTGTATTTCCATATTATGATTTTTCACTTTGTTTTCAACGAAGTGTCAGTTGTTTGACTGAAGGTGGTTGGTGTGTTTGTCAACCAGATGACAGATTCTAAAATACTAGACTGAAACTGAAAATAAAAATCAACTTTGCCTCTCTAAGTCAGTATTAAAGAAAATCTGACTGATAATAATCCTGTTGGAAAATAATTGATTGTATTGTTAAGTCAAGATCATTGTGGTATCATTTATTTCTGTTTTCCATAGTGTATTTTAAAGAATTCAGTGACTTATGAAGTTTTCAGAGATACTATATTTTGAGAGTCTGGATAAAGGTATTAGAAAACTTAAATTGTTCATACTGTGTTAAGAGTATGAATGGGAAAATTGATATAATCTCACTAGTTAGATGTCAAATAGCTTAAATTTTGTATCATCTAAAAATAAAAGGTATATTGAAGAAGCTATGATTCACTGGGACATAAAAGAGAAGCTTAACCTACCAAGTGCTACAAATTAATTTATGGTAGCAAGTGCAATAAAGTAGGAACTAAACTTGCAATATGTAGCCATTTACATTTTAGCAAACCCTATGGAAAGCAGTAGGAGTTACCTCTGCGTAGAGAGCCTTCATGGCGTTGTGGTTTGAGTACTGAGCTAGAACCCTGGAAAATAGAGTTCAATTCTCCGCTTGGCCGTGCAAAGCCACTTGGTGACCTTAGGTGCTTCATATACTGTCAGCCCTAGAAAATCCTGTGATAGGTTTGCCTTAGGGTCACCGTAAGTCAGAAATGATTGAAGGCACATAACCAACAACAAGAAGAAGATATGTGTAAGATTGCCTTGAAAGTTCAATTAAACTTAGTAGGATATACTTCTGAATGAACATTCAAAGGATAGAGCTGAATCTTCTTCCCACAGCAGTTGGGAACAAATAGCTGTAAACATTAAAAGTGAAAAGTAGCTATAAAGCATGGTAATTCAACCACAGTTGAGTTGTTGGACACTAGGCAAAAGCTAGTCTGCTGTGCCACGTCTTTGGAGAGTGCAACTGCTAAACTGTTGGTGTTGGTGTTTTGCTGCTGTTGATATTAGTATGCTTTCTTATTGTATTGTTACTGATTTTTGTGTGCAAGCCACCTTGAAGACAATTGGAGAATAGGTGCAGTATTTTAAATGAATAAAATTGGAGCAAATTTTGGTAGTGGAGGCAATTTCATTCTTTTTTTAATTGACTGTGTTTATAAATTACTTTACATAAGCAGAAGTTATTATGCCTTAAGATATTTATGCCTAGGTTGCAGAATAATAGAACAGTTAAAAAAAATAGTGAAGAAAAATGATAGGACTGTTGGGTAAATGGGGCTGGAGAGCAAAGTATGAAACACTGAGACACAGAGTCTCCTTGTACTGTTCTAATCTGTACAATGGTAAGTATGGAACTATTCTCTCCTTCTCCTTCCCCCACATTGTGGATATTTGCTTGATTTCTTAGGAGTTTGAGATCAGCCCTGTACAACAAATGGTCCATGTGCCTGATGTGTACTGCCCAATAGGACATACATTTTGATGAGGTTATATATTCTTTGTAGCTGTGATCCACTAGAGCTCATGAATATAGGTATGAAGCTGCTAGTCTTCCCTAAGTACATATTATATTTGAGAAGAGGAAGTAGGTGAAGCCACATCTTGCTGCACGGTTAAGAAAGGCACAAGTGGCATATCTCTAGTGTATTGGTTGACTGAAAGCCCAAATAGCGAGAAAGTAAAAAAAAGTTTCCAGGAACTGAAACATGTTGAGGAAATGTACTTAGACAGATTAGATACGCTTAGAAATACTAATTTTCTGCAAATTTTGGAAAATGAGTGAAGATAGCTCAGGGTTTTTTTTCTTCCCAGGAAGTAGGGACAGAAATTGTTACACATGGAATGAAATTTACCCTGTACTTTTTATTGATATTAGACCTAAACTTAGCTTGCTGCTTTAACAACTTACAGTGGTTCATTAATAACTTGGCATATAAAATGGTATAGTTTTACATATTATGAAATTTAAACATGTAAAATATTAATTTTTTGTATAAGTAAAAGTGTGAGTTATTAAAGAGACATATACAAACTGCTGTACCCTATCCTATCTAAGCACACTTATCTTAGATTTTGCTATTCAAAAAGGGGAGGAAAATGAGAGGAGAAACCACCAATTTTCTAATTAGCAAAATTAAGTAGTTACACTTATGGGCTAAATTAGTAGCATACTTGGGTATGAATTTTAACTCAACATTGAAAATACTGAACTCTTCAATAGTGTGTTGTCATGTTGTACATTGCTCCCCTGTATACTCCTCTCATGAAGACGGAAGCATCCACTCCGTGCAGAATGCATCTTGGATTTGTGTGTTAGATGTCTACAGTATGTTCAAAAATTATCATTTTTCTAGATGAGAAATTATTTCATCAGTATTTTTTCTTCCATTCCCCAAATTTCTGAATGTTCCCCTGGAAAATTTGTTTGTGGGAAGAAGGGGGGATTTTTATTTTATTTTATTTTACTTAAAAGGCAGATTGGTTTTTCCCCAGGCCATCATATCTCTAAGTGTGTTCCTGAAAAGAGTGAACAAGGTATATTTGGAACAATCCTGTGCAAAGTTCTTAAGCAACAGAGTTCAGCTAAATTCAGATGCAGAACAGTTTTGGCATTTTATGCTAGGTAGGAAAGGGATCTGTCTAAGCTGATCTCCTTTCTTCTTTTCTTGAGAAAATTTATGGAAAACCTGGAAATTATTTTACGTTGAATTCACAAGCTGCTTCATCAGAATGAGAGTTCATTATTGGAAGTTTTGTATTCAAAGAATGTTTCAATTTCTGTAATACCCACTCAGTTTGAACAGCAGTAATACATGTTTTAATATCTTGACAAAATATTACAAGTTTGATTGCATTCAAACACTATTGCCCCTCTGTTGCAGACCAATGTAGTTCTGGAGCGATAGAGTAATTTGTTCTTGGCATTCCAAATCCTGCACCTCTGCAACAGATATGGCTGTTTGGACAGTTATCAAAGCTAGCCTCATGCAAAATGCATTGCAGTAGCCCTATCTTACATGACTGGGGCGTTGCAGAAATCCATAGTATGAACCCATCGCCTTGGTAATAAGGTATAAATATAATAAGGAAAATACAATGAGTAGCTGTTAGATTTACTTCCAGTACTAACTGTCTTTGAGGGAACATTAGCCTATGTGAAGAGGACAAATTTGTTCTGATTCTTGTCATAACGGTTTGTTATACAATCCTGTTGTTTGATATCCCCTCAGACACAGAGGTCATTGAAAGTACAGACATGAGATGATGATTTGAGTGATACGACACTGGCAAGAGGAGGTTGAGATTGGACAGTGTTAAGAGAGATTTTATTAGAAGGGTATTGTTTCAATGCTGTTGCTATTGAGGAAGCTCTTCTTCTGTAGTTCATCTGGTATTAGCCTAGGTATTGAAAAGATGTTTTTGAAAAGGTGATTACAGAGCTTTTATTTCCTTTTTCAACATTCACTAACTACAGTTAAATCTTATGTCCTAACCCCGATAAATTATTTTTGTCCTACCTGTGATTTGCTAGAACAACACAATTTGAAGCCTTCATTTATGACATTAATTTGTTTTGATAAATCCTAATTAAGAACTGCATTCAAATGTTTGGATGTAATAATAAATGGTATTAAACCAAAATGGAAGTAACAGCTTCTTATCTCCTTGTAGCCATTCTGAAGGGAGAGGGAGACAAAAGCCCAGGCTTTGTAGATTTAATGAAATCTGTAGTTTATTATGTCCAAATGTATGCAAATGTTTATCTGATACATATTTGATAGGCTTCACTCTTTTTGTTTCTAGTGTTCAAATGTGAGTAAACTCAATTCCCAAAGTAGCTGTCAATTCCTGCTATGATGTCTTCTGGCTTTAACAAATAGATCTCAAGATAACAGCTTTCTTTATTGTTTCAGGCAATCTGAGCTTCCTCATGGTGCATAAATCTAGCATTGCTATTTACTCTGCTGGAGAAGTCCTAATGAGCTTTATATTCTTCTTTCATTATCTGCTTTAAGATGCAGAAAAGGATGGAAAATTGGGGAAATTAAATTCTGTAGTACACCTTGAAATGGTATTGAATATAAAAGCAAGAGCCATAGTCCAAGAGCAAGAGCCCAAGATACTTTGTATCTCCTCAAAATCTGTTCTGGAGACTTTCTCCCCAACTCAAAGTGGCAGATGGCTGGAAAAAGGAATCAGTTGAGCTTGCAGACACTGTTCCATCAGCACATGGACAGAACTGTATTTTAGTCCGGTATCTAAAGTTTCAGAGCCAATATAGTATAGTGGTTTGAACATTAGACTACAACCCTAGAGACCAGGATTCAGTTCCCTGCTTGGCCATGGAAACCCACTGGGTGATCTTGGGCACCTCACACATTTTCAAGGCCAGAAAACCCCATGATAAATTTGCCCTCTCCAAAAAAATTACAGAAGCTGTTGTGATGATCCTTAGGATTTCACTAAAGATGCTAGCTGTTTGACTGCATTCCTTCAAGATGTGCCTTTTATATTAATTACACCAGTGGAATGAGTAGTGATCATTCTCTGCTGCTAAATAAAAACTGATGACCCAAGGAGTGAGGTGCTCCAAAAGACTGAAAGCTGTAATTCACCAGACCATGTTTTTTTTTAAGGAATGCATTCATTTACTTTTTTAAGGAATGTGTTCACTTATTAAAGTATGTTATAAAGTAGCCCAGTGCTGTTACTTGTTGCATTGATGAAAAGGTAATTCATTACATCATATGTTGTTTTGCTCATTATTTTTCTGCTCATTACTTTTCCTTCGCCTTCACCTTCTGATATTTTTTGAGAAGATGCGCTTAGGAATGAGAAGAGAATGTCATAAATATTACCTGTTATAATACTTATAAAATGTCCTTTAAAAGTAAAGCTTAAAAGTGACTAGAAATCCTTGTACTTTGTACCAGGAAATAAAGAAAGAAAGAAAGAAAGAAAGAAAGTAATTCTACTCATAATGGTGTTTTCAAAATGTGGCTTTCTTACACTCTTGTCCCCCCATAAAGTAGTTGTAAGTTATTATATATAAGTTAATTATGTTACCTATAATTTATTACTTCCAAACTTTGAGTTTACCTGTCCTTAAGAGTGGGTTTAATAGCATTCCAGAAATCAGCATATCAAAATGAAATGCATTCATCCGTGCCTAATATTGATGCTTTCTCAGACAGTGAAGTAAAATAGATAATCCTGTTGGGAATGAATGTGTAATTCTCATGAAGAACAAAGATTCTCTGAGGAAAGGTAAACCATGAAGTCTGAGCTGTGATAAAATGCTCAGAATGATATGTAGTAGGGGGTCTTTTGCCTTGGATTAAGAGGATGCTGTAACGAGAAAACAGCCTTGTTTTTTTAAGAAATTGATGTAACAAATTATTGGAGAAGTCCATCAGTAGTCTAGTACTCTATACTTATTTCTTTTACATATATATCTTCTAGATACTCATACTCCAATTACGAAGGGCCAAACTTGAGGAAACAAATGGATGTTTATATTTGAAACTGATGTGCCTGAATCATGTAGGAAAAGTGTGCATGATCAGGGTTTGAATCCCCACTCAGCCATGGAAACTGACTGGGTAACTTTTGGCAAGTCATACTCTCTCATCCTCGGAGGATGATGAAGGCAGGCCTTCCCTCTCAATAAATCTTAGCAAGAAAAGCCCATAGTAGGTTTGTCTTAGGGTTGCTGTACGTTGGAAATTACTTGAAGGCACACAATAGTAGTCAGGCTGGCAGGAGTTTTTGTAGTAACTGAGATAAGTGTAGTGATCACTTGTGGCACCAAAGATGCTGATACTAAAGCATGTGGCATAAGTATTTTTCAGGTCCTAGTAGAGCAAACTTTAACAAAGACTTTTAAAACCTAAAAAATGCTGTTTTATTCTGCTTTCAATTTGAACAAAAATATGTATGTATAAGTTCCATTTACTGCTTCAGAGGTGCAACTAAAGTGATTTTTTTTATAGTCTGCTTTCTTAGGCACATCTTATTATTAGTGACAACTAGAGTAGACTCACTGAACAAATGGGACTTATTAAGAAAACATGCATACCTTTCCCCCTGGTCCCAGCCTCTGGTCACAGTGCTGAGAACTCACACTAAGGCAAAAGGCAAGGGAAAAGGGGGAGGCAAGTGTGCATATGTGCCTTCCTTCTCCCCTCTGGAGCTCCCCACTCCCACTCTCTTGTCTCTGGCCAGAGCACAGAGAAGGAAGGCTTGCACGCCAGTGCAAAAGGCAAGGGAATGGAAGTGGGCAAGTGGGGAGAGTTATTTGTCGTCCTTGCACTTTTACGAGGGTTCTGCACTCTGAACCCTCATGAAAGTGGAGGGGCCACTGTACACCTTGTGATCTCCTAAGAGTTGCATCCTTGCCATGTAGAAACCAGATGATCATGCTACTGTGAATGTCTCCCATAGAGCTAACTTGTGGAAAGACAGATCAGAGTGTTGCGAAGCAGTTATTTTGTTTCCTTTTTTTCTTTTTACTCCCCACTTTTGAACTCTGTTCTGTTTTATTGTGCCTGTAATTTTGTAATTGTTTCATGTTCCTGTCTGTGTAACTGAGCTACTAAAAAAAAATCACAGCACCAAAACAGTGATTTTTGTTTATCTTTTTGATTAGGTTCAAGCCGTTTTTTCCATTTCAAGTTATGCCTCCTGAAGAATATAGAGATCGGAACCTCAATATACAAGATTTTTCACTAACGGAAGGACGATTGAAAGTTTCCTTAATAGAATGTACAAGGTAGGTCCTGGGTACTATTATTACTTTTGGTTTCATAGAGTTGCATATTCATGCATATGAGTTGAATTAGATTGTGGTTTGGGGCTGGAATTCTGAAAAGTAAGGCTAATATTTCACAAGTGTATACACATGCAACTTAATCTTTCTTTAAACTGTTTTCATTTTAATTAGAATAAGCACAATGTCTAGTCTTATTGCACTTACCCTAACTGAAGATTGCTAGGAGATGTTGATATCAGGTTTTAGCAGTGGGTTTTTATTCAAGGTTTGTATCCATTCAAAGTGCATTGCAAAACATTTCCTTGGTTAGGAGTTAATAATGGCATACACAGAACTTGAATGTAACACTGCTTGTTTTTAAATATTAACAGTAAAATCATATGCATATCTATCAAAAGCGACTCATGATCTGTTCTTTGGGGCTTTCTGTAAGATAAGTTTGTATAGGAATGGCATCCATGTACTTTTCACTGATAAACATAAAGCAGATCTATTTTTAGGAATTTAAATATGTGTTACTAATCTTCAAAAACATTAAAAAGCACAAGACAAAATATTAAAATAATAAATAGTAGCAGCAGAGATTAAATATTGCCTGTTGTATTTTAATACTTTACCTTGCTTGTCAGTTCCTGGATATTACTGAAATCTGTAACTCACCAACTTCATGATCTTCAACAGTTGCTCCTTTACCCACCCTTTAAATTGGTAAATTTTAATTTTAGAATGTTAGTGGATGTAGAGCCAAATCTACTTAAATGTAAGTGAGCAAGCTCAGTACACATATGAAAAACACAATCTGTACATTGATTGTTCACCTTAGCAATAGTGATAATATATTTTGAAATACTGTGGTCAAATGCTGATTCCTTTCTTATTTTAAAACAAATCAAAAGACACTGGAGATCAAAAGGGTTTTTTTTCCCCTATCAGTTGATTAGTATTTATATGCAGGGAAAGAATATACAGAATCATTAGCGGATCAATATTTGCTTTTATGCCTATATAAAATATCCATGATGCCGTAGATGGATATTGACAAAGCAAAAATAATTTTGCTTCCCTGTCTCAAGCACACTTATCATCTAGGCAAGGTTTTGTATTTTGTTTGTTTCTGTTCAGATGTTTGTGTGTCTGCTTAAATCAAGATAATTGAATTTTGTTTTATATTAATAATTTTTGAATATTATCAAATGACATGGCAGGAAGGGAAGAGTTGTTGCTCTATATGTCTTTGGACTGCAACCTCCATCATCCTACCCTTTTAGATACTCTGATTAGTGATGGGAATAACAATGCAACATCATATGAAGGACCACAGATTAAAAAATGAGGAAGAGATACTGGTGCACATATTGCCATACATTTTTAAAGAAACTGGAGGAATGATAGAATTCCATTTCAAAATAAGTTTAGGAAAAGAAAAATGAAGGGTCACAAACAGACTAAAATTAGCCTCATAGGTTTGTCTGCCAAAATTATAGGAAACTGGTTCTGGATTTATTGATTATAGTAGGCTACAGTGCACCAATAAATTAAGCTTGGTTTAGTGGGAGAAGAAAAGACATCGTTTTCATTAAGGTAGTATCTATCAAGGTGCTCCATTTCATGTGAACTACTGTAAACAGGCCAGAAGGTTCATTATGCTAGCAGCTGCTCATTTTCCAGGGTCATGCTGTGGTGGCAATGAAAGAGAAAGCGCCTTTCTGCACTATACTATTATAGTGCTTTTATTTCACTTTCAGCATCCTGTGGAATCCTGGGGTTTGTAGTTTACCGAGGCCAGAGAGCTCTCTGGCTGAAAATTCTAAATGTCCCTCTCTAAACTGCAAACCCCAGGATTCCATAGGATGTTGAAAGTGGAATAATAGCACTATAACAGTGTGGTGTGGAAATGGCCAAAGTCATCACTGGTAATTTTCCAAGACAGCCTTCCCAGATTATTCTGGATGTGACAATCCACCCAGAAGCCAGGCATTAGAGAAACTGCCAATTCAGAGCTGGCAACTCTCTCTCTCTGGTGGTGAATTTGTTTGCTCACCTCTGCCACTGCTGTATCCATAGCCTTTTCCCTCCTGCCACTGTTGCCTACACCACAGTAGTTACATTAGTGTAGTGCTCCAATACACCTTGACTACGATATTTCCCAATCATTCCTCTTGTAGCTGTTACCGATCTAAAGACAGTTTTATACAATAGCTAAATATCAGCTTGATTGGCGTGTAAAATTGGATCATACCCTTTTAAAATTGCTCCACTGCATGCTAAAACATCATTTAAGCCAAGGTGAACCACTGAAGCAGCGGTTTAAGGTCCACAAATAAACTCATTGGCAAGTATGTATTATGCTGGAATGAAAGTATAGCATCAGCAGAGTCACTGAGTGTCTGAACTTAAAGAGCTACAGACTATTCTTGATATTGCACTAACTTTGGAGACAGATGGAAGCACAAAGTCTGTCATCATCGACGTCTCATATATATCCAAATGGGTTTTCCATAATGTCATTCCTAATATTTGAGGCTGTCAGAAAGCTGTGAGACTTCTTATACTTTCTGAATGTCTCTGATGCTACAAGAATAAGTCTTCTGTATTTCTCCAGCTGAAAAGACTGAGGAGGTTAACTTCTTGTTTTGCTGGGTTTCAAGCTTGAGGTGGCACCAGAAAATCCTGTCTGCTCCCTTGCGGAAGTGGAGAATCTCTGGATCTGAATGCATTCATATACTGTCTTATTTACTGTCTTTTCCCACTAGAGGGCGCAAATGCTTTATTAGACTTCTGAAGTTACAGACACAGTGTTGAATTGGGAAAATACATGTTTATGCTTTATTGGTACATTCAGCTGAGTATTAACGAATTCACTTAAAGTTATTGTATTAAGCCTGTTATAAATAACTGATAGTAACAAAATTATTTAATGTTTGTGTTACCAATATTCTTATATTTCAGGTTACTTATTTTTGGATCCTATGAGAGGGAAGTAACTATTCATTGCACATTTGAACTGAGTGAGAATGTTTGGGAAGAAAAACAAAGAAGTTTTATCAAGACGGTAAATTGCATATAAGCTATTTTGTATTCTTATTTACTGGTCTCTGTCTTCCCACATTTGATTTAAATGAAGAAGAAGTTACCCACAAATGCTTTCAAAAGGAAGTACCCACTTCTTATCTTCAGAGGTTCATCAGATATGACCAAAAGACAACATCTGTGGCCCTAAGAATATTCTCTTGAAATATCTTTGTTCTTTAACTTGCTCGATTCATATCTTCTGTTTAGAAGTGTGAAGTGGTACCATAAATACAGCATATGTAAATAGCTCTATTTAGATCTGTCTTTCTTTTTCATACATGTACTCTCTCTCTTTCAATCAATCTTTCTGGAGAGAATCGGTATCATTCTCCATAGAAACATATCCAACCACTTCTTTCACCAGGCATTACATGGATGAGAAAGCCCTTATACTTTTTCCTGTATGTAGGCTTGGACCTTATTTTACTCTTTGGGGCCTCAAGTTACAAATTACATGATCCTGAGTTTTGAGAAGTAATCAGTGGTTCCAGGAGAGGAAACAATGTTGAGAATGTTGACAGAGATGCAAGTCTTCCCATTTTGTGTAACAGCTCATGGATAGGGAGCTGATGATAGAAGAATTTAACGTTTAGATCCATGTTGATCTCTACAGCTGTACAGGTGTGCCAAGCAGAGGGTAGGACTGGGGGATGAATCATGATGTAACTTTTTAGCCTTGAAAATAAAATGTAGTCAACAGCTTTCATTCATTTGTAAATATTCCATGGGACAGTTGTCAAATTGAGTTGTTCTGTAGAAGTTCAGTTTGCAGAGTAGAATAAGGTTACCTCAGTATTACATCATTCTAACCAGAATTTCTGATATGAATATGAGAAGTAGCTGCTCATTAGCTGGATGAAAAATTAAGAAACAACAATGTGAATGTATAAAGTATTGTAAAGGTATAGTATCTCAGTGAACAAATGTTTTGAATTAAACACCTATTTCTGGCTTATCTATTATGTTATAGGAAGAAGATTAAAATAAATGTTTCTGTGTTTTTTCCTTCAGTATTTGTGACTAAATTAGAATTGTTAATCCCAGGATAATGAGAATGTACGCTATTTCCTCCCTATTTGTTTGTTTCTGATTTGATACAGAAACTACTTTTGAAGATGTCAGCCACTTATAGAGTTTAGTTGGTTAACTCTAGGCTTACCAGTTAATTAAATGTTGTAATTTATGTGTTGCTTAAAATAAATGCATTTTTATATCTAGCCTGCACCTCAATTAAAAGAAACCTACTAGTCATTTAGTACTTCTTTTCCTATAATGCTTGTAAAATTCCTTAGAAAGCAGCCTAGAAAGTTTGTGGCATTGATGAATCAACTGGAATGTGTAGTGAATTATCTACCACAGTGGTTCTTAACCTGGGATCAAGGGACCCCTGGATGTCCATGGAGCCCTCAGGAGATCCACAAAGCCCTGCTGGTGGATACCACTAGCAGCAGCAGCAACAGGGATGTGGCAGTGAGGGAGGTGTATGGGTGCCAAAATGGCTCCCTCATTTACAAATGAAAGAGCAGTTGAGGTGCATGCACATGCCTTCCTCTGTGCCCCTCTGTGCCCATGCTTCCTGTTGCTGCATCCCTGACTAAAGGGACATGGCAGTAAGTGTGTGTGTTTGCCCATACTAGGGAGCAATTGAGGTGGGGGCATACGCTTTCTGCCATGTCTCTCTGTGCCCACACCACTTGCTGCTATGTCTCTGACAAAATGTACACAGTGGCAGGCATGCGTGCGTATCATGCGTGCCTAAACTGACTCTGGAGACCAGAATCTGAATTCCCACTCAGCCATGGAAATCCACTGGGTGACCTCAGGCAAGTCACATTCTCTCAGCCTCAGAAAAGCAGTGGCAACAAATCTTGCCAAGAAAACACCTCCATGATAGGTTCACCTTAGGATCATCATAAGTTTTCAAAGAGGAGAGACATTATGGCTAGAAAAAACCTCCTCCTGCCAGTGGCACTTTGTCATTGTGTGCCTTCAGGTCATTTCTGACTTACGGCAGTCCTAAGGTGAACCTATCATAGGGTTGTTTTGTTTAGGTTTTTTTTTTGTTCAGAAGGATTTTGCCTTTGTCCTCCTCTGAGGCTGAGAAAATGTGATCTGCCCACGGTCACCCACTGTCTGAGAGGGGATTTGAATCCTATGTCTCCAGGAGCTTTTAATAAATTCATAAATAAATATTTGAATATTTAAATCTTAAGTTTTAGGGGTGCCCAGCAACAAATTATATTTATTGGGGGATCCTTAGTAAAGAAAGGTTAAGAACCACTGATCTGCCAGTTCAGAAGCATGAAATTCTGTAATGCTTACTTTACTAAGTCTGTTGTAGACTTCTGAAGTAACTATTTTTTGCTAGTTTCTAGTTTATTTTCTACAGGTGAATCTCATTCTGTGCCTGCTTGTTAACTTTTGTTACTATTCCATCTAGAGCAGAGCTTTCCAAACTTTTCATGTTGGTGACACACTTTTTAGACAAGCATCATTTTGTGATACAGTAATTCAGTAAGTGGAGGCAGCCCTTCTACCTGAGCCTGGCCTACCGCTGCCCTCACTGGGGGCTTTCTCGGCCTGGGGCAGCAGCAGAGGCAGCCCCCTCACCTGCTATGTTTACATGACACACCTACACACTGCAGCCAATGCATAACATGTCGCGACACAGAGTTTGGAAAGCTCTGATGTAGAGATTCAGCAATAACCTGGGGAGACAGGAGTTCACATCTCCATGTGGCCGGGAAGCTCACTTAGTGGTCTTATGCCAGTCATAGGATTGGTATGGGGGGGATTGCTTCTGTGAGAAAGGGTGGGAGAAATGTTGCCATTTGTTCATAACCAAGTTTAACTGCATGCTTTCCAAATTTTGATCAACAGGTAGGCTGTTTCTTTTTTGTATTTGAATAAATGTAAACACCAGAGGGCAGTATTGCTATTCATATGACCAAACTGAAGAATAGAAATCAGTGAGTACCAGAAAAGGTAGAACTGCATTTTAAAATAAAATATTTGTTTTACCTACAAGATCCTAATCCTTAAACTATTATGATGATATCAGTACCCTGTACTTCAGCAAAACTTAACTTGTCTGAATACTTAAACTGAATGAAGCTGTTAATGTTTGTATTTGAAGCTGTTAATGGAAATACTTGGATTCTTTTTGAGGAGATGAGATGAGCTTCTGGGTTGCTGAAAAATGCCTCCCCTTGGATTTCGTGTTAGCAGACAAAATCAAGATTGACAGCTATCCACTGCTTGGAAGAGGCAAGGCCATGTGACATCACTTTAATTTATCTAGCCATCTTCCTGGTCTTATCCACAACAACATTACTGTCCATCCTCTGCCCTTCAGATCCATCTGTTCTCCTTTGTTCTCAACGTTCTCTCTCTTCGGTGCATTTTACGTTACTATTATTCACCTTAAAAATATCTTCTCTTCCTCTTTGGTCAGTCTTTACAGTTGTAAAGGCAATTCAGTGTTAGAAAAATATTGCTCCTTGAGGAATTCTTGATCTGGCAAGCGTCTAAGAGTACAGCTGCCTCAACCTCTTTTATTGCCCCTTTGTTGAAATTCTGAGTGTCTGACCTCCAGGAACTGTTTGAGAAGGATTCTGAAGACAATGATTTTCCAGTATCTTCTGCTTTGGCATTTAAATTGTTTAAGACTCCAGACAGTTATTCTGCTTTGCTTCCTACTTCCTCCCAAGCTGATCTCTTAGATGAGTAGCCATTTTGGGTCACAGATACCTTTGACTAAATTGCTTTTCCTTTTAAAAGGATATTGACTAACCTGATACTAGCAATATCCAGCATTGCCAGTATTCTCTTTGTAATAATCAGTTCTGAAGTGGGTTGTTTGTAGCAGCAGAGAGGACTGTTTAACAAATAGGATTTTTTTTTAAAAAAATGAGGTTAATTCCAAGGTGGCCACACATTTACCAGTATATTAAACAAGCTGGGTTCATCTTCTCATTAAGTTGACAAGGAGAGTGAACCTCTAGTGCTCCACAGTTAGGAAAAAGATTATACCATATCAAGGGAACTCTAGGTTTGGAACACCTTTCTAACTTTAAAGACATCTGGTTCGGTCATCTCACAGGACTTCCTGAGATCCCCAGGTACTTCTTAGAAAGGAATTCTTTTCAACCTCTGATCTTCAAAGGAAAGTTAACATTATTTTTGCAGATATAAAGAAAGAAGAGGAATGAGCAGTCTCTGCTCCTATGGAGTACGATTTCAAGGGTAAGTTATTTAACACTGGTTACTTCTACCCTGTTCTCCAAGGCCTTCGCATCCTTGGGTCTGCATCCAGGGACTTTGGCTGCCCTGCCCATCCAAAATGCTCCATCTTCCTGCAGCAGGATTCTTTTTTTCCACACAGGAAATCTGTGTGGATAATTGTGTGAAAGAATAATTTCTTTCCCATTTGTTTTTATGAGCTGGTTAAGAAAGAATTACAGTTCTTCTTCGTGGTCTCTGTGCCTTCATACACTAGGAGCTTTAGCGCCTGCGCGGTAGCGTTCGGAAACTTCTAGAGCTTGTTCGCTTGGCGGGAACCCCTCCCCCACGCCGGTACTGCGCATGCTCCTCCCGCCGAGCAACGGTCTCTCCTCAGTTCTTTCTCGTCCGCCGCCGCGTAGAGACCGTTGCTCGGCGGGAGGAGCATGCGCAGTACCGGCGTGGGGGAGGGGTTCCCGCCAAGCGAACAAGCTCTAGAAGTTTCCGAACGCTCCGCGCAGGCGCTAAAGCTCCTAGTGTATGATGGCACAGATGACCACTCAAAGAACCACAGTTACAGGTAAGCAACCTGTTCATCCTCCTTGCAGGGAAAATCAGCCTTAGTGCATGTATGTTCTCTCTCCTTGGGTAGTGGAGGCCCTGAAAGTCTCCTTGGTAGATGTTCTAGTTGGTAGCCCCTCTGCTCGTGGTCTGACCTCAGAGGAGGGTGATGCCCCAACTAAAAGACCCAAAGAGAAAAAAAATATGACATGGATCTTTAAAGGGCAGATGAGGCCTCAGTTCAACAGATGAAGCTGTCATGGTATTCTCTGCCTTCTCTAGATGCCAGCAGTAACATCTTGTTATGACATCAAGCTGACCAAGTGCATCTCCAGTTTCAGGACAGTACATGTGGAGGTTCAAGATGCATTCAATATCTGTTGCCTTGGAAGACTCTACACCTTCCTCTTCTTCTTACTCATCTCCAGGGGTCTCTGAAAGCTCCAGATGGAAAAGGCAGTGACAGTCTCAATCAGTCTTTGTTAGTGGGGGCTCCCATAGTTTTCAGAACTTCTTCACATAGCAACAACAAGCAACCATGGTTTCTCCTAGGGTTCTCCACCAAGGTCCTGTCCTTCAACCAGATGCAGGCTGACCCACATAACAGCTTCAAAACTGAGTGACAGGCCTTGCTGAAGGGGGACTACACACCAGTAGTGGTGGCAACACTACTGGCCTCTGGGCAGAAAGCCACTCAAGAAAACTATGAAGCCACCTGTAAGGCCTTCCTCAGATGATGCTAGCATAAACCTACCATAGACATGCGCAAAGGCTTTAGGGATCTTCTATGCTTTCTGCAAGCAGGCATGAAATATCGCATTAAAGAGACAAGCCTGCCCCCGCCTTCCATTCATACCTGAAACACTTCTTGGGAACAGCTTCTTTCCTTTGTCCCACAATGGACCTCTGTGGATTCTCAACCTGATCTTCAAGGCTCTTGTTAGACTTCCTTTTGAGGCACTCTGCAAGGCATTCCTCCAGATCCTGTCCTTTAAAGTTGTGTTCCCAATTGCCATCATATTAGCCTGATGGATTTCAGAATTGGAAGTTTTCTAAGATCAGGAAGACTTGCACCAGATAGTCATTTTCATACTTCATCTGTTGTTCGTTCCAAAAATCAGTTGCTCTGAAATTCTGCAGCACTCACTGTATATTCACAGGGGGATCAAAATCTGCTTCAGACACATATTTTGATGCTTTTTCGGTCTCCTCTTCCATTTTTGTAGTGGCATGTCTTCAAATAATTTCTGGCTTAGGTGACCCTACCTAAGGCAAACCTGTCGTGGTGTTTTCTTGGCAAGATTTGTTCAGAGGGGGTTTCTTTGAGGGTGAGAGAATGTGACTAGCTGAACAGAGATTCTACCTGTAACATAGTTTTTAGAAATAATGAGGAAATGATGAATGCATGAACACCTTGTCCCAACACCTTGTCATTCTGAAAAGAGAATATACCATATTAATTTTTTAATTTCTCTTTTCTGGAAAAAGAGGGTTAGGTGATAAAAAAAAATGGCATCTGCATATCTCTTCCCTAACGAATTGATATGTCTTCATAGCCACCACAGCCTTTGGCAGACAGGCCCTGTAGCCAGTTGTAGATCAATTCCCAGTGAACAGCTGTGGACTGCCCTTTTGAGGGAGGAGTTTGTATATATCTTATGCTTTCAGGTGTGTCCTGACCCCTTCTCATTGTTTTTTGTCATTCATGTGCTTCCTGGGGAAGTGTGAAGTAGGCATCTGTCCCACACCTAAGGTGGATAATGAGATCTTGAGTCTCAGGAACTTGGCAACATAATATCATCCTCTTGGATGGAAACCCAGGCCTTCCCTCTATTCCTGTTGCATGACATAATGTGATCCATGATCCACTGTGGTTGAAACTAGAGGACAACTAGAAAACCTTTGGTGTATGGATATTATTTGATAGGATTTTTTTTTGCAGTCTGAAAATATAGAATGTTATTTTGGATATGGGAGGTGCAGTTGGTAGAATTTTCCTGCTGATACCAGGATTGAAGATTTTGCACTTCTTTGCAGGGAAGGTCATTGATCACATCCTTTAAAGAAGCCATTTGAATGCAATAGATATCCATATTCTTCACTGTGCCCAAAAGGGGCTCTGTGTTGTGAGCTATTCTTGGATTTCAGACTTCTCAAAACAACAGTGGGACTAAGAGAAATTCTCTTTCATGTCTACCAATTTATAACCCAGGAGTAGTCTGTCTTGGTGCACTCCTCTTACATCACCTCCATATTTTCAACTGTTCTTTAACTTGAAAAGTTATCAATGCATTTGCTCTACAGTTCAGCCCACTGCTCTCAGAACAGCTTGATTTTCATAATGAGCCTTTATTATTGCCTTTCCCAAAGCAGTATCCTCCATATCTTTTGGATTACAATTCCCATTAGTTCCACCCAACATGAACAGTGGTCAGGCCTGGTAGGAGTTGCATCCAAAATGTCTGAAGTGCTCCACAAGCTAATTTTGAGTTGAATTTTATCTCTAATCTGTATTGTCTGTTAATATGAAGCTGCTGTCAGTTGATCATGATAATTTAGTATAGGTCAATACAGTATTCAAAGCCAAGCAGAAAGGCATGTCATATTAATTCTCTAATTCTCAATACCATAGGAATACTTATCTGTTACAAGGTATGAAACTATGCAAATGAGCAAAAGTTTTCCATTTCCACATTGCTAAATTTCAACTGCAGTCTTAAAAACACTTATTTACAATGCAGTTCCACTGAAATCAGTGAGTTCTAATGGAGCAGAGTGCTAAACTAATGACAATCTCTGATACAAAATTATCTTACAATCCTGTTTAGTTTCTGTATCATCTTTAAACAGTAGGGAGTTACAGGAAGAAGTAGACATGTCCAGAGGCATATAGAGCATAGATTTTAGATTTTCTTTTTTTTTAACCCTGTCTTGAGTTGGCATTTTCATATATTTTTTATTACATTATCAAACAGATAGCCATGAAAATTCAGTCTCATCGTATCAGTTATGGAATATTGGTACATGATTAATCCTGAATGAAGATTTTAGGTTATCACTTGACATGTCAGTTACAATCCAGACATTCTTGTTCAGGCAGATTAATCATATGGTGTACTTGACTGACTGTAAATGTAAGGCAGAAGTTTTGTGCATATTTATATGCTATATTCTGAAGAAGTTTATCATGTGGTAAAGAAATAAACACTGCACAGAAAAGCTAAACATACAAGTATAATGATGGGAGATGGTTGTGATTCCATGGTGACACTATTGAGATGGAAGAACAATCAGTATAGGAACCAAGTATATTGAAGCTACAAGTGGAGTCAACACTGTTTGTATGTGTTAAATTATTCAGATGGAATACTTTGCATGGAAGGGCACTGAGTGTGGGATGTCAAGAATTGGTTTATTCAGCTAATAAGTCCAAGTTCACATGTCATCTTCGATGAGCATAGGACACTGCCTTGTACTTGTACCCTGCTGATGGATTCCATTCTCTTCTCAGCCATGGAAACTCACTAGGTGATCTTGGATACATCACTCACTCTCAGCCCCAGAAAACTCTGTGATAGGCTCACCTAAGAGTCATCATAAGCCAGAAACGAAGGCATGCAGCAACAACAATAGCTAAACCACATGTAAATATTACACATGAACTGGACCAAGAATCTAGGTCCTTGTATCATGTTTACAATGCAGGACAGGCAAGTTGTGATGAAGTTATACCTTGGTAAGGAGAAAGAACTAATGTTTTAAAAAACTAGTTATTTCTAACTAGTTACTTTCAAGCTCAGTTATTCAGCATGTGTATATCAAAAATAAAAAAAAATAGTATAACATCACATTTCAAGTAATGATGATAAAATAAAATGTAAGATTCATAATCAAATGTCTCTTACTGATAGCAATATATTTGGCTTATTGAAGTCTGCCATTTCAGTTTTTAATCCTCTCAAAGAAGAAAAGTGAGATTAACCACTCTCTCCTCCTCCTCCCACAAAACACTAAGCAGAAAATCCCAACCTTTTTGGAAATGTCACTTCTTATGAAAATCAGAGTCTTGTAAAGTGTAATACTTATAATATTTATAAATATGAAAGGGACTTATTCTCAGGCCTGAGGATTTTGCAGCATTCTTCAGACTCTTTTTGAAAGCTATCTGTTATTTCATCTTGAGTGTAGATGTTCAGCTTTCCTAGTCACCTTGACTCAGGAGTAAAATTGTGTACTATTATATGTATTTTCTGCCAGTGGTATTAGAAACAGATTCAACTGTAATTGGCATGTGCATATTAGTATAATCTTAATTTTGGCATTCATGTAACTCTCTGTCTTTTATCTCTGAGCTCCCATCCTACCTGGAAGTGCAGGCTGTAGTTCACAATATATTCAGAGGTCTACTGAATATTACCCCATCTTGCTGTTTTAAACAGAATCTAGATATTTTAGGAGAAGGAAGAAAGAAAGTGGTCCCTCAGAAAAAGCAAAAACAAATAAACAGCTATGTGTAAAATTAAAAGAACCCCTCCCCTTTGATGCTACATTCTCCCTCTCTGCTATTTCAGCACCATCTTTTCCTGGTCAAGGCTTCCTGCTTACTCCATTGGGTAAATGGGGAGCAGGTGAACATGACAGCTTTTTGCTCCTATGTAGTCAGATCTGATGATTTGCCTTCAGTAATGTTACCTCTTATTATACAAAGGGAAGAATTTGGAGAGGCAAAATTGCAGTTTAGATTTAAAGAATATTCTTTGCATATATAAAATTCCAAGGTCAATCTCTGATTTCTCTAGTTAAATGTAGACTGTGATGTGATGCACCTCTTTCTGAAATCTTGGAGAACTACTGGTCATCAAAATAAGTACTTTGTTTTTATTCTAACTTTTTAGAGATATGCCTTCACCAGGCCATTTATAAAATAAGGAATTGGGATCGAGAAATTAAAAGAAGCTAACCCATAAAACATCAAATCAAAATACAAAGAACCAGAAGGTGAGGGTGTAGGGGGCTAGAGTCCCTTTTAAAACTACCAAAGATAGTTGATGGTAAACTAAGTTATCCCAGGAGCAAGTTCCAAAAATGTAGTCATGCAGAAATTGTTCTATACTGACTCTCTGCATCTTTCTCAGTGTTGAGCTGGAGAGAGGAGCCTCCAAGGTTGATGTTGAGGGCTGAATAAGTTCATATAAAGCTGGCCCAAACTGGGTGCTGGAGCAGCAAATGGCACCCCTGTGTATACTAGTTGCAAACCAGATAAGTTATTTTGACATCTGAGGCAGAGAATCTCCCAAGGCACATGTCTTGTTCTGCATTTGGAAGGACTCTCCAAAAAATGGTTAGAGAAAGAATGATTTTTAAGTTGGTCAACATATTTATGAAACTATCAGCACTTCTGTCTGTTGCAGCATTCATACATTTTCCTCAGGAGGTTATTGAGGTCTTCGATAATGAGAAAAAATGATATAGAGACTCTGTGTGAAGATCTTAAAATATTGGACGACTACTGATTGGATTACCAATTGGATCCTTATGTTCTGGAAAAAAAATCAGTAAGAAACAAAAATACCCACTTCCACTAACCAAATTGTTAGGAAGCTGTGTTATATAGTTCGATTATCAGTGTATCTCGCTCAGTGTTGTTTATACCAGGGGTAGGAATGTTGCATCCCTCCAGATGCTTTTGGACTGTAAGTCTCAGCATTCTTCACCAGTGGTTGTTCTAGCCTGGGCTTCTGGGAGATGCAGTCCAATAACATCTGGAGGACCACGTGATTCCCACCCCAGGCTATTGGTGGCTGAAAGTGAGCAGAAGCATTTGTATATATCTCAATTGAATCAATTGTATTGGAAACCTATTCTACTAGTACAGTTTGAGTATCCCTTATCCGAAATGCTTGGGGCCAGAAGTTTTTCAGATTTCAGAGTTTGGAATCTTTGCACATATATAACGAGATTATATGCCATTCTTTCAACATAGAGTCTGTTCTTTCATCAGTATTTTCCTCTTGCCTTCTTCCAGTAGGAAACAGAATTACAGAGGCTCCATCATGCGTACATGCTGTGTGTATACTGCCTGCAAAGTTTCTCAGTCAACTTAGTACTCTTTTTCTCCCTCTCAGCTTGCTTGGGATCACCTTTGTGTGTAGATATATCTACAACTACCCAAAGTTTTAAAGCAGAATGACACTTCCCCGTCACTTCTTACTTCCTGTCAAAGGCTGATAGAATATCTAACATCTAACACAGTGATTCAGTGTGTATTTGCATGTAAGCTTTTGTAAGCAATGTGCAGTCTGTTCTGCCTTTGCCAGATAGCAAAGTAAGGAGTAGCAGGATTCATGCAGATAGATGCCCCCCAAAAAATGATTCCAAGTGTTAAGTTGATACCACAGTGTCTTTTTTATGAGGTGGTGGCAGCAGTGCTCTGCCTTCCTCCCCAGTTTTACCTTACAGTGTTTAACTATGAATCAAATCCATTCAGTATCTAAACAAATTTATAAATTAAACCTGTTTTTATATAGTAAAACTCTAAACATTATTGGCTAAGTTTAATATCAGAGACCCAGTTGTGACTTAGCTTTCTCTTTTTCAAGCTATCAAATAATTTAAATGCCAACACATTGTAGAATCTTTTCACTTTTAATTATTTTTCCACAGTGCTGTTTAGAGGATATGAAAGTATATAGGTCAAAGGATATGAGCCACAAGAGTTCAGTGATGAAAACAGAGGCTTACTCTTCATGATTTTCTGCTGACATTTGAAGGCTAACACATTTCCTCAGTTGGAAATAAAAGTTCCTTATTGATGCATTATAGTAATTGACAGAACTGTGCAATTTGAAATGATAAAGGAACATAGAACTCTTTTGATTTCCAAGTGAGTTCATTAAATATTTCAGCTTGCTTTAACAGTATGAGGTGTGTTGTACAGAGAAAGAATATTATACCAGAATTTGGGCTTCTAGTGTAAATTTATCAGAAATATAACAACAAAAACAAAAAAATAGTAATATAGTAATAATTTTTTATTTCTTACCCATCTGTCCCTCAGGCTCAAGGCGGGGTACACCATAAGTTAAAATACAATTAAAAACACATTGTAGATTAAAATATACTAAAAGACGTATGTGTTAATTCCAATAAAATGATAATCCTATGTTTCTCAAGAGGGTTGAGGAAAGACCCAGTTATACAGGAGAGCTGGGGAAAGTGCAAAAGCTGGGGATGTCTTTGCTGGAAATCCTGCACCAAGGGTTGGATTCGTTGGCTGGCCCATGAGGCCTCTTCTGACTCTATTATTTTGTGATTGGGCCCTTGAACCTGCCCCCCCATTCTCCCTAGGGAGTGTGGAAAGTGATTTTGGCACATTTTGGGAGGGTCCTGGGACTAAACTTGCAGATCAATTTCTGTTGGGAAAAAAGCCTCTTCTGTGTCTGAAATGGCCCGAAACATACTGATATATCCGGAGAGGGGGGCGTTCACTTTTTTTCATGTATGTGGCAGTGTTGTGTAGCCTTGCAACATCACTTGTTAGGAGCAGTATGAGCCCCTAGCCTCTGAGAGCTGTCCCTCCTTGGTATAGAGAAAAAGAACAACAGCAGCAACATCAAGAACAAAGAATTGGCAGCTTTGGGGTCGTGAAAAGAAAATGCAGGGAATCCTTTCTAGACATGGTCTCAAAATAAACTTCGGCTTTAAGTAGAAAGTTTTGTTTCCTTCAGAAAATTATATTTATTTCCTTCAGAAAATTATTTCCCAGAAAGCTTGGGAAATGTTATAAACTAAGTTTAAATAAATGCTGCTTAGTACGTACCACTCACATCCAGAATCTCTTAGTGCTCCCAGCAAAATCCAGTCTGTGTGAGGGTTTTTTTGCTTGGTCCTTTGAATTTTTGGGGACAGAGCATGGTCAAGTATTATGTTAGAAGAATAATTTCTGTCAACAGATTTAAGAACTGAAGGATGAAAATATTTTCCTTTTTTTCAATACTAAGAAATTATCATTTATATTTTGTAAGTACTAGATGCACTGAATAAGAGTGATTCAACAAGAGCTACATTGACATTCTGTAAAATTGCTCTCTTTGGAAAAGCCGTAGCAAAACTGCATCTAAACTAAGATCTTTTTTTGAAATAAAAACATGTTGCACATGTTGTTCTTAAATACTGATTGCCCGCTCTTGCAGTTCTTTGTGTCTTCTCTGCTCGTCTCCTGCAATTGCCACCTGCAGTTGCTGTATTTGGAATATCTTGGGCAATTCATGCTAATTGCCAAAGAATTTGTTTCATGCACGTCACAGAAACTGGTTATTTCCAAGTGTTCTGAAAAATTACTGCTTTGCTATCCAAAACAAGCGGAAGCAAGCAAATACGCTTGGAACAATGAAGTGAAAAATAAAAGCCCAGCTTTTTATAATGGGTAGTCTAGGAGTACAGCTCTAAGATGAGGAAGTATAAGACACTGTATGTATGAAGCTGCCTTCTCTGAGTAGTGTCTGCTCCAGCTGAGATTGGCTCCTCGTGATCTCAATCAGAGGTCTTTCCCTGTTATCCAATTCCAGGAATTGATCCTCTCCATGCAATATGCATGCTTTACAACAGGAATGTAACTGTTTCCTAAGCTAGTATTTTGGGAGTGTAAGGTAGATATGGAAACCTCTAGAAATACATTCTGTTAACCTTGTGGCTATGTCGGTATTATCATTCATTTCTGGCCAAAGGGAAACCATGAGCACTTCTTTGTAAACTTACTTTTTCAAAACTTCTAAAAATGTGTCAGAAGCAATTTACAAAAAATAAAGTGTATTTTTTCCATCTTCCAATGCTCTGTATTCCTAATTTTTGGACATATAAAGTAAACATGACTTCTAGGTACCAATAATCCATCACACTCATTAATACTCCACTTCATTTGATAAGAGAAAGTTGTGTTCATTCGCTTTCACCCTACTGTGAAAAGGAGGAATAAGGTTTTGCCTCATACACCTTATTGGTGTCTTCTTGTTTTTATATACAACTGCATGTGGCTTTCCAATATTATCTTATATGTGTTGGTGAAAAACAGCAAGAGGCTCCTCCGATAAAACAGTTGGCCTAATAGAAGCTGCAGTGAATGATTTACAGTAGAGTTTAAAAGAAGGAACTATTTACTGTGAGGCCTGACAAGTGGTTTCTCACTGAAACATAACAGAATGTGGTGTGTTTGTGTGTGTGTGTTTTAGCATGGTATCACCTAAATCCTGGGTATTGAGAAGCTAACAGACCCAGTTGAGGTTCCTAATTAAACCCCCTAAGTCCAGTACTTTTCACTTTCACTCAAAACTGGTGCAGAAGTTTACTAATGGGCTATAGTGGTTTGTAGTGCAAACGTCACATTTTTCAGTGTGCAGTGGAGATACACATTGTGATATCTTACTGAGCTTCTGCTACCAAATTTCCCACAAAATACTTTGTGTAGATTTTGAGTGAAAGGGAAACACTGTAGGTGGAGAAATTAACTATGAACTTGTTGTTTATCTCAGCTGTAGCATTGTGGGTGGTGCTGCAAAACTAAGAATTTGTGCTGTGTAAAACCTTGGCATGGTTTTTGAGGGTATCCTGAATTTGTGGGCTCATAGTTAACAAAGCTGCTTAAAAGCATTAAAGTATTGCCTATCCTATGCAGTAAAATGAAAAGAATCTGAGGCAAGTTTAGTGTTGCAGTGTATTTGTGAAAGGTGTAGTAAGAGTTTGGAATAAATTAGAAAAGAAATTATATCTGTCAGTGGCAGCTAGGATTTTATTTTGATAGACCCCCTTTGTGGATAAAAATAGGACCTAACTGAGAAAAGTATCAGAAAAACTGAAGCAGATTGTGGAGGAGGAAGATAAATAATTTTAATTTTAAGAGGATCTGGTAAAAAGAAGCAAATACAAAGGGTTTCATCTCTCTCTCTCTCTCTCTCTCTTTTTTTTAACCAGATCAGACTTTAGGTTTGAGATAAATGTAAGAGAAAAAATAAAGAAAGAAAAGATTTGAACCAATAATCATATAGAAGAACAACAGTACATTATTAAAGATCATATCAGTATTAGTATCTGGTACTATTAGTATTAGTATCTGGAGAAGAGTAGTGATATTATCACCATATTTTCGTCATAGTGAAGATTGCTCCTCAAACCCGTGTAGTTTAAAACAGATCTGTACAAATGTATCTTTTTCCTTTTTTAGATGTGGCAATGAGAAGGTCACTTTGAATGGAAGTATCTACTTGTTCAAAATTTCTAGATTTGAGTTCTAACAAAAATTGAGGAAATGGTGGGAGTGCCAATCTGTGATTATAGTAATAGTTTATTCGTAATCAAGAACTTTTAATTGAGAAGTGCACATTGTGGAGTGTTAGCGATGGCAAGTTAGCACTTGGATAAATCTTATTAATTTGAGGGCCAACTCAACAATTGGATTTAGGTTTTTGTTGGTGAAGGCTGCAGTATAAAAAGCAATAACAACAAAATAATTCAGTCTCCAAAATATACATGGAAGAAACCTTTTCTGCTGTAGACAGCTCACCCGGCTGGTAGGGAGATTTAATACCATCAGTTCTCACCCTTAAATTCAAACTTTTCATGTGAGTTTTCAGTATACTTAAAGCTGTATTCAGAAAAACCTGTTCTCCTGTGAAAGGTGTGTGTGTGTTTTGTGTGCCTTTAAGTTGTTTCTAACTTACGGCAACCCTAAAGTGAACTTAAAATGGGGTTTTCTTGACAAGATTGGTTCAGAAGAGGGTTGTCTTTGCCTCCCTCTGAGACTGAGAGAGTGTGACTCTCTCAGGGTCACCCAGTGGATTTCCATGGCTCAGTGGGGATTTGAATCCTTGTCTCCACAGTCGTAGTCCAACCTCAGACCACTACACCGCGCTAGCTCTTCTGTGAAAAGAGACAGGCCAGTTCCACATGAACTCTCAAATAAATTTGCCGTCCCTCTTCCCAGAACTGTTTTTTTAATAAAATAAAGAAAGAACACATGTGCATATAAATCTTTGGAATGAGATGGGACATAGCTTGTAGTAAATAATATTAAATGCTCTTTCATTTTAAAATCACTTTGTTCTTATATGCATTTTTTTAATTTAAAAATGATGTGTCCGGTTTCAGCCTTTCAGATGAGCTTCTTCCCGAGGACTGATCATTACATAAATTCTACTGCTAGCAAAAGCTAGGAGTACTGTAACAATAAATTGTTTTTGTTTTATAGCTTAGAGTACAGCGTGAGAAGTTTGTGGAACTGATCTTATTTTTCTTTACAGTTGCTGTAAATTGATTTGTTAAATACATGAACAACATAGCTGTTCTGTAAAGTTGTTGTGTGTTGTAGAACAGTGCTACTTAGAAGGGTGGTCCATTGATTAGTGCTGGTATTCAATGAGTTTTCAGGAACAAAAGAAACAGTTTTAACCAATGGTTACAAATAGGATGCTGGTCCCTGGCACATTGGGGGGAAAAAATCAGAACGCTACGGAAGCATTCTTATAGCTCCTTGTAACTCATATAACTTACTTAATTAAAAAAACACTTGATGATAAAAGTTATTTTACGTAATGGTACAGCTTGAAACAAAAGTTAAAATTTATTGTAATAACACGGAATATAAAGTGCTTGTGCCTCTGGATGAAAACTTTATGTTTTAAATATTTGTCCTTGTCAGATCGAATGCTACGCATAGCCCTCAATCCAACTAATCCAATCAAAACTAAGGTAGACCCTATGAATCAGTGTGATTTGTATAAGTGTCAACTTACTATTAAGAAATAGCTTCAATGGATCTACTCAAGCAGCTGAATTTAAGCCAGGGAATTATGTAGCTATGTAACATTAATACAATGAAGGTCATTATTTACTTTTATTATCTCCTTAGGTAGAACTAATAAAAGGAAGTTCACCAAGTGTCGGACTTTCTCTCCGTCAAATACAAGCTAAGGAAGGAGAATCGGGGCACGTAGTTGTGGAGACTGTCATACCAAACTCAGCTGCTGCAGCTGCTGATCTTCAGCGGGGGGATAGGCTTATTGCTATTGGTGGTAAGTAATAAAACTAGTCGTGTATAATGTCACATCAGACCTGCATGAAAGCAGGAAAAGAAAAAAGAATTTTCCTTCATCATGGCTGCAAAAAGAATTAATATTTTCATTGAACTATTCGCCCTGACCTCAAGATCTCTTTATGAGTCAATTACTGCAAGTTCAAATTGCTTCTAGGTATATATGAAATTGAGGCATGTAACTCTACGTAGGTAACTTTACAGTTTTCCAGACTGGAACCCCATGTGTCAGTTTTGCCCATTCTCTCCATTTTAGAAGAGCTTTTGGCAAGGTATAGACAAGGAATCATATCAGTTTCATGTTCTCCCACATGTTTTGTTCATTTTTGTGTGTGTGTGTGGAGATACGACTTTCTCTCATCAGAAAACAGCTGACCAAAATTCTTAGTGCTCTCTAGAAATCAAATTAAAGAGCTGGAACTATTTGCAGCATGGAGCACTAATTTAGCTGTTAAAGAGAAGATTCTGGCAATTGAATTATGAAAAATGAATTAATTCAGAATCACAGATGCATTTGAATGGACAGGGATTCATGCTCAGACTTTTAAGAATTCAATAGTCTAAGAGTAAATGGACATATCTGTTAGTTTTGTTTTCTTGCACATTCAGTTTTTTAAAATCTGAGTTCTTTTTGCTTATGAAGAAATTTGCAAATGTTTGGTAAAGTTTTTAGGAAAAAAATGAAAATCCTCATCAGTCCCTTCTCAACATATTTTTCATCATTTTGAATAGCTCGGTGTCACCTGCCAGCTTTGCTACCTAATTTCTTAATCTAGATTGGACAACAGTTGAGGCCAGGTTTTGGTCCTGTACTCCCATGGTGGGCAACTTGGATTCATTTCAAGTGACCTGGAAATGAAATCAATTCCAGTTTCTTTTTCAGCCAGTTTCTTATTTTGTAGGAGAGGAAGTCAGGTACTTAGAGGTTCAGGGGTTAATTAAGCCAAATCACTGCATTTTGGGGGAGTTTGGCAGCAATTCTGGGTGATTTCCAAAGGGTCTTAGGAGCTTTAAATGTGTTCGGGAGGGCTTGTGGGGGGCACAAAAATAGAGCTACATGCAGCCCATAAATTCCTTCCCCCCTCAAGTAGTTGTAGTGTGCCTTCAATTTGTTTCCAACTTATGGCGACCCAAAGGCAAACCTATCACAGGGGTTTCTAGGGCTGAATGTGTGAGATGTCCCCACAGTCACCCAGTGGGCTTCCATGACTGAGCAGGGAGTTGACCCTGGTCTCCAGGCTTGTAGTTTTACCTTAATTAATTAGTCCAGTGCTCAAACCACTACACCACACTGGCTCTCTATGAACAAATTACACTTAGTTAAAAGTACCAAATGTGCATCCTTGGGAAACCCTTCAGCTTGCATCCTTCCATTCTGAGAACTAACATTTTATTTCTTTGTTCTGTTTCTCATTCTTGAACAGTTACCAGTCGATAATAGGACTGTCTTGTCAATTTGATTGCTGAAATTAGATTAATTAAGGACATTTTTCAAAGGATAATGGCATAGGTCTTTGAATAAGTGAACAGAAAGAAATTCACTAAAGGAAAGTTTCTCATCCTCTCTTCCCCAGTGGAAGGCCAGTGAGGGCATCTTGATGGGGCTCCTTGACACTGAAGGAAAGTTTCCCATCTTCTCTTCCCTGCTGGAAAGCTACTAGAGGGCATCTTGATGGGGTTCTTCAGCATTGAAGGAAGAGCTATGAAGTGTTTACTGCTGGTTAGAGGGATGGAAATACTTCCTTTCCACGAACTTCCTCAAATTGGTTTCCTTTACAGTTCAAGCCAATATCAACTGAATGACCTTTATGCATGTGTGTTGACACACTCAAAAGTATTTGGTGAGGCAGGACTTTTTTTAGAGAGGCCGTGTTTCTGTTTCTTCCGCAAGTTTAGCTTTCTGTATGTTTAGAGGGTCTAACTTCATTAATGCTTCATTAATGCCACAGTTAGTATTAACTAATAGGTTTATCATTTTCTGACCCACCTGATCTCAATTTTAAAATTGATGTTTTGCTGGCTGTTTTCCAGTCCACTTGTAAGCCAATTAAATGAAGAACTCTCAAGTTAACAGTATCTAAAACAAGTAGCGTATTATTTTTAATCTAGTTGATTAGCCTGAGATTTTGTTACCTTTATTTGACTTAATACTTCAAGCCACTGTCAAACATACTTCGTAGTGAAAGACAGATGTAAATAAATTTGTCCAGTTTCTGCATAAATTCTCTGACAAAGTTGTTTTGGGGGTTAGCTTTTTGTAATGCCAGTGCAACTTGATGGCTGTTTGCTGGGCAACAGGAATAGCACCTCAGGAATGAAACCCAGAACAATGGAGTGAGGGGTAGGGGCTTATGGAAGAGAGGAATTCTACATGAGAGAAAGTTTCTGTATGTGTTTTGAGCCTTCAGTGAGAACCAGCCAGGAGAGAGTGGTTTGTTTTGTGATTAAGCAGCTGAGGAGAAGACACAGGGAATTGGTATTCTGAAGCAGGAACTGATTGACAAATTCTGTCAGAAGTTAAAAAACGCTGATGTATCAACAGTGTACTACAACAGAACTCTAACAAGATACTTTGTTTCCACTATTGTTATAATAAATGTTGCAGATTGTTTTGTAGTCATTGAGTCAGTCTATTTAAAGACACTGTAATAAAGAGAACGTGCTATCATAAGTAGTTTGTTTCTGAGGAACAATTAAAACTCTAGCCCTGATACACTAAGGTTGTGATAAAAGGAGGGAGCCAGAGCAAAGTGATATTGATAGGGCCCCTTATTGGACTGGAACTGCCACACTAATCTCAGGAAAAATAAAGAGTGTGTCATACTCTCTGAATGTCAAAAACTAGCTTCAACTTTCTCAGCACATTTCCACCTTAAAAAACACATTGAATTTGATACTACAGTTGTAACTAACCTAATTGGACAGGTAACACCTACATCTTGCATGAAATCCAAGACCTCAGTAAGGATTAAGCCCAGGATTTGGGTTATACAACACTTACAGCTTCTCCCCAGCCAGGCAAGTAGACATAAATACCCCAAACACTGGATAACCCACTGTGATGTTCTGGACTTATGTAGAAAATTTTGCTGCAGTTATTAGACATATTAAGGAAAGATATAGTTATGTATGCAATATGTAGTATATATTACACAGCAAAGATCTGTTGGGAGAGGGTGGGAGTATGGAATGTTGTGAGTGAGTGGTGATTGGGGGAGATTTTGAAAAGGCTGGTATATGACGGATGGGGATGAGAATAAAATCTGGTAAGCTTAGGAATTAGTTTGGTTTAGGAGTTTGAGTGGTTAAGAGAGTTAGGGTCAGAGTTAGCTAGGAGATTAGTGTGTGTCAGAGATATGGTTTAGTTGTATTAAATAAATAATACAGTAGGCCCTCCTTTACTGTGACCTCTGCATCCATGATTTCCAGTTTATGCAAAGCGTTGCATCCCTATACCTAACACAGTGGTGATATATACACTGATGCACTGAAGCATCCATTGTCACTGCCATTGAATGTAGTGGGACACAAGCATTTATGTTTTTCTTTATTCATGGAGGCTCACAGAACAGAACTCCTACATATACAGAGGGCTTACTGTATGTGATGTTAGGCTCAATTTCCGTTTAATAAATATTTTTGTGCATGCTATGTGCTTTTGCCTCCCAAGAATGTTACACAAAGGATATTGGAAAGTTTGCATTCAGACACATAGTGTCTGTGGTGATAGCAGTTAATAAAGGGTGGTGGTGTTTGGTGGGTATAAGATGAAAAAAGTCTTACATAGCAACCACAAGGACATTAGGAGGTCCCCACAGTTGATGGCTATAGCGGTGGGACAGTAGGTCGTCCACATACTGGTGGCAGAGGTAGGAATAAATGGAAGCTCTTGTAATTGGTGGCAGTTGAGGGATTAGTGTAAGCCCTATTCCACCATTTCCTTAATGGCAGCTTTCTGTTTTCATAGGTTTTATTTTCATTTTCATTTTTTTTTTAAAGATAGCTTTTAAATTGTAAGGTGTTTTTTCTAGCTCATTGTATGCCACCACAGCCCTTGTTTCTGTATCTGTTTGGAAGTAAAAATATGTTCATGGCTCCCCTCCCCCAATTCCTTTTGTAACTAAGCAAGAAGTTGTTATTGTGTGCGTTCAAGTTGTTTCTGACTTTTGGTGACCCTAAGGCAAACCTATTGTGAGGGCTGTGCATGGGTAATTTGCAGTTCTTCTTCGTGGTCTCTGTGCCTTCATACACTAGGAGCTTTAGCGCCTGCGCGGTAGCGTTCGGAAACTTCTAGAGCTTGTTCGCTTGGCAGGAACCCCTCCCCCACGCCGGTACTGCGCATGCTCCTCCCGCCGAGCAACGGTCTCTCCTCAGTTCTTTCTCGTCCGCGCCGCGTACGGAAGGTTCTTCAGTTTGTTCCTCTCACGTTGTGCTTGGCTTGCTGTTTTTCACGGTTTTACGGACTTTCGGACTGTCTTTGACCTCTCTTTCGACTCCCCCTTCGGTTTTTCGTCTTTTTGGATTTCGGAGTTTGGCGTTCTTCGTCTTATGTCCGCGCTCTTTAAAAAGTGCGTGTCCTGCGGCCGCAAGGTTGCCCTCAACGACGGCCATAAGGAGTGTCTCTTCTGTTTGGGTGAGTCCCACAACATCTGGACTTGCCCAATTTGCCGGGATTTTTCTCCCCAAACTCTCCGCAACCGCTCCGCGAGACTCAAATCTTATTGTTGGGAACAGTCTCTGCGGGCGATAGACGAGACCTCCACTTCCAAGATGGCCGACAAGAAGACGACCACGCCATCGACGGTATCGGCGACTGCCGTTTCCCTCCACCTCGTCGGTATCGGGCTCGGTACCGGCGAAACGCCCATCTCGGCGCTACCGAGGATCCCGAAGCTGTCGGCGGCTGCCAAGTCAGCAAAAGGATCCTCGACGGCGAGGAAGGCTGAGGCTCCCCTTACGGAGACGCCTGCTAAAAAGCGCCCTGCTCCGGACGGAGGCAAAGGGGAAGGAGAAGGAGAAGAAAAAGAAGAAGAAGGAGAAAAAGCCTCCCCGGCTGGGGACGTTCGACCTCCTACTCCTCCTCCTACTCAGCAGCCTTCCAAAGGGCGAGGCGAGTCCGTCGATCTCTCGGACGATGAGATTGAGGAGTTCCCCCAAAAGCGCCCGGACTCGCCTGTGGCAGACCCTCCAACCCTGGTGGAGGAGCGCCACCGCCCTCTTAGCCGTCGCAGGTCGGCCGACCTGCAGCAGAGAGAGCCCTCTGCTTCTCCGGAGCGGCGTTCGACCTCCTTTAGGTCCCGGTCCCGTTTTCCCGAGCGTCCGGTGGCCTCGCCGCCTCCGAGGGAGACAAAGAGGAAACAACCTCGCTCTTTGTAGAAACCTCGGCGTCCTACGTGGCCAGGTACGCGAGGGAATCTGAATGGAGAGAGCGCCCGGCCTCCTATCGGTCGCATTCGCCATCGTACCGGGTGGTACCATCGGGGCCCCGAGTCGCTGGGAGACCTTCCGGAGGTCCCGGTCACCTCGTCGACAGCGCGAATCGCGCTCGCCTAGAGGGGACGAGGCTGGGTACCGTCACGCCGAAGCGATTCCGTGGATCGCCGCTCCTTCAGCCGCTCTCCCTCTCCTCGATATCATAGGGCGAGGGAGCCTTCACCACGGTATCGGGCGATATCGCCACCTCCTAGGGTCACGGCAACGGCGACGCGCCCTACGGAGTCGGTGGTGACTGAGCGGGCTACGACGACGTCAGCCTGCCAGATACCCCGGTCACCACCAAGAGGGTGAAGTCAGTGGTAGCCATCCCAAGCGGGACGCTGCTGCTACCACCGCCCCGGCTGCGGAGAAGCCTAGGAAGGCAACACCTGCGGCGACAAAGGGAGCCGGAAAGCGAGCGGCGAAGGACTACCGAGCTCGGAGTCGTACGACTCGAGCGCGGAGTCAGAGGTGTCTGAGGCGGCCTCACAGGAGTCTCCTCCGCTGGGATTGGGGGACCCGACCCCAAAGATTCTGCTCCAGAGGACGTCCACCAGTTCTCTGCGATGCTGCTCCGCATGGCCACTACCCTCGGCCTTAAGATCGCCATGCGGAGCCGGGGGACACGATCCAGCCTTCTCCGTCTTCGAGGAAAGCGACCTTCCACGGCCCCGCTGCCTCCCTGCCCCGGGTATCCAGACTGGTGAAGGCCGCCGGGGATAGACCGGCCTCGGCTCAGCCGATACCGCAGCGGTTAGAACACCTCTACAGGGTGCAGAAGGATAACGCCGGTTATCTCTTTTAAAACCCTGTACCAAAATCTGTGGTCGTCGAGTCGGCACAGACAAAGGGCTCCGGCAGGCAACACCCACCCCGCCGGACAAGGAGGGAGGAAGTTGGACGCCTACGCAAGGAGGTTCTATTAGCTGCCTCCTTGCAGATCAGGCTGTCCAACACTCAGGCTTTCCTGCGGCATACCTGAAAAAAGTGCTCGATCGCCTGCAACCGGCGATGGAGGCGGTACCGGAGGACATCCGCCAAACCCCCTCCGTGATCTTCAATGAGGCTATCTCCATCGCTCGGCCCAGATGGCCCCTCCCGGCACGCAGTGGAGATCGCCTCCCGGGTCATGGCGGGACCCTCGGCCTCCGCCGCCATGCTTGGCTGCGACCGGCCGACATCCAGGAGGACACCAGAAGGAGGATTGAAGATTCCCCTTCGACGGTGAAGGCCTATTCAATTCGTCCACAGACGAAGCTTTGGACTCTTTTCAAGGCGAGACTACCGCAAAAAAAATCGGGCTGCAGCCGGCCACGCAGGCCCGCAGGGCCTCCACCTTCCGCCCATCCTGCGACGTCCCCCACCTCGTGTTCCACGTTGGCCCAGTCTGGACAGTCGAGACCGTCCCCCGGTATCGGCCAGACGCACGATTAGGCGGCGCCCGGCTTCGTCGAAGAAGTCCTCCTCCGAGACAAAGTCTCGGTTTTGACGTGTGGCAGGACCCACCAAAACCCACTCTTCAGCCACCATCAGCGCTCGGAGACCGACCGACTTCGCTCGACACCTAGCGGAGTGGCAGATGTCACACGGACTCTTGGGTGCTTTCCATCGTCCGTCTTGGCTACGCCATCGAGTTTCTCAGATTCCTCCTCGCGGCGTTTACTACTCCACGCCGTCGAGTCCGGCCCTCCTGGAAGAGATCCAATCCCTCCTCCAGAAAGGGGCGATCGAGGGCTCCCGCAAGAGGCCAGGACCACCGGCTTCTTCTCCAGGTACTTCACGGTACCGAAAGCCGACGGTACCCTCCCGGGCCCATCCTAGACCTCAGAGGGGTGAAATATACATCCGCCCCAAAAGGTTCAAGATGGCAATACCGTCGATCCTACCCTTTTTACATCGAGGGGACTGGTTCGCCTCCATCGATCTCCGAGACGCATACTTCCAAACGCCATTCGCCCGCAGCACAGACGGTACCTCCGCTTCGCAGTCGACGACACCTGTTACCAGTACAAGGTGCTGCCGTTCGGACTCTCGACTGCCCCAAGGGTCTTCACCAAGTGCATGGCCCCGGTGGTATCCTACCTGCGGACGAAGGGCGCTTCCCCTTTTCCCCCACCCGACGATTGGCTGTTGGTGGCGTCCTAAACAGAGACTTTACCACCTAATGACGTTGTCACTCCTACCCGCCTTGGTCTACGAGTGAATCCAAAGAAGTCCCACCTCGAGCCGGCAGGACTTGGACTTCATCGGGGCGACGCCGACCACCTCCGCCAGGGCGTACCTACCAGAGTCTCGAGCACAAACCTTATCGGGGCCGCCGCTCACGCTCGTAGGCCCCGACGTTATCTGCGAGAAGCGTCCAGCAGCTCTTGGGCTACATGGCTGCGACGACCGCTGTGAATATCTCGCCAGGCTGAAGCAAACCTCTTCAACACTGGTTCGTCCGCATATTCGACCCCCTGCGAGACGAACAGACACTCCAACTGCAGCTGCCGGGAGACGTCCGTCATCCCTCCGATGGTGGCAGTCGCGATGAATCCATGTCAGGGATGCCTTTCCAACAGCCGACACCGAAGGTGACGGAAACGCCGACGCCCCCCCCTGTATGGATGGGGTGCCCACTGCGGCGATCTCAGAGTCCGCGAAAATGGACCGACGACAGACCGCTCTCCATATCAACGCGCTGGAGCTGCTCGCCGTCTGGAAAGCCCTAGGGGCGTTCCGCCATGCCGTGGGGGGGCGCACGGTCCTGATTTGACGGACAACACCACCGCCTTTTACATCAACAGACAAGGGGGGACTCATTCCACGACCCGCTCGACATCGCGCTCGACCTGTGGGAATGGTGCATTCGCCTGCACACCACCCCGTGGCGGTTCACCTGGCCGGGCAGGAAAACACCACGGCAGACGCCCTCAGCAGGGACACCCACCCCACACGAAGGTCTCTCTCCGGAGAGGCGTTCAGATGATTCAGGACCGCGGGGGCGAACCATCGATCGACCTCTTGCGAAGGGAAAACGCAAAGTGTCGCCGATTTGTTCCAGAGCGGGCCACGATCGTGCCTCCATGGGGGACCTTTCCAGTTTCCGTGGCCCGGGGGAACTCCTCACGCGTTCCCGCCTTTCCCGCTGCTCGGCCGGACGATATCGAAGATCCGAGCCGACCGAGCCGACGCGACCGGGGAGCCCCGTACTGGCCGAGGAAATTGGTTCGCACCCCGCACAAGCCGCACGAACGGCTCCCGGTTCCCCGACACCGGACCTGCTCTCCCACTCCGGCGGCCGAGTCCTCCATCCGGACCTGCCACGTGGCCCTCCATCCCTGGAGGATATCGCATGACACTTTTGCCGGACCGTCCTCGCGGGCCGGGAAAGGGAAATCCCACCCGTCGCAACTATCAATACAAGTGGCGACGCTTCCTGACCTTCGTAACGAGGGAGTGAGCCGGATCGCCCGCGGGGCTCTCGACCGTCCTGCACTTCCTCCTGCACCTCCGGAAACAGGGCCGGGCGTTTCCATCCCTAAGGTGTATCTCTCCGCGATCGTGGCATACCAACCGCCACGACTGCTGCCTCGGCCTTCTTCAGGAACGAACCGTTAAGCGGTTCCTGAAACTTATCACCACCCGCCGGATCGCCGCCGTACCGCCGTGGTCCCTCTCGCTGGTGCTCCGCAGCTGACGAAGCCGCCCTTCGAGCCAATGGCGACCTCGGATGACAGGCTCCTGACAATGAAAACTGCCTTCCTGGTAGCGGTGACCTCAGCGAGGCGAGCGGGTGAGATCACAGCTCTTCGTTCCGATGAGCCCTTCACGGTCTTCCACAGGGACAAGGTGGTCCTAGACCCACCGTTTCCTGCCAAAAGGGGGTGTCCAGTTTCCATCTCAACCAGGACATCATCCTGCCTGCCTTCTTCCCACCCACAAGTTGGAGCGGCCCTCCACTCCCTACGTGCGTCGGGATTGGCTTTCTACAAGGACAGGCTGCTTCCTTCCGACAGCGCCGCATCTCTTTGTTTGCTATGGGCGACGTCGGAAGGGCCTAAAAATGTCCACCCAGCGCTTCTCCAAATGGGTGGTGAGGACTATTCAACTGGCGTATGAGCTCGCGAGGAAACCCCCGCCAGTCCTGCTTCGAGCCCACTCCACCAGAGCTGTGGCTACTTCTGCGGCCCTCCTGCGAGGAGTTGACCTGCATGAACTCTGCCGTGTGGCGACCTGGTCCCAACCATCGACCTTCGTGCGCCACTAAGGCCGACTGCCGGTCGCGCAGAGATGCCCGGTTTGGACGTGAGGTGTTGGCTTCCGGCGAGGACCTGACCCCCCGTCCCGGGCCCGGGCTACACAGTCTCCTAGTGTATGAAGGCACAGAGACCACGGGAAAAGGGAAAAAAGGTTGCTTACCGATGTGGTTTTCAGGGTCATCTGTGCCATCATACACACCCGCCCTTCCTCCCCTCTTTTTAGGTCCCTGTAGGTTCTACGGCGGACGACAGAACTGAGGAGAGACCGTTGCTCGGCGGGAGGAGCATGCGCAGTACCGGCGTGGGGGAGGGGTTCCCGCCAAGCGACAAGCTCTAGAAGTTTCCAACGCTACCGCGCAGGCGCTAAAGCTCCAGTGTATGATGGCACAGATGACCACTCGAAGAACCACAGTTACAGGTAAGAACCTGTTCTTTGCAATGACCTAGCAGACAGCAGTGAGAAGGGGAAGAAAACACCTCAGTAGGTATGAACTAGATTCCAGGTTGAGATGAAAAAGGATTGTGTGACATTGGCTCCTCTGGGAACGTAAAAATTTACCCTCTCCTGACCTTGGCTAAATATATACTCTTATTTTTAAGCTCTTTTTTGTCCTCTGGTCTCTCAGATTAGTTCTACATTTCTAGTTTCAAATGAAAATGTACATTGTACATTGCTGGAACTAGATAAATGATAAAAAAACCATGTTTTAGTGCTTATGGTTACATAGATCTGCAGGTGCCCCCATAGTGTCTAATTCCTTACAATACTGTAGATTCAGAGCTTCATTAATTAATACTTGAGACTGTACTGTTTGAACTGAAAGACTTGGAAAACAGTGTAATTGCATTTAAAATGCCATTACTGAGATAGACACCTGCCATTTCTTTGTTTTTGTATAATTGTCTATACAAAACGCAAATATTTAAAAAATAAAATTTATTTAGAAGAGAGAATAAGCTATCTGTTCTGTCAGAGCCAGTAGAGGAAGATCTGAAGAAAAAAAACCCGTACTGTTATTAGTTTGATGTCATCAAATGGTAGAGATGCTAGAATAGGTGTAGAAAACCCAGAATCAAATCTTTGTTTGACCATTGTAAAATCCTAATTTCTCACTTGTTACATTGTTCCGAGCTGCTTTGAAAAACAATATGCACAGGCTATAATCAACATTATGCTACTTTGTGGCATACACATATAAAAAGAAATGTGCTGCAGAATCAGACATAAGGGACAGATAATTTTAGCAGTTCTCATACTGATGATTTAGATGCCTGTGGGAGGACCTCAGAGAGGATATGAGTGCACGACAACTCTCACATTCCTGAGGTGGCAACTGGCATTAAAGGAGTATGCTGGCACTAATACCAAAGTGAACACAGAGCTGTCATGACTAGTAGCCATTTATGGTTTGGGTCACATATGGGAGAAAAGCAAGATAAAAATTAAATGAATAAATAAATAAAATGGTTTCTCTTCCCTGAATTTGTTTAATGCTCCTTTAAAGCTATCTTGGTTGGTGGCCATCATACCTTGTGATATGTTCTGCAGTGTATGAAAAAAAAATTGTTTTTGTCCATCTGTTCTGCTCCATCTGCTTCACTAGATGACCCTGGCCTGGAGCATGATGCAAAAGAGCCTGATGTGCAGACATAGCTACAATATTTCATCCCTTAATTGGAATGTAGATCTGTAATGTTTAGTGTTTCTGATGGTACTAGGCCTTGAATTAAAGTGTTCCAGAGGTGGTTTCTGTAGTTTTTAAATGAATGTCTCATAAATCTGCACAGAATTTTGCTCATTAATAAAAAGGAGACAGTTCTCTACCCTTTCTAATAAATGTAAAATTGAATGGTCTAAGTATAGGAACTCTTCTGGAAGGGAATTACAGATAGGATTGAAACTATCTATTTATATCCACTTAGATCCTCAACTGTCAGACTACCCTAAGTAAATATCAAAAATGATAACAAAAGATTTTATATGTTTTCATTGTAAGCAAGTAAAGTCATTGGTTAATACCATTCTTTACAGCCTGATGCTACATATAGCTCTACAAGAGTGACATCTTACAGTCACCTTCATCAGTTTCACAGTTGCTTAGCAGACACTTACTGAAATGATGGAATAAGTTAATTTCATTTGGCTAAACTAAATATCCTTATAATTTTTATACTGAGAATAGAAATTTTGGTAGCATAGAATTACCTCCAGAAATGAAAAGGTGTGAATAATCATCTGTTTTTCAAATCCTGTTCATTGCCATTGTTTTCCTTGGCAGCTGTTTCATCAGTGCCATTTCATTTCACTGCCAAAATATCATATGTCAAGGCCTAGGGAAAAACTGAAACTTCCAGGGGAAAGACTGTTTCATTCCATGTTTTTTTCCCCTAATTACTCTTCTTCCCCATTATTGTTTTGAATTACGAAATGTTCCATTTTAGAATGAGTAATAAAATGCCAAGGTATTCTTAAATTGCTGCCAATAATGCTTTCTAAATGTACATAAGCATTTCTGAGGAAAGGAGAGCCAACTGTATTCTGTATGTCTGTTTATCTTTGTAAAGGGATAATGCTGTCTTTATTTTACTTTAATGTCGATAGTTTCCTTTGTTTTCAGCTCTTAGCTTTCACTGTAACTGGCAAGAAAAGTGAGATGCAAGATTTCTTGGAGTTCAGCAGTAGCTTCATATGTAGATTTATACATATCACAAGTAAATGTGATTAGTAAATATGTTACTACTTTTTGAGTAAACCAGAAATAAGAAACCTGTGGTCCACAGGCTACCGTAATCTAGCTGCAGAGGCACCATATCCAATTGCAAGCAGCAGGGATGGAGGGAGAAATATTTAGCATAAAAACAAAGGTAAACAGCACAGGGCTTGTTTTAGAAAACTGCTTCTTGGAGGTTTCTGGGAAACTAGACTTCCCAGATGCTCCCTGCTTAAATAATTAGGGTAGTGGAAATTAGGCAGCACAGCACACCACTGTAATCTGCACTGTCAGGGGCTCCAAAGTATGTAAAAACATGTTGGGGCCATCAACAGTACATGGGCCATGTGTTGCTGAGTCCTTTTTTATGGACTTGTGTAACAGTTTGGTGATGTTCGAGTGTTTCAGTGTGGAGCCTGGAGATTAGGGTTTGATTCCCTGCTCATCCATGGAAACGCACTGGGTGACTTTGGGCACATGACATCCTCTCAGCCCCCAGAAAACCCTGTAATAGGTTTACCTTAGGGTCACTGTAAGTTGAAAATTACTGGAAGGCACACAACAAATAACAGTATATACTGCGTACTATAATTGTGGGAGGTAGTATTATGATCAGTGCAGGGGAGAACTTTATTTTAAGATGGATATCTGATGCTCAAACATAATTTATTGTTGCTTTCATAGTTAAAACTTAGTTGTTGTTTTTAAAACACACTGTGTACCTCGCCATTGTAATGTAGATATTATACATACAGACCTATATAAAAGAATGTATCACAGTTATATTAGAAAGAGAAAGAGAAAGAGAAAGAGAGATCACATTGTTATTGACCAGTTCTGGCAAAAGTTGAGGAGATATTTTGGAATCTAATACAGAAGTGTCAATTAGGAGTCCATGCTTGAGATTTTTTCCAACCCAGGTTTTTCTGTGTGTATATATGTGTGTGTGTGTGTGTGTATCATGCATGTTCTTCTGTGTCTTATCATGCATGATCATGTATATATATGTGTACATGATCAAGCATATGAGTGAAATGTGACTTACTTTGATTAGCATACTCTTCTCTATAATTTATTGAAGTGGCAATGATGAAATGATAGTCTATAATTAACTTAAGTGACAATAATGAAAATAACACAAAATGTTAAGATTAATACATTCTCGGGATGGCATGGAGGAGAAATCCACAACGATTGGGTTTCATCCCTGCATGCCAGCCGAAACTGGCAGTTCTAGTTGGCACGCGGGAATGAAACCCAGTTGTTGTGAATTCCTCCTCTTGCCATCCCAGAATGAATCTTCACGGTAAGTCCAATTTCTCATTTCTTTCACATTACACAATTATAGCACTGATACTGGTTTAACTACCATGACCCCATTCTATGGAATCCAGGGCTTTTGTAGTTTTTTTGCAGTTTCTTGAATTCTTTGACAGCTTTCATGACCCATCAAAGTACCGTATTTGCCAGAGTATAAGAGGCACTTTTTCCCGTAAAAAATGCCTTCTGAAAATGGAGTGGATGTGTTTAATACACGGGTTCATCTTATACAAGCAAATATGGGTAACTCCGGTGGGGCCTAAATGTGTAGGAAAGTGAGGGGGGGCAAAAAGAGCACTAGCACAAGTGCTCCTTTCACCCCTCCTTCCTGTCGTTTTGCCTGGATGGAGAGAACCCTCTGCTGAGGCAAAATATATAGGAAAGGCAAAGGGGCAAAAAGAGCACTAGTGCACAGTTCTTTCACCTCTCCTTCCTGTCATTTTGCCTGAGTGGAGAGAATTCCCTGCTGAGACAAAATGCATAGCAAAGGCAGGGGGCAAAGCTAGCACTCCTTCTCCCCTGCTTTTCCTATGCATTTTGCCTCAGTGGGGAGTTCTCCCCACCCCAGCAAATTGACAGAAAAGAGGGGTAAAAGGAGCACTAGTGCTAGCTGGCGGGCTGAGAGAAACTCTGCTGAGGCAAAACAGAAGGGGGGGGAGCCTCCTGCGGCCCCTCCTTTCACCTCCCTCCCTTTCCTGTGCATTTTGCCTCAGCTGGGTACTAAAAATGTTTTCCTAAAAAATATGATCTGAAAATAGGGTGTGTTTTATATGCCAGTGTATCTAATACATCAGCAAATATGGTACATATGACAGGATTCTGTAAGATGCAACTATGGCAGTTGAAATTATATCAAAGTGCTGTAATTCTGTAGTGTTACAGAGAGCTGGGTTTACCTGTAAGACACACAATTTTATTGATTGATAGCCTTGGTTCAGAAATGGTGCACATAGGTAGGTGCAGCCCAAGTGATTTGCATTATGTTTGACAGTACTGATCACCTGTTTGGATTGGTGGGGAACTTAATTTAAATTTTCCCCACCTCTAATGAGGCGTTCTAGGATTCATTTTCCCAACCCTTCCACCAGATAATTATCATTGTCAACTCTGACTATCAGTCTCATTTTATGTTTTATACTCAGCTGTATATTCACTGCTGGAAACAGTATATATGGCCCTGAGTATTATTATTTAGAGATCTGTTGCTAAGCAGTCCATGGACAGCATCCTGAATTAAAATGTTGTCATTACCCTTCAGCTATTTCATTAATGTTCTTTCATTATTATTGACTCTTGGTTTGTTTTTTAACAGGAGTGAGAATTACTTCAACAGTACAAGTGCTAAAGCTCATCAGACAGGCTGGTGAGAGAGTCATAGTATATTATGAGAGACCTGTTGGAATACAGGATAGTCTCGGACAGATGGATGACTCAGTGTTTCCAGATGATGTCACCTTAACAGAAGCTGAGATCAAAGAAATGGATTTGGAATTTGAGGATTTGGCCAATGAACTAAAGTCAAATGAATTTAGAGAAGATCTTTCAACAACAAGCCCCAAGCATACACCAGTTTCACTTACTGCTAAACCACCTGGAACTATATCACCAATATTAAATCGCAAGTCATATTTAGGAAGTCATCAGTCATCTGCAAGGGCACTTTTCAAAGAGGCAGCCAAGCAAGTAGTACTCAGAAATGCTGAAAATCTGGATTCAGCCCAGCAAACCAACAAACAGTCACAGGCAACTTCAAACAAGCCTCCTGTACCACCCAGGCCACAGCTTAAAATGACACCACTTCCTAATGATCTTCAGAATAAATCAGAAACTGGTGACTTATCTTCAGAAAAACTAGACAGGCTGGCATCTCCTTCAAATAATGGAGAGAGAACTTCAGAAAAGTTAACAAAAAATAGTGATGTAGGAGAAGAATCTGTGGGATCTAAACCAGTTACAAACAAGCCAGAAATGGCAAAGGAAACTCCAGAATCCTCACAGAATTCAAAAACAAGTACAAGCAAACCTACATCAAACAAAGCAGAAGTGATAAAAGAATCTTCAGACATTTCACAGAGTTCTAAAGGAGTTACAAACAAATTAGGTACAAACAAATTGGAAATAACAAAGGAACCTTCAGAATCTTCACAGGGTTCACAGGCTTCTAGGTCAACAATAGCGAACTGTCATTCATGGGAAACACCAGAAATCCCATATCGCAATCGATTAGGTAAATGGGCAAGAACAAAGGCCTCTTCTTACATATTTGAAGTAGAGAAAGAACATAAGTACCTGAATGTTGCTGTTTGGTGTAGAGACCCTTTCAAACTAGGAGGACTTCTCTGTTTAGGATATGAAAGCATAAAACTTGAAGAAATAGCTTTAGATTGTATTGCTACATCCTCCATGGAATTCATCAGACAATTTAGATTAAACCCTCCTGGACCTAAAGCTACAGTAAGTAGAACTGCATTGCGCACATTGATTTCACATAAAGGTTTCAATGAAAATTTTTGTTATGGTGATATTACTATACATTTTAAATATTTAAAGGAGGGTGAACTAGAAGATTCAAGTTTTTTGATGGAAAAAGAAAAAGAATATATTTCAGAAGCCTCATCAGCTCCCATTTTTCCAAAAGAGGATCCTTATTTTGGACAAATTATTTACACTGAAAACAAGCATAATTTTCAAGACACTCAGTTTCAGAATCCAACTTGGTGTGACTACTGCAAAAAGAAAGTTTGGACAAAAGCAGCATCACAGTGTGTAGTTTGTGCATATGTTTGCCACAAAAAATGTCAAGAAAAATGCCTAACTGATGCCCCAAATTGTTTAGGGGCCACTAGAAGGCTTGAGCGAGCCCTACATTCTCTTAAATTAGAAAGCCAGGATGCTCAGTGCACAACAGGATCTCGTGTTGATTCAGAATTCAAAACAGCAAACAAAACAACTGGCTTAACAAGACACATCATCAATACTAGCACCCGATTATTAAATCTTCGTCAGGTTCCTAAAGTTCGTGTCAGCGAGCAAGGGTCTGATACTGTGGAACCTTCACCAAAGCACACACCACATCCTTCTGATAATGAAGGTAGTGACACAGAAACTGGTGGTCCAAGTAGCCCTTCCAAGACTGCATCAGGTACATCAATAAAGTTAGCAAGAAAGGAGGGAGGGCTTGATGATAGTGTCTTTATTGCTGTTAAAGAGATAGGCCGAGACCTTTACAGAAGTTTGCCTACTGAGGAGAGAATCCAGAAATTAGAGGTTATGTTGGAAAAGCTACAAAATGAAATAGATCAGGAACTGGAAAACAATAATTCTCTAATTAGGGAAAAGAAAGAAACAACAGATACTAGGAAAAAAATGGTGTTGTCTGCTGCATTGGCTAAATCGGGAGAACGACTTCAAGCCCTAACACTCCTTATGATTCATTATAAAGCAGGCATTGAAGATATTGAAGCTTTGGAAAATACCACTTTAGACCTGGAATCTAGGAAAGAAGATAAATATGAAGATGACAACTTAATGGAAGAAATGGATAATGAAGATGATAATGCTCTAGTAATGGCACCAGTACTTGAAAGTCTCCTAAAAGAAGAAGAAAGGCTTGAAGCAGCTGATGAATCAGTAGACTGATATTGCACATTTGGCCTTGAGAAAGATGAACTGGGAGAATACTTTGCACTTAATCAAAACCACATCAGATACATAAAAATGTAATTAAACACTGGTATAATGTATGCAGCTGCTCCTCCATTTTTTAGAAGAAAAAAACTATATAAGAATATGGTTAGAATTCTGTTTCCAGGTACAGTACGACCACTTATTTGTAAAGACGCTGGTCCAGAATGTGTTTAGAAATATTTTGGGAATTTATACTGGAAGATTATTTTTAATTTATTTTGGCCTTTTCTAAAATTTCATGTTAATATGATGATTTTCTTTTTTGTTCCTTTTCATTACTGATAGTAATCTCTTCAGATTTTTATTTTATGCTTAAATTAACACCAACTTAGCGGCCACAGTGGGACCAGGTTCTGAAAATTTTTGATTGTCTCATTCTTTAGCTCTTTATGAGAGTATAGAGTTGTGGGTTTCAGACGGTTTCTGGGGTTTTGTTTTTGCCAATCATGCACCATAGCCAATACTGTGGCTTTATTTTCAATAATTTAGTAAAGCTTTTATTACATATCAAAATTCTTGCTTTCCATACGTACCTTTTTCATTCATAAATTTTGAAATGTTAACTGTGCTTGAATACATTTTCCTCCTTTCAGCTTAGTGGAATTTTCAGCTCAGAGGAACTTCTGAAACACATTTGATTGAAATTCTTGAATGACCCTTCATAAATACTCATCTTTCTTTTAACTTAAAAACAATGGGCATTAAATTTTGCCTAAACAAAGTTGTACCAGTGTTGCACAACAGTTTACTGGAGATGTGCCAGCAAGATTCTTATCTCAATGTAAAAATAGAGCTTTCTAGCTTTATAGAACATATCACTCTATAATGTAATCCTGCTTAACCACCTGTTAGAGAAATTGAATTGTAGCCTTTTCTGTTTACTAAGCATTGATTTTGCCACAGAAATTATAACTTCAAAGTTCTAATGCTTAAGAGGATAAAATTTAAATAAAATTTCTCAAATGGTTCACTTTCCACTGGTTGTAATGCCATCATGCACATTAAAATAGCAGTCAGATGCTCAACATTTTAATAATAGCATACAGTTTTCTTCCACTGGATTTTGAGCCGAAGAAGAACTACAGTGGACTTTGTCAGCTCTTTTTTGAAAAGCCTCAACTGATCTGATATGAGAGATGTTATTTTGGGGTTTTGAATCTATATGTCTTAAGGCTTAATTGTCCATATTCATATGTGTCCATATTCATCATTATTTTGGGCTATAAAAATACCTTTGTAGAAAGTAAAGCTAGCATATCTAAATCGTCCTTACTTTGACCAACAAACAGCCTCCCATATTATTGTAACAAATGTGCTTTTCTGTAATCATTGTAGTAAATAATTCCCCAAACTTTTTTACCTGTTTTTACTTTTAAAAAAATTAACATAACCAAATGAATAATTAATTACTGAAATGAAAATGCAGTCCAAACCAAAAAAAATGTATATTTCTATATCTTAAAATTTTGCTTCATAATCTAAACTAAATATTTCATAATCTGGCCCTTCCCCAAATCATGAGTTTGTTTATGAATTCTGCCTCTCTTATTTTTGGATTTGTTTACCAGTAGAGGTGCTCTAGAGAAAATTCTCCATTAATATTTAGTTTGTGTCTAGATACTCCCTGTGAACATTTTTTTATTAGGAACAACTGCAGATATAATGAAGACATTAGATTTCTGAAATAACATCTTACTGTTTTATCAGTTAACAAAATGGGTGTATGAAGTTGGGTATCAGTTCTATTCTGATGATTGTATAATATAAATTAAATGTAGTGCAATATTCTAAATGTTGCGTGAGAATGGTGGCAAAATAACTGTATGGTAGCAACAAAGAGAAATGAAAACACATAATAAACACTGATCTTGAGAAGCAAGCTGTTTTAATACATTCCTATAATAATCTTTGCTTCTGTGCTTTACCATACATAGAAAATAAAAATACCACTGAAAGCAAGAATATCTTCATGTAGTGGTATATAACTACTTGACACTTGCACATATTTATGGAAATCTGCCTGAGATGATTGTCAGATATGATTTTATCATGAGAAGAAGCTTTAATAAAACTTTTTTAAAATAAATTCTCAGTTTCTCTGTTACAAGCTGTTAGTATCTATAGGATACATTTCAGTAGATGTCTGAAGGACTTACCTTCTCATCCCGTGTAAGCAAAGATATATTGCCATGTTTTAAAGTAGTGACTTCTACAGTTTCTAAAAGGTCTGTAGCTGAGAGCTGGAGAACATGCTTTGTCAGTTTAGCCCCTGGTACATCCCCTGACGTGTCCAGGTAAAGTGGGAAAGATTTATGTCTAAAACTTGGAAGACTCATACCCGGTCATATACAGTGCTAACACAGATATACAAATTGTATAGAATGGCTTTTGTGTGTGTACCTTTCAGTAGATAAATCTTGTTTAAGGAGCTTCAGTTTATCCACACTAATTTCACCTGCAGTTTTGGGGCCTCACTACCATTCAATGTAAAGTGAGCCCAAGAACACGATTCTTGGATAGAATGGGCAAAGGGAAGAAGCTGACTTTTCAAGGACTCTTGTCCATCATTGCTGATCTCATTATTGAGATATCTGAGAAAGTGTTTGAAAATGAAAGATTAAAGAATGGCTCATAGTAATAAGAAATTTAATATGAAAGTAAATGTGGTAATACTTTTGCTTCCTTTGTAATGTTTTGCTTCCTTTGTAATGCTTTTAATTAGCATAGTTCTTATAAAAGCTGGTTAATTTTATTATTATTATTTATTTGTATCCCATCTCTCCATATGGATTGAGGCGGCGAACAACTTACAAATAGCATGTATTTCGATACATTTCTATACATGCCCCCAACAAGCTGGGTACTCATTTTACCGACCTACGGAAGGATGGACGGCTGAGTCAACCTTGGAGCCTGGCAGGATCGAACTCACAACCTTGTGGCTTGCAGTACTGGCATTTAACCACTGCGCCACCAGGGCTCTGTATCATATAACAGACATTGAACAATGTGAGTTGTTCAATGTCTGTTAGGGCTCTGTATCATATCCCAACTTCATACAAGTAGATCTTGTATGAAACTGCATGTATTCCCTAGTGCAAGGATGGGAAAAATGTGGTCCATGGGCTGCATGTGGCCCTCGGATGCCCTTAAAATGCTGAAAATCCTCCAGAACTACTAGTAATTGTAGTACTGTCTTTCCCACCCTCTGCCCTGAAGAGCTTCCGACCTCACTCCACACACACACACCTGCACATAAAGACTGAATATTTGTATTTCTTCTTCATGGTCTCTGTGACTCTCACAAGTGGGGATTGTCTGTGTCTGCGCAGTACTGACTATGGAGAATTCTAGAGCTTTAGGCCTAGCATTTTGGTGGGAATTCCGCCCCTTTCCCAGAGCGCATATAAGGGCCTTGGCGCGCTCACCGTTAGTTCCTTTTTTTCTGCTGCATCTGCTGGCTGCAGGAGCTTCTGAGCATTCTTCTCTGTATCTCAGTATTGACCTCGTTCTGTCTGATTTTGTCTTCGACTCTACGATTTGGCTCTCACCGTATGGCATCAACAGCATTCTTCAGGCACTGCCGCCTGTGCACTGCCACCTGCGAAAATCCCAGACTGCGACAGACACTCCAAGTGTCTCATCTATCTCAGGGAAACCCACAATGTTGCAGCCTGTACCCATTGCCAGGCCTTCACCCCTCAGATCAGGAGGAATCATGAAGCCAGACTTCTAGCTCTCTTATACGAACAGGCTCTGGAGCCCCCGACTTCACCTTCTGCGTTGGCAACTTCAGCTGCCTCCGCACCTCCAACAGGCAAATCCACTTCAAAAAAAGTCTCCAGAATGGAGTCCTCAAAGATGTCTTCTAAATGACCTTCGTCTAAGACTCTTCCTTCGGTCTCAACATTGAAGAAGACCCAAGGCGACCGTGCGACCTTGGCACCGTCTCCCTCTCGTTTGAACCACTCCTCAGATAGGTCGGAAGTCTTCTGCTGCCAGACCATTGACCACGGACCCTCCACCAACTCTGTGCCGTTCTCTGGATGAAGACCTTACCAACTCTTGTAGCAGGAAGGATAAAGGAGAACCTTCCTTGCAACCTCAGCCCAAGCCTCTCACCGTGGTGACTGTCTCAGAGATAGATACCACCTTGCATGAAGACTCTCCTCACAGGTGTACTCCCATTCGGGCCCCTATGCTAGAGAGCCAACCTGCTCACTTGCCTTCAAACCGTTCCCAACCCTCAGATGGGGAGATCATTTAACTTATCCCAATCAGGGAACTTCCCTGGGAATCAGGCGATGACACTCAAGTAGCGGACATAGCCACCAGAGTAGGATCGGCCAAGGACCATCCGCCTGCCCTCCCTCCAAGGGGAATGCCTCACAGTTCGTCGGCCCCTAGAGCAACAGACCACCGATCACTATCGACCCTCAACTCCTACACACTGTGACCACCACCATAAATCTCGTGGATGGAGATCAGATTCAGAGTCCCACTCATCCTCTGGTCGATCTCGACGCCCTCATCACCAGAGACTTACCACGATCAGTCTCGATCTCACCGTTGCCGGACCTATGTATATTACTTCCCCTCTGGATCCTCAGGCAGCTTTTCCTCTGAAGAAGTATACGTCCCTTGACATCACTGTAGGCATCAGGGTTATTAGGAGACATCGATCACTGACACCAGCTTACTCCATATCGGAGCCATCACCATCTCCGAAATGCCCCCACACCGAGACAACACAGGGAACAATTATCCAACAACCTCTCCCTTTGTCCTCTCCAAGACTGACAGAACGTACCATATCTGTTGCCCGGACACACGAGGAGTTGAGAGGTGAGACACCTGATATTTCGATGCACCAATCACTATCCAGATCCCCCTCCGTGTCTTCTGACTTGGCGGAAAATGAAGAAAAACCTCCGAACCCCGCTGTCTCCCAAGGTGAACCCATCTCGCCATCCAGTGACATTAGACTGTTCTCAGAGCTAATAAGGATGGCCAAAAACCCAAACTTCCCTACGGAAGCCTTGAAAGAGACCATATATGACCCGGTATACCAACAGCCCCAACAACAGGCACCAACAGTTGCGGCCCTCCCCCTCCTACCATACCTTTTACATGTTTTGAAGAAGACCTGTTCGACATCAGCCTCTGCCCCAGCTACAGGGAAGAAGTTGGAATTGCTGTACAAGGTAATTGACTCACAGGAACCTTGGCTCCAAAACCATCCTAAGACAAACTCTATTATTGTTAATGCCACCCAGGCTAATACTTCCCAGGCGCTATATGCCACCCCACCTGATAAGGAAGGGAAAAGACTGGATGCCATGGGCCGCAAAAATTATTCCAGTGCGGCCCTAATTTTCAGAATGGTGAACTATTCAGCATGGATGTCTGTATATGATCACTGGCTGTGGGACAAAACAAGAGTCTTTGTTACCAGACTTCCAGAGGAGGAAAGACGCATAGCAGACATTTTCCTTGCTGAAGCCTGACCCCTCACCAATCAGCAGGTCACAATGGTGAGACATATTGTCAGTTGAGCCTCCAAGGCCTTTGTATCTTTGATATTGCTGTGATGTCATTCATGGCTTCGCTCTTCAGGACTCTCCCAACCCTCTCAGTTCCTGGTCGAAGATCTTCCCTTTGACTCAATAGCGCCACTGACAAAAAACTTGAACACACCCATAAAATGTGCTCCTCCATCAAAAAGTATGGGATGCAGCCACAACACCAGCACACCCAGAGACACAGACACCACTGGAACTGACCGTCAACTCACCAGACATATAGCCCTTATACGTTATATAGGTTCATCTCAACCTCCACTAACCCAGTCTTCCAGATGTTTTCTGTCACATCCTACAAATACCATCTTCAAGAAGAAGCTTCACCTTCCCAAACGGAGAGTTTGATGGTACCAAGGACAATTCCACCACATCAGACATCGCCACTACAGAGTCATATACATTTGACCCTCCCGACAGTACAGACATCAAGGTAGCTGTCATCTCTACCCACTCCACAGGTTCCCAACCCGTTCTTTGGGTCTGTACTCAGCGAACATCTCAAAACCTGGTTGGCCATCACAACAGACTCCTGGGTTCTTGGGATCTTGGCAGAAGGCTATGCCATTGAGTTTTCCTTAAAACCTCTGGTAGGCCGAATCCATGTGACCCCACCATCGCCCCCCCCCTTGAACGAGATTTGGGCTCTTCAGCAGGCCGCGATAGAATGAATTCCACTCTCTGCCCTCAAAACCAGCATCTCCAGATATTTCCTGGTCTCCAAAAATGGGAGCGGTATGCATCCCATCCTGGACCTTCGAGGAATAAATGACAAGATCAGGCCTCACAAGTTGCAGATAGTGACCTTATAGTCGATCCTTCCCCTCTTTCAGGAGAAAGACTGGTTTGCCACCTTGGACCTGAAGGATCCTTGTACGTTCACATTGCCATCCATCCAAGTCACAGGAGATTTCTTGCCTTTACGATCAGCAAACAGGCATTCAGGTTTCAGGTGCTTCCCTTTGGCCTGAACACAGCATTGAGAGTCTTCACCAAGTGTATGTTTGTAGTGGCAGTGGCTCTTCAAAAACGCGGCATCGTCCTTTTCCCTTACATAGACAACTGGCTAATCATTGCTCACTCCAGAATGCAATTGCTCCACGATCTCAAGGTGACTCTTCATGTCCTTCAGCGTCTAGGCCTCACAGTCAACTCGGACAAGTCTCACCTTCAACTGACACGACTCATCCAATTCATAGGTGCAGTCCTTGACTCTGCCCGACAACTTAATCTTTCCACCACAAGACCATGTCCTTCGTGTTTCCAAGACGATCTCAACATTGCAGCGGAACTGCTGGGCCCCCGCCCACTCGATTCAGGTTCTTCTTGGCCTTATGGCATCAACAACAGCTGTCATCCCTTTGTCCAGGATGCACGTGCGGCCTCTACAGAGATGGTTCCTGAACATCTTGGATCCCCTCATCAACAGTCCATATCGACACCTCTCAATATTGAGGCAAGTCCTTCAGTCCCTCACCTGGTAGAAGGACTCTCGAAATACCATAGCAGGAATGCCGTTCCACCTCCTGGAACCCACAGTGTTGATCACGACCGATGCATCTCTGGAAGGCTGAGGCGCCCACTCCCGACATCTGACAGTCAGAGGCCGCTGGTTGAACTCGGTTCGTGGACTCCATATCAATGTGCTTGAATTTCTGGCGGTCATCAAGGCACTAAGAGCTTTCAAGGACTTAATTGCCGGACAGACTGTACAGATATTAACGGACAATACTACGGTCACGTATTACATCAACAAACAAGGGAGCACGCATTCGAAAGCTCTGCTCAATCTAGCCCTCGAACTTTGGACTTGGTGCATCCCACGTCGGATCTACCCTGTAGCCCTCCACCTACCAAGGATCCAAAATACGACAGCAGACTACCCCAGCCGGTCCCCAGTGACCTCCCACGAATGGAGGCTCAACACTCAACACATCTGCTTGCCTCCGTGTCCAACAATCAATGTCATCTTTTCTGCTTGAGAGGAGGATCCCTCAGAGATGTGTTAATTTTCCACTGGAAGGCCCCAGTGCTCTACCCTTTTCCTCCTTTTCCTCTAATAACGAAAGTGTTGGAGAAACTTCATCAGGATGAAGTGTCAGCAATCCTCATCACCCCGTGGTGGCCACGACAACCCTGATTTGCCCCACTACTCCTGTCACAATTTCAGTATCGGAGGCTTCCAGTCAAACCAGACCCCTTGACCCTGAACGACGGTACCGTAAATCACTCAGACATCACCACCCTCAAACTGATGGTGTGGAATTTACTCCAATAGCTTCTCTTCCTCCAGCTGTTCGTCAGATCATTGAGGCAGCACACAAACCCTCGATGGTGCGTACCTACTGCTATAAATTTTCAAGATTCAAGGAATTCTTGCACCTACGTCAGATCGATATCGAGCACTTCAATACAGTCCAGCTTCTGGAGTTCCTCACTTTGCTGGCAGAACAAGGTCTTTCCCTCTCTTTGATAAAATGTTACCTCTCAGTGAAGTCGTCACATCTCCAATGCCAAGGGCCTCATGCTTCAAGGATCCTTTGGTCTGCACTTACTTCAAGGGCTACAAGCATCCACACACCCCGGTGACACTCCCAGTCCCTGGTTGGAATTTGCCACTTGTTCTTTCGCAGCTCTCAAAATGACCCTTTGAGCCTATGGCCACATGCAATCTCCACCTATTTTCTTAGAAAACTGCCTTCCTTGTTGCTGTCTTGTCGGCATGGAGGGCGAGTGAACTGTGTACACTCAGGGTTGACAGGCCTTACCTTCATTTCCATCAAACCAAAGTTGTCCTTCGCCCTGACATCACTTTTCTCCTGAAGGTGGTATTAGCTTTTCATTTTAATCAGGACATTGTTCTTCCAGCATTCTTTCAAAACCCAAGTTCGGATTTGGAACAGTCCTTACATGTTTTGGGTGTTCGCAGGACTCAGGCTTTCCACATCCAACACACTGCAGAATTTTGACAATCTCAGAGGCTGTCGAAATGGGTGGCATCCACCATCAGGCTGGCTAATGAACTAACACAGACAGACCCTCCTCTCCAGATCAGGAGTCATGCCACTAGAGCCTTGTCTGCTTCTGCAGCTTTCCTCACGGGTGTTCCACTACATGACATTTGTAAGGCGGCCACATGGTCTCAGCCTATGACTTGGTATTCCGCTATAGGATTGATCAATGTTCATCCAATGATACAGCCTTTGGGAGAGCTGTTTTGTTTTCTGCCATTTGAACCATGGTAATGCTTGTTCAGTCTATGGCCTGTTTGTGTTAAATATTGGTCATATAGTCAATTACTGTGGTTTCTGGTGGTTCATTTTATATTGTACCTATATCAATACTATGTACTGCCTAGCATTTATGGTGGGCCTCCTTGGGTGGTGCTCATGGCACCGTCACATGGCATTCCCTCCTCCTAAGTTTAGCTTGCTAGTCTCTCACTTGTGAGAGTCACAGAGACCACAAAGAAGGAGGACAGGTTGCCTACTTGTAACTGGAGTTCTTCAGGTGGTCATCTGTGACTCACACAATCCTGCCCTGCCCCCCTCAGCTACTATGCCATGTTCCTGCTGCTAGACATGTTGCAGGAGTTAAAGATCTAACGGCGAGCGTGCCAAGGCCCTTATATGTGCTCTGGGGAAGGGGTGGAGTTCCCGCCAAAATGCTAAGCCTAAAGCTCTAGAATTTTTCATAATCAGTACTGTGCAGGCACAGACAATTTCCACTTGTGTGAGTCACAGATTGCCACTCGAAGAACTCCAGTTACAGGTAGGCAACCTGTCCTTACTATTTTTGGTCAATGTCATTTCTGGAGCTCCCTGACACACAAGTATGGCTCACAGGAGAGGGGGTTACAGGAGGCCGCCATCTCCCATACAGTTGCTCGCTAATTCTACTGTGAGAGCGTAGGAGCCAACTAGTTCCTGACATATATATTGGGATTTAAAAAAAAAAAGGCAGAGTAAGTCATTTCACCATGCAAATATAGAAGATTCTTCATATTTGTGTGGTTGTACAAAAACTAACTTTGAAAGAAAGAAAAACCCAGTATTTTTAAAGGAGAAATTTCAGCAATGATTCTGTCCCGGTATGAACAGTCTGCAGTATAACTGCCTAAGTCATATATGCAAAACATTTTTGAAAATCATTTTATTAAGAAATTAAATCCATAAATATATAAGAACACCACATTTAATATTTATGTTGTTTCAGAAGAAGAAATGTAACCAGCTCACTTGTACTAGCACTTTTTGAAAAAGTACATTGTTTTCAATTACATTTTCTGAACTTAAATTTTTATAATGTAATCCCATTTCAGATTAGTATTGAAACAAATGTCTTCATTATGGTACTTTGCTCACTTTAAAGTCTTTATACCAAAATAATGAAGGCTGTAGTTACTGTTGATTTCATTAGAACTGTGTACTTAGGGTGATATCTGGCCCTTAAAGTTAGACTCTGTCCAAAGCACTTTGACATTACATAAAATCCCTCAGGCCCAGTGCTTGTTTTGAAAAGGTTTTTTTTAACATGAGAAACCACAGTATCAGTGACCATGTGCTGAATTGGACAATCGTGTTTAGAGAGAAAGTTTCCCAGAAATCAAATACAAAATCTCTGAAATCCTGTACTACAGAGTATAACTTACCCTTTTATGCCATTGCCATTGAAATAACGATTCAAGTAGAATGGACTGAAGTATACTGACTACTTAGGACAAGAACTACGTGCAGGTCTTGTATAGATTACCAATGTGGTGAACCTGCAGCCCTATTGATGTTGTTGGATTCCACTTCTCACCATTGCCACCCAGCATGACCAATAATCAGAGCTGGAATGGGTTATAATTCAACAAATGAAGGAAGGCTTCCCCTTCTCCGATTTATAGTAAAAGATAGGTTAAATATTTATTTTGAAGGTAAGTGCACTGGGCCCTCTACTTTTGCAGGTTCAACACTCATGGATTAGATTATTCATGGGTTTATTTTACTTACTTACTTATTTAAAAAACCCTCTTAGCCTATTTGCTCTTAACACAGAAAAAATATGTTCTCTCTAGGACTCTCTGGCTCTTCCAGCACAATACTGTAGTCCATTTCTGCTGGAAGTGGACCACGGAGTCACACTGGAAGACCTGGAGATTCCTAGAGAGAAAGTCTTCTCTAGGCATTGCTGGGTCCTGCAGCATGACCCTATAGCTCACTCCCACCAGAGGTTGACTATAGAATTGCACTACAGCTTCCTAGAAAAATGTTCTCAGGTTAAAGTGTTCATGATTTTGATTCAAATTTTCCCACTTCTGTTGTGGCCTTGCACCACTTCCTATAATAGTGAAGGGCTCACTGTACAATAACCTCAGTATGTGGGCAGATAAATCATATTCTACTACTGTAACAACTCTAAATTAGAAGAGTGCCACTATAACCAAATAAATTTCTTATGGAAAAAAGCAGTAGTTCCCTTATTGCATCTCCCAAGAGTTATGGGAATAGAACTGTTCACATGGCTCTTAAGTATGGGGAGGGGGGCAATGGCCAAGCAGAAATGGACTTCTTTTTAAAAACGTCATGTGTGAAAAATCTAAACTTTACCACTGTAATACTGAGGGCTGTCAAAGCAACAACATATAGGGATTTGAAATAGCAGTTTTACTTTTTGGCTAGTATAAAAGTAAAGAGTCTACTAACTGGTACATAAACTATAGCAAAATGTCAAATTGTTTACTTTTATTTTTTTCAATAAATGATAACATTCAAGTTTTTTCTCTGCATAATTATTAACATAATATTGCATCTACAACATTTTAATACCTTGACCAAAATAGATATATACACTTTACAAAACTATGTAAACAGGCTGTCTGCTTTAAAACACAACTCATCTGCTGATAAATGAAAGAAGGCACAGATCATGTTTTACAAACAGGATGACATGTACACAACACTAGAGAAACATTTGATATTTATTCATGGGCTAGCTGTCTTAGGATTGCTATTTCCATAACTATGGACATAATCTATCCTGCCATAGGTTCAACACCACAGCATGAGGAAACACTGCCATAGGGTTTAATGGATTGCAGCGTTGAATATTATTTTACAAGACAAAGTAAGGGATAACCTCCTCCCATAAAGCAAGTTACCTAGTCTTCTTTCCAAACCCCCGGCTAGAAGAATATCATCTAGACAGTGGTTCTTTGGAGGGGACTAATTCACTGCTACGCATGTCCAAGAGGCAACCAGGATCAAGAAACTGCCTTTAGCAGCTATGTCCCTAAAGATAATAGACAGACTTATTTATTTATTTCATTTTGTGAAGAAACACAAATCTCTGGAAACATTAAAGAACAGGAGTGTCCTGAAATATTTTTTTAAAAGTTTTTCACCTGTACCAAGAATAAAATTCCAACAGGAAACTTAAATATCTTTGACATTTCAATTTTGAAACCCATTGCAATTTAATAGCCTAGGGTTCTTTTTACCTACCAGATAGTTTTGAATTTCTTCACAAAGGCGGTTACACAAAAGTTCAAAAGCTGGCCAGTTCTGTTTCTTGCATAAATTGGTACATATTTGTCTTAGTGGCCTTAGCAAGTAACATAATGGAATAGACCCACAGTAACATCTCATTTCAAACTTGCATCATGACACTATGTTTGTATATCAAATATTTGTATAAAGTTACAACCTTTTAACCCAGTTGCACAATTAAATGATAAAATGCTTATAAAACAAAGTTTTCCTATCTATAAATGTCAGTACCAGTTCCAACAATGGGAGAGCCAATAAGGGCATTTCTATCAATTGTCTTCACAAATACTACATTCTGTTAACAGTGAAGTTTTTCTTCTATTAAAAATAGAAAATTTTAGCTGTGTGCAAGATTTGAAAAGTAGGGTGAGTGTGCATTGAAATTTATCATTTCAACCAGAGAATGTGACAAGAGCAAATTGTGTAGTCATTTCTTAATTATCATTGCTAGTTTCAGGCACTAATTTTTGCTGATGAATCACACAATGAAATAATAAGGGAAGTGTTTGTGAATGAACTTTTTAAAGGCATAGGTTTGAATTTAGATTTACACATTTACACTACTCATTTATTCAAAAATATAGTGCATAATGTTAAATACATAAATAAAATTTAACACTGTAAGAATTCCTATAAAAACGTGTTTTCACCCTTTTGTAAGGCAGTGGGTAATCTGGTTCATAATCATGGGCAAAAGTAAATATACCTTTGGTTTTTATTTATTTTTTTACTACTTCACCTTTGGAAGAAATAGAGTACAACTAAAAGTTTTTGATGAGATGTTTCACAGGAAAAACGTGTATACATCAAACTACTTGATACAGCTTTTGTACATTACTCATCGCTTTCTGATTCTTCTTCGTCATCCCCTAATGGATGTGACTGGATATTGTTCTGTGTATACATTTTGGGTTTAAAGTGACAATTATGGTCCATAAGTATTGCCTATAAAAGAACAGAACTCTATTAGTATATATATCAATCATTTTATTGATTTCTGAAGCAAAAAAATTGTCTTAGATTTGGGCCAAGATCTTTGAATTCCTTACTTACAACAAAACATACTGGGGCTTTCTGAAGACTCCTCACATTGTTCTAACACTGTTTAGGGTAGAACTTGGTTTAGCTTAAGGAATGATTTGGGGAAGCTAGTTTCAAACACCTTTCAAGATCAGCACAGTTATGTCCACACAAGAGTTAAGTCCAAGTGCTGATCTGTCACTTCCATCAATGGCAAATCCACACATTATCAGAAAAAATGAATATGATTGAAATTAAATTTCCAGCTTGCAGTGTAATCCTAAATTGTAATACAGTGACAACAGCTGGTTTCAAAAGTTAACCACGACCTAACCCAGATTATTGTTGGGCCTTTGTTTCAAGATACTGAATGCAGATAATGACCTAAATCCAATGTTAACTCTGAACTAGACGGGACCCACTGAATCAAGAAGGGACTCTTCATAAGTTGAGATTTAAGTAAACTGAATTGACAGATTGGATCTATGTTAGTTTGAACAAACAATGAACTTAGACCAATAAAGCTAGTGAAAAAATACAAGAGAGTTCACTTGCACACTAATTTATTATACTCCCCTAGAAAAGGCTCCTGGAAAGAAATGCATAACACATTATATGCATTTGTTATTCTTGCTTTATCCAACTTTGAACTATAACCTGGGATGAGAGGTTTGGGGTATCTACAGTGAAAAATATGTCTCTCATTTTAGGCATATACAGTGGCCCCTCCACTTTTGTGAGGGTTTGGGGTGTAGACCCTTCATGAAAGTGGAAAAACCATGAATAACTCCCCCATACACACTCCCTCTCCCATTCCCTTCTGGGCCTTCCCCCTTTGACTTCTGCCTGGGCGTGCCTGCTTTCCTTCTTTGCACCCAGGCAAAAAGACAAGGGAATGGGGGAAGGTGCATATGTCTTCCACCACCTCCTCATTCCCTTAGCTTTTGCCCTGGTGCGCATTCTCCACACCTGTGCAAAAGGCAAGGGAATGAGAGGAGGATGTGTACATGCTTCCCCCTCATTCCTTTGCCTTTTGCTCAAGTGCACCTGCCTGCCTTCTTCACACCTTGCCTTCGTGCAGAGAAGGAAGGCACAATGTGCCAGGGAAAAGCAAGGGAAATAGAGGAGGAGAAGAATGGGGGAGGGAGTCATAGATGCACCTTATGAACAATCAAATATATGAAATTCAAACCTGTGAATATGGAAGGAGGACTGCAGTAATAAATCTGTTAAAAAGTTATATTTCATTTATATTTATTATTTCTTTTGCCACAGGAAATTCAGAAATGGAAAACAGATTAGTGCTCTGTGTCAAATCCAGATAAGGAAGAACAAATTCTGCTTACCATTTTTTCTTCCTTGGCAGGTGGACTGCGCAGAAACAAACACAGAGGAGCAAAGAGGATGTCAATAATTCCAATAATGGTCATAAGCCATGGAAACCCAATTGCCTTGGCAAGGGCACCACCAGCCGACGGACCTTTGGAAATACAAATTGCTTCTTAAATGTCTGAGGGTACACACACATAAGAAATAAGACCTGGCCTAAAACACCATGCAAACAGAATATATGTTTGAAAATGTGTAAAGACAAACACCACTAATAAACCATACCCTTTGAAATCAAGGGAGCATTTTCATTAAACTTCTATCTCAGAAAGCTCAAATAGCATGACTAGAGCTTCCATGTTAATACAGTTAGTACTGCCAAGGAAGAGAGGAGCCCAGACATTTCTTCTCTGACCTTAATCACCTACATTTTCTCTGCAGGTGGACTTTTACAATTTTTTAGCCTGCCAAAAAATGCATTGCTGACATTTGTTCCAAGTTCTCTGATGGGCCTTTTTGGTAACGTTATTACATACTTACAAATTTAAGCCACCAATAAATACACATTTCAAGGTGATGAAATAGTAAAATTGATTTTAAAAAAATACTGAGAAACTGCACAAGATACAACCACAGTAAAACTAACAGAAGAAGACAGAGGTAGGATCCAAAACAATTAATTTGTTAAATACATTTCATATATAAGAAGGAAATCAAGTACTTACCCAAAGCAAATCCCATGCAGAATGCAACATCAGCAATAGCATAAACACTCCCATAGACTGAAACATGACGCAAATCAACAAGATAACCCATAATAGGCATCATCGAAGAATCCACCATCCCTGATTATAAGATATAAGCAAAGCCTGCTTTAACAACCATTTTGCCCTACATTTTAAAATCTAAAAGCATAAGCAGATACAGTTTACTGGATTTCAATAAGATTTCAACAGAAGATCTTACAATAGCTGCAAAATCACCCTCTTTGCAGTACCTAATGACTTTTTAATGGTTTTTCCCCACAGTTGAAAGAATGGTTTTCAGAGACTTTCAGAAGAGGCCCTGTTCCAATACCCTCTTTGGCAGAAATCAGATTGATGAAGGCAGGGAGTAGCACATATTCAATAGTAGCACATATGCTTTGAAACTTCCTCTACAGGGAGGCTTGTAGGGCCCAATTTCTCACAATTTTTCAGAAAAAAACCACAGTTTTATATCAAGACACCTGATCTGAATTTTTATTAACTGCACTGAGTTATTTGATGCTGTTATGAACCAAAGTGCACATTAGATACGATACAGAGAAAAAAACCAAATCCTCAGTACTGCTGCATTTATGAATAAGCCAAAACAAAATTAATAACTAACACAGCAATTAGCCAAATAGTATAACAAAAGTCTTAGTGGAAGTTTGTGCCCAATAATCTTGAGAATCCCCTATGTCATGTTTTCCCAATATATCTAAGAAACACATCTAACCCAACCATACATACAACACCAACAAACACCAATAGCAGCCTCATATATTTTTTTTCCAGTTTATTGCTATGTATGATAACTCCACAAGTATAAAGCTGATAAATAATACACTGGATCTACAGATTCCTCTCTGCAAATGGAATGGGTACTTCTTTCACAGAGGCTCCCCACTCAAGAGAGGAGGCAAGGTGTGTGTGAAACTTTTGGTAGTTTCTCTCTCAGTTCCATATTGTTTTGGAAAGTACCTGAACCCTCCCAGACCAGATTTTCAGGGCACGGAGGGATGGAAGGGAGTGGAGTGAACAGTAGAAATCATCCCCCCTTCTACGCACAGCATCATCCATTTTCAGAGTTCCAAATTATACAAATCTGGATTCAACCCATTTTCTTTGCATAACTTTCATTTTCTCCATGACCATCTTCTATGAGCCCATCTCCTCAAATCTTTCTATTTTCTTTCTATCAATCAGGGACACTGGATCTCAAGGGAAATTATTTTTATGTTGCTAATAGAGTTGAAATGTTACCACCTATCTTTCACTGTCCTTTGTCCCTAGTCCTCATATGGCCAGGAAGGGGAGCGACCTCTGCCTGCATTGAGATCTCTCAGTACCATTTTCATTGACAACCAATTAACATCCGAGACAAAACATAGGCCTGTGACTCTAACATCACTTCTTTTTCTCTTGTATGATTTTTAACATCTTTGCTTGATGAAGAAACCAGCAAAGTGTCTAAAGCTTGTATGATGTATTTTATGCTTTAGCACTGGCCCAGATAAGGTATCACTGCTTTGTGGATTTAAGATTTTATTGTATTTTACTGCATGGTCAACACAGGTACATCTGAATCTGTTTGTTTTAATCAGTAAGTCAAGGTAGCTAGTTATCAGAATTGCAATCTGAAAGCAAAATATCCAAATAATGAATATTGTTATTTCACCATAGAGTTTGTTACTCTAATATTGGTCTTAAGTATATCCCAAAGCTCAGATTTGGTATTATCATTCTTATACTCTGCAATGATGCAGAATATACTTTAAAATAAATATGATTAACTTGTTTGTACAGAGTGATTTCACTCATAGTATTTTTGATCTTAATACTATGGGAGTTAGTGATCAGTTATTTAATTTTTATTGAGAAAAGCTGTGTTAGTCTCTTGCAACATAAAAAGGAAGAAGGGAAAAGACGAAAAAAATGTGGCAGCACCTTTAAACCACCTGAGTTTTATTTTTTCATAAGTTTTCATGCATATAAATCCACTTCTTCAGATGCAGTACTGAGTGGTGTTAAGGCCTCAGGTATAAAGTATATTTATACTGTTGTGGGAGTCGGATAGAATGCAATAGGATCCAGAAAAATGCTAATCACATTCCTTGCCCTGTGTTTTCAAAGAGTGGGTAATGTGATACATGTTTACCAAATCTAGCAAACTACCGAATCTATTGTTTACAGACAAGTCCTCTGATACAATCACATCTGATCTGACCCACAAGACTCAAAACTCTTGGATTTATAATAGGCATTTTTCAAATTTCAATATCCACCTAAGGAGGTGAAGAAACAAATCAATAAGGCAAGATTAATACCCAGGAGCTTACTACTACAAGACAGGCCAAAAGAAAAAAGAAAAACGACAGAAATTCCACCCCACCCCCCATCACCTACAGTTCCCAGTTGAGACCACTCAAATTCATGAGCTACAACAAATTCTAGTGAATAATACAGCCCTCTCACAAGTTCTGGGAGGCAAACTTTTATTGGCTTACAGGCAGCCTCTAAATCTTAAACAACTCACAACAGGATAGATAGCATTAATAGTAATACAGGGACAAGACTCTGACACAAACTCAGATGCCAATTCTGTCCACATATCTGCTCTGGTAGCGGTATTACAGGGGCTAATAATATCACCCACAACATCAGAGATGCATTTACTTGCATTTCCTCCAATGTGATATATGCCATCCTATGCCAGGAATGCCCCTCTATGCTCTACATTGCACAAACAGGACAGTCTCTACACAAGAGGGTCAATGGACACAAATCTGACATAATAAATGGCAATACCCAAAAATACCAAAAGCCAGTTCCAGAGTATTTCACCCTTTCTGGATACCCAGTAAGTGATTCACAGGTTCCAGTCCCTGAACAAGGAAATTATAAAGGAAAACTAGAAACAGCTGAATCGAATTATATTCAGAAATTCCAACCCATTAGCAGAAGTATAACAAAACAATGGCTTCATGGCACACTACATATATTAATAGAAAAGTTATTTTTGACAGTGCTGACCAGCTGCTAGGAGAGAGAAGTTCTGAATTCAGAGTGACTGTTCCCAAAGCAGGCAATCAGAGAAGTGCTGAGGTGTAACCAATAAAATCAATCCCTTTAGGTTTCAGCAGAACCCTTTATTTTCCTTTTCTGCTTTCTTACAAAGTCCCAGACTGGTCCATGTATACCAGCTGTTACCTGAAACTATTAGCACCAAAAAACTTCCCTAGAAGGCCCACTTCACCCCAGGGTCATGCACAGATGGCTGAGGTCATACAATGGCAAACTACGGCCCTCCAGATGCTGCTGAGCTACAACTTCCAGCATTTCTCACCACTGATAATGCTAGTTAGGGCTCTTGGTAACTACAGCAATATCTACAGAGGCACATTTTGTCCACTCCTCATTCAGTAGCACTGGCCCTCAGAGGAAGTATGGATACCCCATGTTTTGTCACTGACCTGAGTGCAGAATGGTCTAATCAAATTCAATTTTATGGGAATCCACAAAATCCTGTTACTTTATTGACTTTGCTCTGCCCTTTGGCTGATGTGACAGACACCTAAGTCTGTATCACCTATGCCACTGTATTGTGAATATGTATACGTTAAAGTCAAAGCTAGGAAGCAATTCATTGCAAGGAACAGTATTCTCTGTAATGAATTATTTTTGGCATTCATGAGATTGTTTTTATCTCTTCTTCTTTTAATTACCTAAGGGAATAATCAAGGTTGGAGAGGTATGTTTTTAAAAAAAGGTAAACAAGGGATCGGTGCTACATAGTTCAGTATGCTCCTCCTCCTTGTTTCTATTCTAACCATGAAGAGCAACACAGCAGGAAATGTGGCAGCAACACTGCCTGGACTAGGAAGTGCAGAACTATGTTACTATATGCCTTCAAGTCACTTCCACCTTATGGAGATCCTAAGGCAATCTCATCATGGAGTTTTCTGGGGCTGAGAGTGTGTGATGCACCCAAGGTCACACAGTGGGCTTCCAGGGCCAAGCAGGGAACTGAATCCTGGTCTCTAGCATCATAGTCCAATGCTCAAACTACTGTACCATGCTGGCTCTCTCTGAAGTATACCGCTAGGCAGTTCTGCAGAACTCTATTGTTAGAATTTCCAGGAAGCTTCCTGAAGCAGTGTTTTGATTTAAAGAAAGCATTAGATTTTAACTTAAACAGAGAGTTAAAACAGATAGTTTTCTAGGGCACAGGAGGAAGGGGTGTCCAGCTATAAGACATAACAAAACATTCTGATTTTTTCCCCCTACATAAGTAATAATCATAGTATTAATGTGTTAATAATGTGGAACAGAATGAGCTACAAATGCAAACCAAGCAGGTTTAAGGACAACAACTTGAGCAGTATCTACAAGTTTCTTTGTGGCGGGGGTACATTCCAAATTCTGATAAAAGTACAGATTCTGTATAGTCTTGTCAGTACGCACATAACATTCACAGTCAAATTTTCTTCTAAATATAATGTGTTTTCCTTACCGATGGCAAAGCCAACCCCAAAATTAGGCGCTATGAGTCCATATATGTTCTTAGCAAGTGGTACCTGGAGGTGGAAGAAACAGAATGTTAAATTGTACCATATCTTTTTCATTTGATTACTGGCAACTGTTCAGTGCATCTGAACTATTTACATTCTGTGTCTGACAAAATGAGTCAAGTTCTACAGAAATATGATTTTAGCTTTAAAGTCACCAGATCCTATCTGAACTTGGAAACTAAGCAGGGTCAGCTATGGTTAGTTCTTGGATGGGAGACTACCAATGAATACCACATACTTTAGGCTAGGGCCCTTTCCGCATGGTGTGGCTGCCCTGCATTGGGGATGTGATGGCAGTGCTCCGTGGGTCATGCTTCTGCACGACATCGTTGCAGTCCCACTGCCATCTTGTCCCTGCACGTCGTGCAAGCACAGTATGTATAAAATGGAAAAAATCCATTTTACCTTTACCATCGTGCCGAGCTGCCGCCTTTCCTGGCCATGTGGAAGGGCGCTGGTGACGCCTCCCTCCCCAGCACAGTAGAAGGGAAGAGGTGAGGCCAGAGCACTCCCCTCCACAGCAACCAGGCAAGGCAACATTCTTGGGGTGCACTTTCCCTCCCTGCTGGGGCTGCAATGAAAGGACTTCGCTGAGTGGAAAGGGCCTATATTTCAGAGGAAGGAACTGGCAAAACCACTTCTTAGTATTCCCTGCTTAAGAAAACCCTATGAAATTCACAGAGTCATCATAAGTCAATAGGTAACTTGAAGGTGAATATATTGTATTGTATTGTATTGTATTTTGTAAATTATGGTATTCACACATTCTGGGCCTTCAGATAAGAGAACTGGAGTTTTAACGTTATGTTGTACTGAACAGAGTCTGATGCTACAGCTCTCACAGCATCTTCATTATTTTGCTTTCTTGTAAGGAAGCCAATAGGTAGAAACACATCACATACATATTTCAACTCCCGTGAAATATGCACCATATCAGCTCTAAAGAACTCTGGTCATCACTGTGTCCCCCAGAGCTTTAATTGGAGAGCTTCTTTTCAAATGTCTAAATTTCTCATGTACCTGTAATGTAAAACTTCCAGTGGCTAAAGATACACATGTGATTCCTTTTTCTTCCAAATTCTCTTACACATTAATGTTCATATGTGATTCAAAAGATAAAGAAATGCTCATATGTTCTCCTGCAAGCCTAATCTAGAACATAGGAAGCTTCATTTCATTCAGTATATTTAGTATTTCATTCAGTATCCCTTTCTTCCTAACAGCCTTAAAGCGTAATCCTATACATATCTATTAGGTTTCTCAGGTGTCCTCTTTAATACTAGATGTCCAATACTTTAAAATGTGGTACTGTCTTGGGAACAAATCTGATTTGGAATATCAGATTTGAGAACATTCCAAATCTCATATTCTTTGCTGTGATGAGAGTACGCTTAAGCTGTGTTTCCAACAGACTGATCTCTGAGAATTTGGTATGCAACAATCATACAACTTCCATACCAAATGTCAGAGGTCCATCTGCTGGAAGCATGTCTGGAGTAGTACCTGACCTTCTCCCACCTCCCCAACCAGACTGAGCCCTGTGCTCACAAGTAAATCTTCCCTCACAATGGCCAGCAGAATCTTACTCACACTATCTTGCATAAAAGCAAGAAAATGGCAACTTCTTCAACAAGTTTAATTCAGGCCCAGAATTTTCTCTTCCAAAATGGATAAAGTTTGTGCCATATTATTGTTGTTATGCACTTTCAAGCTGACTCTGATTCATAGTGATCCTATCATATGGGTTTATTGCCAGGATTTACTTAGAATGGATTCTACATGCTGTCCATATTTAATGGTATGCACACAAAACAGCAATCACAACCACCACCACAACAAAACTATATATAGAAGAGAACTTGATTTCAAAGTAGAGGAGTATCAACTTTTACTTACACACAAAATGCTTATTCCTACTACAACCATCCCAATTAGAGCACAAAGCCACCTATCAAAGAAGAAATATTTTTAGACATCAAAATAAGCACACACTAAGCATGTGTTTTACTTGAGTAGTATGGTAATTAACAAGATGGATATAGTAACATGTCTTTTTAAAATCCATAGTATGTTCTTCATCAACCACCTATTTTTTAAGAACACCAGAATATTACAATATACTGTATAACTCTGTCAAGGAATTACATATACTTAAATACAGCATTTACCGTCCCATTTTGTGTGCAAGGACCCCAAAAATATTAGTTCCAATCAGATAAGAGACACTCGCTGGAATGAAAGCAACGCCTGAAAAATACAAATGGGATATCTTATCAAGAATGGTTTCAGTGAAGCACTGGGAAAACTAATAAATTCAGGCACAGCAGTTTTGATTAGAACACATCTAATAAAGGTTTACAGCCTAAACCAAAAAAAATCTAATATCCGGTTTATTTCAAGCCTTTTGTCAGATCTAGCAAGATTATCCATCAAATTTAGACCATTATTATGCTTTAAACAGAATACTCACTATCAGATGCACTCCCTTGGAGGGAGGGAGTATATGTGTCCATAAAACAAATAAAAATACATTCCAGATATTTTTTTTTAAAAAGGGGTGAACTAAAATGAAGAGCACAGAATAATTCAATGATACTTATAAATGGTATTCATACAGATGAATTTAAGGAACTGATGTTTACAGAAAGAAATCCATCAGTGTTGCAAAGAGTAAATATCCACATGTAGAGTTACCCATATCAGGTAACACTTATATTGAAGGGGAAAGCTGAGCAGCTGAATGTCACCCAGATGTGCAGCCAAATGCACACCTGAGTACACATGTGCATCCATGTGTATTACATATGCATATGCATACACATTTACACAGGTACAACTTTGCTTCCCCAGCCATGAACTGAATGCAGATGTCCCTCCTTCGACAAAAATTGCCAATCAGTTCTGTAGGGGAAGCTACAAAAGACACCAACAAGATTCAGACTACAGAATAACAACCCAACATTTTACAAAAGCACCCAGTTTTATTAAAATATCTATTGTAATTCACATTTGAGTAGCAATCCTAGCCTCAGCCAGTAGTCAACTGAGGAAACTTAAGGCTCTACCACATTACACCAAGGCTTTCGAAATTGTGTGCCACGACACGTTAGTGTGTCACCTGAAGTGTGTAGATGTGTTGCCTACAATCTTGGAAATGTATGTTATTATTTATAAATCACATATTTTTAAAAATATATGAAAAGTTTTCATGAGATATATTATGTCTCCATACATTTTGTTATTACAATTTATGTATGTGTCTGTATCTCCTATTAGGGCTTAGTTTAACCTCCAGTTTGCTAGTAAAACTGAATTACTGTGTCATGAAATGATGCATGTCTAAAAAGTGTGTCACCAACATAAAAAGCTTGGAAAGCTCTGCATTATACAGTTATAGCACTATTATTTCACCTTAATGCCATGGCAACATTCTATGGAATTCTCGGGTTTGTAGTTTATTGAGGCCAAAGAGCTCTCTGGTTGAGAATTCTAAATGCTCCTCCCTAAACTGCAATTCCCAGAATTCCATACCATGAGTTAAAGTGGAATAGTAGCACTATAACAGTGACCATTTCCTCACTACACTCTTAGAGCGCAATGATTCCACTTTCAACATCCTATGGAATCCTGGGGTTTGCAGTTCAGCAAACCCCAGGATTCCATAGGATGTTGAAAGTGGAATCATTGCGCTCTAAGAGTGCAGTGCGGAAATGGCCAGTGTAAGGCCCTTAGGAGGTGTTGTAAGTGCTGCTCTATGGTGGAAATGGAAGTACACATAATGGAAGTATACAACATAAGAAGCTTTGCCAACATGGCATATTTTACTAATGGCCCACCAACACAGCAGGAGAAAACAGAGTACAGCAGGAGCATGATAGCAGTAGGCAGTGAAGATGTCATGTTCACGGTCACATGGTTAGGCCCAAAGACAGCTACTGCTATTAACCACAATGGGAAGAATGAAAAAATCACCCCATCTGTCTAATGCAATACCTTGAGCTTTTTCTAGGAATAGCAAAACACAAATGCAATAAATAAGTATGCTTAATTTTGATCAAGTTATGTCTCCTTTTCATGCACTGAACCTGCACAATGACAGCACAATATCACTGAGTTAAACATATCTGGGCCTTTCTGTGTTATACTGCTATAGGGATATTGTTCCCCTTTCAATATCCTGTGGAATTCTAGGGCTTATAATAATTGTAGTAATTCTCTGGCTGAGAATTCCAAATGCCCCTCCCTAAACTGCAAATCCTGGGATTCCACAGGATGTTGAAAGTGGAATAATGGCACTGTAACAGTGTTAGTGTGGAAATTCCCATCCGTTAATCAGCATATGAAAGCATGAAATGTAGATAAAAACTGCCTTCTTCACATTCCCCACCAACTACAGTCTCTTTCACGCCACAGAACTATAGCACTATGATTCTACTTTAGCTGCCATGGTTGTACCTTTTGGAATTCTGGGCTCTATCGTTTGATGAGGCACTAGAGCTCTATGATTTAGAAGGCTGATTTAGACAACTTGTTTCTTACTGGACTCTGCTCTGACTCATGTTCACCAGACCCTGGCTGAATCCAGTCACTACAGATATAACATGAAGCTATGTATACAGTTTCATTCAATTTGGTGGCATATATATATATATATATATATATATATACATACCGTGAAGGTAACTGTATCTGTTTGCAGATATACATTCAGTTAGCTAGTGACAAACTTTAAAGACAAAATGTTATTATCTATTACTAAAAGTTCTGAGATGATTGCTACAAATATAATCAAGATTTTCAAAAAACCTACAGACAACAATCAAAGAAAATACTTTATCACACTTTACCAAGTTGCCATTTTCTTGAACACATTGTCTCCATCATCCAGATGGGTAATGCTGGTTCCAGCATAGCAATTGCCATATTTGAAAAACATATCGATCCTTGAAGAGAGATGGAAAACAGATTGCTGGAATTATTTCACTTAAATTCTAATCAACAGTTGGAAAGGGCAGCATTGACAGAAATAAAATGTGTTTTGAAGACTTGCCTGTCAAATATACAACACTGATTACATCTAAATTGCTAGGGTGGGAAGAAAGTCACATAAACCTGTAATTTCATGTACATGCTAGCTGTACAAAAATACAAACAATGAAAGGTTACACTATTTCAAAGGAGGAAACACAGATAATTTCAGTGTCTGATAACATTCAGAAAGCGTGCTAAAACCTGGTAGGAACAACACATAATTTTTAATTCCCACAGGAGACTTACCACTGGCTCTGTAATACCTGGCTTCCATACTCTCTCACTGTAATAGAATACTTAGCTCCACCTGTATTTTGTTTTGAATGTTGTTCTTTCACAGTCAAAATTTGCTTTATATTACCCTACTTCTCTGTCATTTGGATGAGAACAGTAAGGAAACTGAAAACTTGTCTGTGTTTGAATCCAAGTCTAGTTGACAAAGTCCTATCACTGTACTAAAGAGAGAGAGAGAGAGAGACAGCAAATCAGAGCTAAGAGCAGATTCAGATCCACATTTAGGTGTGTGTGTTGATGTTTGTTGAATGCACTCACTATGCGGCATGCTAAGAAGTGAGATTTTCTGAGAACCTAACATCCAGGATGAAATACTACACTCATCTGCTAAGGTGATGAGTAATGAGGTAAGCTACATTAGAGACCAAGAGGATTACTTCCAGGTTAACATATATAAAATTGCATTAATAGTGCTGTAACTTGAAAGTACACACTCAAATTTTTCCTATTTTTTCATACCATAAAATCTGATGGGGAGTTCACTTTTGTTCCAAGTTCTCTTTCTTGTCCAAAAAAAAAAAAAAAAAAAATCCTACATGTAATAATTCACCTTGGCCCCAAAGGAATGAATCACAAAATGTTTACATGTGTACTGCCTCAGTCTCCATTACAGTTTAGCCTGCGGTAAAATAGTTACACAACTGCCTTAACAGAAGGCCAGCTCATCATGTATTTAACATGACAATGGTCTAATGTCTTTGATGTGCCCCCTCTGTTCAAAATAATCTGTGATAAATCATGTAAGGGACATGGGCTCAACACTATCAGACATTATTCATTTGACTTCACCTATGGGTTTGTTGGCAATAGGCAACTTGCCATGTCTAGATACTGCAATAGACTCACCATCAGAATTACAACATGTACCTGTGGCAAAATAGTGTTCATACTTTGTATACATAGAATTCTTTTCCTTCCTGAAAAATGTACAATGTTTGTCTTACGAAAAGAAGCTCTGAATCTATGAACTACCTCTCTCACTCATCCTATTGCATGCTCACTGCTGAATGAACCTCTAACATATATTTATATCATTTTGATGACAATCAAAATCTCCACAGACTCATGCTGCAGCTATCTGAAGCTCAAGGATCTTTTTATCTTTAAAATCTAAGTGAAATGTGTCTTAAGCCATAACAAAATTATTTCTTCTGGGTAGAGATTTGCTCATCACACAGTTCAGCACAAAAATGACCAATGCTGTCATTCCTTGTTCAAATATGCCAAGATGCATTAGCTTATGTAGGCACAAGCCCTAAAACAACATTGTGGTCTCACTAGGGCTGTGATCCTGAGGGCAACAAGCACGAGTTCAGTGCTGCTCTTACAATGAAAGATGAAATGTTACATCTAATGTAATCTTTCCACCATCATCTGTACCTGAAGAACTCATATGTCTAAAATCTCAGTATCTGAAACTTGAAAAACAAACTTTCACTAGAAAAAAGTATCATACTTCACTGCAGCAGAAGAATGTTGTTCTAAACCAAAGAAATATATGAGAATAGACTGCAAGCTCTAATTTAGACTTCATATACTTGAGATGAGGGAGAGAATATGAATACCCACAATAGCAAAAAAATATCACAGTTTCTCTCCAGCAGACACTTCACTCAGCTTCCTTATAAAATCACAGTATGGTTAGTAGAACTAGTCACAGCAAGAAGCAAAACATATTTATTTGCCTGTTACTTTATTATTAAGGCTAGTATTCTGTATCATCTACTTAAGTATATTTGTATAACTTCTCCTGGCCCAGCTCCTGCAAACCTGCTGGAAATGTCATTCATTCATACTCTACTGACAGAATGGACCTCCTTCTCTCCATACAGATAATGCCCAGTAAAGTAGGTTGGGAGGGAAGAGTTATGATCATGACTGTAGTCTAACCATAGTGATTAACCAGGGATTGTGAACATGGACCAGTTACTCATCTATAACTAATCAGGGTGGGTAGGTGGTGGGTGGGGCAGGACAGATTATCTTAGTTAGGTGTACTTAACTAAGTAGCTGACACTGAATATTGGCCTAGGCTTCTCTGCAACTGTTAATCAATACTGCTACAGTTTAGCCTGTGGTAAAATAGTTACACAAAGCTGTACAAAACCATGGCATTTTGAGCCAATAGGAGTCAGCAGTAATGAAGTCCTTTATGCTGATAATAAAACTGAGGCTTCTACAGAAGACTGTAGAAGCCCCAGTTTTTATATGATAACACCAAGTGAAACTTTCCCAGCAGAGTTGCAGTGATGAGAAAGGTGTAGACTTATTCTGTATTACTGTGCAAAACTATTAGCGGGTTTGAATACTATTCTGTAAGCTCAAGCAAAAAAGAAACAGTAAAACATCTAGAAAGCTACAGCTTCTATAGAATAGAGTGGGTGAGTTTTTGATCAGCTGTAGCAAAACTTACACAGACTGCAAGGGTTTGCTAAAATAACTAGCATCCTAATAACTCTGTGTCACAGGATAAATACATAGGAAGAAGAGGGGAAAGGAGAAATAGCAACAACAGCAGCTGTAGCAACAGCATACTTAGAAGCTTTTCACTACTGTATGTGCTAACTTCCAGACTTTTTCTGGAGTATGCACACATCATCTGGACAATGATCTGTAGACATAATACAAGAAAGTTGTAAATTAAATACCATAAACCTAACTGTATTTAGTATTTATTTTTCATTTGTAGGGGAAAAAAACACATTTATTGTGCTCTGTTTCTCTCTCCAAAACTAGAAATTTCAGTTGAATAAGCCTGACAAAAGGATTCCTCGGAACCCTTTTGCAACCTGGACTGTGCATATGGAGTAATGTTATATGAATACAAAAAAAGGCCGATGCCTACAGTTTATCTTCTTACTGCCGTCAGATACATAAGCTCAGCTTTAAATAAATAATCTTATTTTCTTCTCCTGAAAATACCTTACAGTTCATAATATTATTTACCTCTTAATGTATCCCCATCCATCTACTGAGCCATTCAGTCATCTAATACTGCTTTTTCTCTCTAAAGAAAAAAGCTTATCCAGTCAAGAGGAGGAAAAAACACTATGTGATTTTGATGCATAATTACTTGTAACCACAATATTTCATTTAAAATAGCTTATTGAGCAAGTTATATCCTCACATAACTTCACAAAATGAAAATACACAAATTAAGTATAAAAGAAAGGAAGTTATCTGAACTTTCAGTTGCACTTAAAATTAATGAACTTTAAGTTGGTTAGAACTAACTTGCTTCATTAATTCCAGGGACACAGGTGAATCTAAATAATTCTGATTGTGGCTTTTTGCTCTAAGCTTTTGGTCGTGTGTGGTTTCCTGATTTCATAATTGCCCACTCCAGTTCTTCTAGTATCAAACAGCCTTGAAAAGACAAACAGGAAAGCTGTCTTTGTAAACAAACCTTCAACAGATTAACTTAAAGAGCTTTTTGTAGGAATGTAGCAAATGTCAACAGCCATCCAAGTAAGTATTTTGCTCTGAAAAAAACACAATATCTATATTGTGTTTGTAATTGTAAAGACTAACTTCATTCATCCAAGCAATGCTATTACTTGAAATAGTCTATTGAATCTAGAACATAATAGTTCATGGTTCAGCTTTTGTGCAACAAATTACTATTTCAGTGTTTTTTGAATTAAAACCTCATACACTTTACAGGTGAGGGTTAGGAATATTCCAAGGCATAGTGACACCAATAAAGGTAGGAGGTTAATAACAAGCTGCATAATAGTAAGTAGACTGCAGGGACCGGGAGAAGGAAGAGTAGACAGAAAAAGAGAATCGAGAGAAAAGACTGACAGCAGTTCAGTGAGACAGAAAGAGTTCAGTAAGAAAAGACTCTGAAGAAATAGCCATGGTTTTCAACTTGCAAAAAAACAATATATTATGTAAGGGCTGGTTAAAAGACAGGTGGGATGAAGAGAGATAGATGCTGAACTGAGCAGCATTTGCCTCCGGCTGTACCATATAGAGGAAGCTTGCATAAGACAGGCAAGTTCTTCTTTAACTTTTCACCACTGTTAATGTTATCACTGAGGAACTGCAAGGAAAGGTTGCGATCTATAGGGTTCTTTAACATGTTAAAAAGGGAATCAGTGACTGAAATGTATAAAATTAAACATGGAATGGAAAAATTGAACAGGGGAATGTTTTTCTTCTACTCTCATTATACTAGAAGGCAGGTTCATCAGTGAAGCTAAACTACAGCATTTCCTCAGTAAATAAAAATGAATGATACCTTCACACAATCCATAGGTAAACAGTGGTATTTGTTGCCATAAGGGTTAACAATGGCCACCAAGCTGGGCAGTTTTAAAAGAAGACTAGCCAAATTCATGGAGACTAAGGGTATCAATGGCTACTAGTCATGAGCGGTATGTTTTTTACTTTATCCATCAGAGGCAGCATGCCCTGTGCTTTATCTGAAGAAAATCCTAGGTTCAATATTTCCCATTTCAAAATAGGGCAGAAAAACAATTCTGCCTGAAATCCTAGAGATTTGTTGTCTGAAGTGCTAGTAATACTCAACTTAACTCAGCATATGGCAGTTACTCATATGTCTATATACCACTGCTGTTAGTTGCCCAGGTACTATAGCTATGGATGTTTGAATCAGATACAATTTGCTCCCCGTGTGTTTTACCAAGTCAGATTGTCATCCATAGAATGGTCTTTCTTTTTTCCTGATGGTGAATTTTGTTTGAAAATAGTACACAAAATAAAATACTTTTTAAAAACTTACATCCATTTTTCTCTTATATTTTTATCTCTTACATTACATTACCATCCACCATCATCACTTGTACTCTGCTTTGTATACCTGCGCTTTTTCCCTCTTTCATTCTTAAGTAATGAGTGGTACCTTTGGGAGACAGATAAATCTGACATTCCTCTAGTAACAACCAGTATAATTCAAATAATGAGAAGGTATGTGAGTGACTGTATATAAATATATACATATACATATGTGTGTGCATGTGTAGTCAGTCATCTATCTATATTACATCTCACTTTTATCAGTTATTTCCTTATTCACAAGTCAATCTAAGGCATGGCAAAATACTACAGCTGAAGGAAGAACACAACAAACAAATACATAGGGAAAAAGAAGACATTTACTGTGCTGTGAAGGGTTTTACATTTTTAATATTTGTGCTCACGCCTGCATGTGTGTGCATGGGCAGTCTACACGATGCCTCAAAACAGGAAGGAGGGCTGCTTTTTAAAGAAGAAGGAGCAGGTGATGGTAGTAACTGACAATGATGGACAGTCATGCAGTATTAGTTGATGGCAACACAGTTTCTCCACATTCCATTGTACTGGAATTTTCAAAAGTGACACAACAGTTTTCAGAGATACATAACTTTTTTGTCTGGTCACAGGGACAAAGTCTGAAGAGTACTGCAAGGATTCCATCACTGCAGAACTTGGAAAATATGGCACCCACAGAATTCATACCAAGTTTTGTCAGCATCCCAACCTTCAGTACGCATGTCCTATTTGTAGGTTTCTATTAGGCAAGTGGCTGACCACTATGTGAACAAACTACTGTACTTATTAAGTCTTACATACATAAATATCTAAAAAAAAAATCACTGCTATTTTCAGTCTCATCATATTATTCAGACAAGTGCTAATTACTCACAATATATGTTTAATAAATCTTACTATGCATCATGTGGCTTCTTATGCTATTCTCCCACAGACTAACAAATACATAATACACAGAAGACAGAGCTGCATAATAATTAGAATTACCTGCTGCAATAAGGATGTAGGGATCCCTCAAGAGTGTCAGTAACGATGCTCCTTTCTGGCTCTGACAACAGATAAAGTGGCTTAGGGTCAAGAACAGTGCAAGGTAAGCATTCACTTTTAAAATCTTTTGCTCAAGTACTTACCTCCGGTTGTATTCTAGATGGCTGTAGAATTAGCAACTGTATTGCTGCAGGAAAAGAAATCATTATGTAGAGATATTCTTATCTAATTAGAGTTCTGTAATACAAACATATTTGTGGAATACTAACTATTGAGGCCTGAATTCTATTGGTAGTTCCAACTAGACTAATTTTGTTGAATCAACAGGATTTACTTAAATGTTGACAACGTGCAGTGAGACCATTTTCACTGTGGGAAAGAAGGGTTTCAGCACTGATCACTATAAAAGAAGTTTCTGTGGGAACAATGTTTTCACAGCTAATGGCAAAAACAACCCATTATTTATACATTTTCATTTAGAAAGTATGCTGTGAAACTTTCAAATCAGTTTAAACTACAGTATTTTCTGCACACAAAATATTTGTGTAAAATAACCAACAGTAAATAGGAAGTAAATGCATATTGTGCTAGTCATTCTACTATAATGATTTAAAATATTAATAAAATCTTATGAGTTATTTTTTTTTTTTTGCAGACTTGTGGAGAAACTGTCTTCTTAAAATTCCTTCAAACGTGATACTTTGAAAAGCCATGATTACTCAATCTGCCTTTCTGTGATGAAACACTGGATGCCTCTATGCTGACAGTTCATGTGCCAAAGTTGAGAATCAATATTCACATGCTGCTGTACATGCACCAAAAGTGAGTTCATGGCATATACACATGGAAATGCTTTCTTGTATACATACAATATTTGGTAGGTTTTTTAAGTGTGAGTGTTGGGATTTTGCTGGACTCTATCAAATCTTAAACTTAAGCTGCTTAAGCTTTATTTCCAAATGCCCCATTACAATGCAAGAAATTTGGGGAAAGAAAATTTCACTGGAAGAGAAAAATTCGTATTTAGGGAGGCATTTCCTCATTTGTCACTCCTATCACTACACCCAAGAGCACTGACTCACTATTCAATGGAGCCATGCTAGTTGTAACTACCAGTGGAATTCAGACCTAATTTTCTACATACCTCCATCTAGAAGAGCCAATGCTGCTAACACCAGGAAAGGTGCAGCCTTCCCAACAAATTCATACATCACACTTCCAAAGGGTGGACCCACTATAAAAGAAAAATTACTATTTACAAAGTCATGACAAAATCTGTGGCAAAACTATCAAGAGTATGTTATGGAAATTCTTTTCCAGATTTATCAAATTCAGTTATAGTCAGTCTTAGTCATTTAGTCATAGCAGAATCTGTAGCAAAATCACCAACAGTAGCTAATAGCTATTCTGTATTCATGTAATTATTCTGTTTACATCAGTAGATCTTATTGATCCACTATGGGCAAAGCTGCAGTGATGATAAGGGCTAATTGCTTTCCCAAGTAAAGTCAGTCAGAACTGGCTGGCAAAACTTGTTAGAAAAGAATTGCAAAAGATTGCTGCACAAATGTTGAGGCATGGGGCTGCTGCCCACACAAAGCAGTCAAATAACAATATGATTAAGCATATGCTTGAGGGGAGGTCTATGCATATCCTTGAATTTACACAGAGTAAGCAAATTTTTTAGATATGCAGAGATGTATGAGTAAGTATTGCCCTTAGCATATTCAAAATCCTTCAAAGGTATTTTGTATAAATCCCCCAATTTTCTGGAAGTATTTTATCTAAATCTTAGCATACATTTTATCTAGGACTCTGGAATGAGTTATGAAATGGAGAAAGGACGATGACATATCTGTATATTGATAATTTAAATCTTTGAAAACCAACTGAGAAAAAACAATCCTAAATTACGTAAGTATTATCCTATGCATGTTTATACAAAAAAAGTCCTATTGTGTTCCATTGTGTTTACTTTCAAGTAAAACTGCACAGAATCACAGCCTAAACAACATAAACCTAAAAGACAAAAGTACAATGTGCACAACATATACTTGTTCCCAAATATTTGAGTGCAAAAACACAGGCCATTTCCGCACTAGCCTGTCATAGCACGATGATTCCACTTTCAACATCCTCTGGAATCTGGAGTTTGCAGTTTCGGGACGGGCCAGCTGTCCCTTCCCAAAACTGCAAACCCCAGGATTCCAGAGGATGTTGAAAGTGGAATCATCGTGCTATGATAGGCTAGTGCGGAAATGGCCACAATTATAAACCACGCATTTATTGTGCCCTACCCACATAACAGCACTCCTTTATGAAAAAGGCACATGCTATCTGAAACTATACATTTTGCTTCAATCAGTGTCTGATACTGACCCAATACTCCCATAGCCATGCCTCCCAAGGCAATCCCCATTGCATTGCCTCTTTCTTGATCATCAGGGTACACACTGGCCAGCATACCCATGCCTGCATAAAAAGAAAACAAAAATAGACAAATTAGTAATGTTTTTGTTTTACAATGTACAAAGGAGAAAGAAAGTTATATAGTGATATGAAAGGTCAGAAATATGTGAAACAAAATAAGATGCTTCAGATGTATGCAATTAACCGAGCTTTGCAAATCTCTTCTGTGTGGAAATCTGTGACCAGTTGCTGTGTCTCCTCTGCAGGTGGGACTACAGGAGAGACTTCTATGATTGCAAAGAAAGACATGGTATCTTCTCTTATTTCTCCTTTCCCTCTGCCACTTCTTGTGTGCCTTCCTCAAATCTGCTCCAGAATGCTGGAGTATCCTTTGGCTTAACATGGCAAGTGGTATGACTAGCTGCAGAGTAAAAGGGAAATCTGAAAATCCGCCATCCGTTCCACACACACAGAACCCTCCACTGAACCAAAGAGTCTCTCATCAGCAAAGGGGCCCAACCTGATGCAATCTGGAGCTTTCAAGTGAAAATTAAAAGAATCCTAGGCGCCTAGAGTACTTGCAATAAAATATATCATACATGACACAGAATACAGTAATGGCATCTGACCTACAGCACTGATATTAACACATATGTTGAAGTAGAAGAAAATGTTGTAATAAGTCTTTTAAAAACCCCATATACATAGTTGTAGGGTTTCTTTTACAGACACTGTATATTCTAAATTGCCCAACGGAGAATACGTATCCAATTATATAAAAGATGCTGATCAAAATTAATACTGATTTTTTTTTTACTTGAATAAATCCTTAGTAGTGAAATCTACAGACAAAACATAGTTTTGTAACTCAGAATGGCAGATTAAGTGATCAAAAATCTAAGTAATCATTCTATGTTGGCACCTACCGGCTACAGAAGAACATGAAGATCCAACTCCTTGGAGAGATCTTGCTATAAACAGTAGCTTATAGCTCTCTGAAAAGGCAAACACTGTGAAAAGGCATTAAAAAGCAATTAGATTTAACCTAACTTGCTATTAAAGGTAAGGATTAATTCATTGAATTTAACTGAGCATTTTCTGTGACTCTCACAGCACTTTCAATGCTAACTGCATTATTTCTTCTTCTTGCATTTAAATTTACCAGCAAATTTATCTGAATCTAGGTCCTCTGGTAACAAAAAGCAAAGAAAAGCAAGCATTAGGGGATATCTTTATCAAAGCTGTATCTGTACAATACAGACACTTCACAATGTATTCATAATGAAAAATACCACAGGAAAAGCTCCAGCCAAGGTATAGTTCAAACTTCCCAACAGTTCATTGCTGAAAACAGCACAGGAAAAGATAGGCCACTTTCTAGCTTCTTTCTATCACCATGTAACAGTACACTACTGTGTAACAGGTAAAATAAAACAGTTCAGAAAGCCACTCTGTCATTTGTTAGAGGGGTATCCAGAGGTATGCTTATTTCTTTATGGTTTGCAGACTGTCAAATGAAGGAAGCCTTCTTTTCCCACCTGCTTTGGACTGGGCAAGAAAACAATGTCTTGAACAGTCATGTATGTGCCACACTCTTATGGAACAATTTATTTTTATAATGGTGTTAAAGCTTACTAATGGTTGCTTCTGATTAGTTGTTCCCATTTTATAGACCACAGTTCAAGAAATTTGAAAGCTAAAAGTTGTCTAATCTGAGACTGGCAGGTGCTGCAATATAAAAATATGCTTTCTTTCAGTCCCTCCCTCCCTCCTGCACCACTGAGACAAACAGCACTTACTAATTGTTGAAACAAACATGATGCAGAATCCAGCAAACATGGGGATCTGATAGCCTATTCTGGAAAAGAAAACAGACACAACATTTTGGCTTGCTATCTTCAAATGTTCATCTTCACATGTTTTAAATAATTATTTCCTTTGGAAAAGTCAAAATGGTCTTTTAGAACATTCTGTACAATTTAATTTTCTTTCTAGTTGTCTCTCCTCAAAGCCCTGATGGTTTAGCCGTAACAACATGAAAGCATCTACTAGATTTTACGTGGCAAACAAAGGGGACAAAAGAATGCTTACACATTCTCAATCACAACTCCAGGATTCTTGAGACAGTATTTTTTCTGTAGTATAGTGGGGGAACTGATCATACTGACTGGAGGATCCTGGTAATTTTTCTCTTAAAAAGTAACTTTTCCCATATATTGGCTCCTTTGGACCAATATATTTCTCATCGGCCATTTCCACACTAGACTGTTATAGTGCCATTATTCCACTTTCAATATCCAGTTGATCCATAACAGTCTAGTGCAGGAATGACCATCATCTTTGCCTGCTAGAAATGCTTACCTAGCTCACTGGCAGTAGATATGAGGCAAACAAGATTCTTAACATTTTTAAAAAACTATCTGGACCTAGAAAAATATTGTGCAAGTTATCTTCTTTACCTCAGTGAAACAACTTCTCATTGGTTTAAGAAAAAAGCCTGAAGTTAAAGAGGGTGTATATATTATTTTATTTTTTTTAAGAGGGTGTATATATTACTAACAGTGAGCAAATGCCTGCACATCCAGCAGTGTATGTGTGGGGGGAATTACATGGGATTTCCTCAACTATTATGCATTAGGACCCCAGTTCTCACCACCAGAAGAGGTAAGACAACAGGCTTAAATCAGACTAAATATCTCCTGCTCTGACCCCATATGGCTGAGAGATTTTGCAAAATAGTTCTTCTACCTCTACTACATACTCCCTTTTTGTGCCCACAAATCTTTCAGAACGTGCCTCTAAACCTGCAAAAATTAAATGTGAAAATCCCAAGTATTGTACTATTTCTACTTATGTATTTAGTTATTACATTTACATCCCACCTTTCTCCCAAATGGGATCCAAGGCAGCTTACAATAGTCTAAAACATTTGGTATCCAAAAGTTAAAAAGAAATTAAACATTACAGTTATTAAAACACTTAAAACATATTTAAAACATTATTTCAAAAAAGGTTTAAAGTACAGATCAAAAGAAACAGCACATCACTTTGCACACACACTACAGCTCCACAATTAAAATTCAAGATCCAAAAGCCTGCCCCTACCCCCCAAAAAACCTGCTGTTAGAAAGAAAGCAGGGAAAGAAAGAAGGGTGTTACACAGTCTGGGAGCAGCCATGGAAAACATTCTGTCATGAGTTCTCACCAATTGTGCCTGCGATACCACATTCCTATGCCACATTCACCTTTTCAGTGCTGAATACAAAAACAATACTTAGCACTTAAACAACATGTTTGAACGTTCAAAGTACACTCATTCACTGCAGACCATTTTAATGCTGCTTCATCTGAAACAATTTTTGTTACTGACAGATTTAATAAACCAATATTGAAATTAAGTCCTAGAACAGAATGTGTTCCCTTGTAGTCAATGGTATAAATAAATTCAGTGTATCCACTGATGTACTAAAGAAGAGCCAAACAGTTCAGAATGTAACTCTCTGATGGATCAGAAGATCATACTCTCATGGGCCCTGAAATGGGGAGGGGTATAGGGGGATTTTCAGACTGCCGTAGACTAGTAGGTGCTGAGTCCCCCCTCCCCATGGTTAGGTAAAACTTTACTAGTAAGGCTTCAAGGTAGTTGATCCTCTTTAGGAATTATTAATCAGAAGCCTACTAAACGATAAAGCACATTTTTGTAGCATTTTGTAGCATGCAATCAATTGTATGCACTTGGAGTAAGCTACATGGACCACATGGACTACATGGACCACTTAAAAGAATGTTCATATTTAAAGATGATTGAATGATAATGGATGAGGGAAGTACACTGCACTTTTACTAGCTAGACTTCTGGGCATCATGAGAGCTGTTGTAATTGCCTGACTGGGTAAGCTTTTATTGGGGTGTCTCATTTAATCTTTTTAAACTTTTGTATGGCTTTTAAATGGTTTTATATTGTTTTATGTGGGGATTTTAATTGTTTTAAAATTTTCATTGTTCTATTTTTTAATTGATTTTATCTGAAAGCCATCTTGGGTCCCACATTGGGAGGCAAACTAAATAACTAAATTGCAAACCACAGGAGAACACAGACTGTCCTACTGTAAAGTGACTCTTGGAAACATCTGTGTTCTGTAGTTGTTCCTTTGAGCAAACATTAGGCTTACCTCCTGGAGGAGGAGAATGGGGCTGGGCAGCTTGTAGCAGCCATTTTTATCTTAGGTACTAGAGAAAGATCTGAAGAAGAAAGGCTTACTACAGCATTGTGACTCAGGCCATTTCCGCACTACTCTGTGCTATTATTCCACTTTCAACATCCTAGAGGCATTTAGAATTCTCAGCCAGAGAGCTCTTTGGCCTCAGTAAACTACAAACCCCAGAATTCCACAGGATGTTGAAAGTAGAATAATAGCACTATAACAGTGTAGTGCAGAAATGATCATAGAGTCATCCCTGAGTGAGTAGCATCCATAAAGTAATTATTTTTTAGTCTGCAGAAGAGAAGGTTAAGAGGGGACATGATAGCCCTGTTTAAATATTTGAAGGGATGCCATGTAGAGGAAGGAGAGGGCTTGTTTTCTGCTGCTCCAGAGACCAGGACAAGGAGCAATGGATTCAAGCTGCAGGAAAGGAGATTCTACCTGAATCTCAGGAAGAACTTCCTGACAGTCAGGGCTGTCCAGCAGTAGAATATGCTGCCTCAGAGTGTAGTGGAGTCTCCTTCTTTGGAGGTTTTTAAGTAGAAGCTAGATGGCCATCTGTCAGGAGTGCTTTGAGGGTGTTCCTGCATGGCAGGGGGTTGGACTGAATGGCCAGTGTGGTCTCTTCCAACTCTACATTTCTATGATTCTATGATTCTCTCTATTTTTTGTTTGCAGTCTGTGTACACTCTGAAAAGACCTGAGTCACAGAATCATAGAATGTGAAGGTATACCAAGGGTTCTTGGTCCAAATCCCTGTCAGAGTAAGAATCCACAATAAAGCATTCTAAGCATGTAACTTCTGCCTAGAAATCTCAAATGAAGAAGAGTCTACTATCGTCCAAGTCAAGGTCACATTCTAAATAATACAGGGGGAAGAATTCGGTATCATACCTCAATATACTATACATAAGCCTTTAGTCCCTCTAAAATTTAAAAACCATTTTTGTTCTGTAGTCATTAGTGATAGCCTAATCAATCAACAGAGAAGTAGTTTGTAACTGGAACTAGTCCCTAACAGCACAACTAGGAGAAAACCAGAGACTGAAGGAAAAATTTGAATGGCAGAGGCTTTATATTAACAAGAAACTCAAACACAGAAGAGCCGTCTCCCCCATTTTTTTCTTGTTTACACATTTTCTTTGTTTTTTATTCATGATGTAAGTACAAAGTCATTCTTTGTTGCCCATTGTCTCAGCCAAGAAGAGGCCTTCACTCTTCCAATACCTTTGCTTTTACATTAGCTATACTTTGGTGTGTGTGTTTTTTTTATTTTTCTATTGAGTTTTAAGAGCTTGTTCAGTTCTAAAACTTAGACCTCTACTTTTTCCCTTGAGTCTTCAATTCTGTAGCTGATTTAAAAATGTAAGAACAGCCATGCCAGGTTAGACTGAGGAACAATTTACTCCAGCCGTCTGTATCCACAATGGCCCCAATTGTCTCAGTGCTGCCCAGTGGCAGAAACTGAATATGACTACACTTTTGTGCTTTCCAGCAACCGACAGGCAAAGGCATACTACCTCTGAAAGTGGAGGTGACGTACAGCCAACCTGACTAATAGTCATTGATGGGCCAAACCTCCATGAATTTATCCAGCCTTTTCAAATAACCAGCTCCTCAGTTCTGATTTACAGCGGGGGGGGGGGGGAGTGGCCTCTTAGCCATTCATGGTGAAAGGTGAAAATCCAAAGCCATTCATGGTGGCAATCACAGGCTTTTCAACCTCATACTATGTATTCATATGAAATAATATTGAAAAGTGTGCTTGCCTGCTTGCAAGCCACCTGTTGACTTATGACAACCCCATGAATTTCATAGGGGTTTCTTAGTGGCTTTCTGCACTGCACTGTTAATAGTGCTATTTTTCCACTTTCAACATCCTATGGAATCCTGAGGTTTTCAGTTTAGCCAGAGAGCTCTCTGGCCTCAGTAAACTACAAACCCCAGAATTCCACAGGATGTTGAAAGTAGAATCATAGCACTATAACAGTGTAGTGCAGAAGTGCTGTTAGACAAAGAAAAGATTGTCAATTTCTTCCTCTGAAATATAGCTTATAGCACCAGGTATTTGTTGGCAGTCTCCCACGCAACTATTAACCAAAGCTGATTCTGCTTAGCTTCAAAGATCAGATGAGATTCTATGTCTTTAGGGTGTTCCAAGGTCTGAATCAATTTACAACACCCTTAGTCATATAACTACTGTTCTGTATTTCATTTCCTGTTCACATACTTGGGTATTTGCACTGTCTCAAAAGGGATTCATTCTTCCTACAAAAGCTTCATAAAATGGTGCCATTTAGGCAGTACAAAAAGAATGAAACTGAAAATTAGTAAAAGTAATTGACAGCTACTTCATTGAAGGCCTTATTATTTAGGAAATACTAAAGGTATATTTATATAGCTGTATTAGAGAAAGCAGTCTACACATACAAGAATTTTGTGCAATAGGAATAATTAAAAGAAGATGAATCTCTGTCTGAAATTCAGATACACAAAATGACAGACCAGTGTTAAATACCACTTTGGTACATAAGAAGAAAGGCATACCTGTTCGTCATTGGCCCGATAAAAGGGTTAGTGAGGAGCTGCACAGTTGCTTTGGACGCAAACAGCAAACCTACTTGTACATTTTCATTTAGTAGGTCTTTGTCTTCCTTGGGGCAGTCAGGTGCTGACGATGGCGCTTTAGTCATATTTACCACCATCTGTTCTGTCTGTGTATGATAAAAATCTCCCGGCCTTGTTCCTTCAGAATGATTTCCAGTAATCATTGTAGAATTATCATAATAGGAGAAAATAGTTTGAAAACTGCTCAGGCTTAATGATGGTGTGTCTGGCCTTATAGTCTGGATTTCTGTTGCATTTTTCTGGTGTCTAATGCTGTACAGGTAACTGGGAATAATTGGCACTGGGAAAAAAAACCAATTATAACAAATATCATGCAGAGAAATATAGAAATTCCATGACCAAGATAACAAAAAATAAACATTAAGCTATATCTTTACTGGACCACTTAGATAAAGATTATGCTAGCTTTCAGATTTGATGGTATTCTTTGCCAGAAAACATAGAAGGGTTAGATAATTTTCAGCTGCATAATCAGCTGTCATGGAGAAAGTGCAAAAGCAAATAAAAACATTGAGTATCTAATGATTTTTTTCCCCCTGTCTTAATTCATATTGCTTGCAATACAGTACAGGTATAACTCAGTTAACAAAGTAGATGTGTTCCTAGGCATTGCTTCTTTAACAGAAAGTTTGTTACCAGAGGTAAACAATTATATGAAAAGAATAGGAATAGATTCCTGCACCAAGAAGGAGAGAGAGCAGTTCAACACATTTCAACATTTTTTTAATCCAAAACTAACAATATGCACATGTGAAATGAAACAACCAGGTAAGTTAGGCCTTGTATAAGTAAATAAAAACATTTGAAACTTTCCAGAGACAATCTGAAAACTTCTTCCAAAATGCATCTGGGGATGCCTTTTCCTTAACAGTCTCCACTTTTCTTAAGATTTCCATTACAATGGCCAAACCTGTAGACCTATGCTTCTTTGATATGCTAAGGGGAGCTGGTGAAGGAAGCTTCTCTGATTTCCCATTTTCTCTGTTTTGTTGTTCATATCTACGCAGTACGGAATTCTGAAGCAGCTGCTGTTCGTCTTCCCTACTGTAGATAGGCAGACAGCTACAGTACAATTGGCTTGGGTAGAATCATAGAATCATAGAAATGTAGAGTTGGAAGAGACCACACAGGCCATCCAGTCCAACCCCCTGCCATGCAGGAACACCCTCAAATCAATCCCGACAGATGGCCATCAAGCCTCTGCTTAAAAACCTCCAAGGAAGGAGACTCCACTACACTCCGAGGCAGCAGATTCCATTGCCAGACAGCCCTGACTGTCAGGAACTTCTTCCTGAGGTTCAGGTGGAATCTCCTTTCCTGCAGCTTGAATCCATTGCTCCTTGTCCTGGTCTCTGGAGCAGCAGAAAACAAGGCCCTTCCTTCCTCTACGTGGCATCCATTCAAATATTTAAACATGGCTATCATGTCCCCTCTTAACCTGCAGACTAAACATACCCAGCTCTCTAAGTCTATCCTCATAGGGCATGGCTTCCAGGCCTCTCACCATTTTGGTCGCCCTCCTCTGGACTTGCTCCAGCTTGTCAATATCCTTCTTGAATTGGGGTGCCCAGAACTGGACACAGTATTCAAGATGGGGTCTAACCAAAGCAGAGTAGAGTGGTACCAGTACCTCCCTCGATCTAGACACCATACGCCTATTGATGCAGCCAAGAATTGCATTGGCTTTCTTGGCTGCCGCATCACACTGCTGACTCATGTTCAGCTTGTGGTCTATGAAGACTCCTAGATCCCTTTCACACATACTGCTATCCAGCCACGTGTCCCCCATCCTATATTTCTGTATTCCATTTTTTCTACCTAAGTGTAGGACCTTACATTTCTCTCTGTTGAATTTCATTTTGTTCGCCCTGGCCCAGCTCTCCAATCTATCCAGGTCATTTTGAATTTTGATCCTGTCCTCTGGCGTATTAGCAACCCCTCCCAATTTGGTGTCATCTGCAAATTTGATGAGCATGCCCTCTATTCCTTCATCCAAGTCATTGATAAAAATATTGAACAGCACTGGGCCCAGGACAGAACCCTGTGGCACCCCACTAGTCACTTCTCTCCAGGATGAAAAGCAGCCATTCGTGATCACCCTTTGGGTTCGGTCGGTCAACCAATTACAAATCCAAATAACAGTAGCCCTGTCCAGTCCACATTTTACTAGCTTCTTTGCAAGAATGTTATGGGGAACTTTGTCGAAGGCCTTACTGAAATCAAGGTATGCTACATCCACAGCAATCCCTTCATCTATCAAGCTAGTAACTCTATCATAAAAAGAGATAAGATTAGCCTGGCATGACTTATTTTTGAGAAATCCATGTTGACTTCTCGTGATTACCGCGTTGCTTTCTAAATGATTAGAAACTGACTGCTTAATGATCTGCTCCAGGATCTTTCCGGGTACTGATGTCAGGCTGACTGGGCGATAATTATTTGGGTCCTCTTTTTTTTCCCTTCTTGAAGATGGGGATAACATTTGCTCTCTTCCAGTCTGCTGGAACTTCTCCTGTCCTCCAAGATTTCTCAAAAATTATAGCAAACGGTTCCGAAATGACCTCTGCCAGCTAATAATGGGTAGAATAATTTTTTTCTCAGTTTAAACTTTATTGCAGTTTTTATTGCAGCTATACTGCTGCAATGCAACACTAAAACTCTGTGTTATTCCAGCCATTCTTCACCAACCTCCTAATGTTGATGCTCCTAAAAAACCTCCTACTAGGCAGAGGGCTAGGAGGAAAAGCAGGGCTGGCTGGGTGTAAAAACACTGTAAAAAAGAGCTTCTCTGTTAGAGGCTTTGTGAACTGAGGTATTTCCTGTATAAGAACTTCCTTAGTACACAAGAGGTGGCAGTTAACACTTACGAAAAATATATTCAGCCTCTGAAAATCTTTTTTCAAAGTTGTCTATGTTAATTCTAAACAAATATTCTACTCAACATCTAAACAGGAATATTAACAGATATATAGTCAGGCTTTGCTTTTGGGCAACACTTAGTTCCCATGGAACTACAAAAGACTAACATTTTATATGAATATCTGTTGGATCTAAGTGCAACTTGACTCCAAAGCATAGAATTTAAGTACAGTGACTGTTTTGCTAATTAGCTTAATGGTTTTGCTAACTGTAATAAACATATGCAGCAGAAGGCTGCATCCCTCTTGAGGAAAATGTAACAATAAATTACATCGCATACAATACTGTTCAATAGGCCTAAGGAAGGTTGTTTCATTTCATGTTAATGTGCTTGAGACTGAATATTAATATGTAGACCAAACACTTAACATCCCAGAAGTCAATGAAACAGAAAGAGTTGAGAATAAAAAAATGAAACATAACAGTAAAATTCATCTGATTTAAAATCCTAATGGTACTCAGCATTCTAACTGTATCAGTAACTAAGGAAAAAATGGGATCTTATAAAACAGGAACAGGTGAAGCACCACATTTATCAAAGAACATTAGTGACAACACCAACAGTCATTTGCATGCATTGTGTCTTGCAAACGTCTGTATTTATTTACTGTGGCAGCAATTATATTTATTCAAGAAACCTTTGTGATGTGATAAGTGAAAGGCTTTCACAGCATGAACATTACTGTGTAACCAGTGATATGACAATATATTTACAGAGGGATTTTTTCTATTCAAGCAGAGAAAGGTAACTTTGACATGAATGTAACATCAAAGCACGCTGGTCCTCAGTCATTGGCCAGCATATGGCACTGCTGTCGTAAGAGCAATCTCAGTGACAATAAGGTCATAAATGAGTGTTAATTAGGTGCCTATTTGCATAGCTACCTGGTGATTTGAACTCAAAAGAAAAAAAAAGAGGTAAGGCACTGAGAAGACAAAGTATAATCAGAATACCCCAGAAACCTGGATAACAGACACAGGACATAATGCTAACTTTCCAAAACTAAAATAATTTTGAAAGTCTATTTTTCAAATCTAACATATTCCAGGTTATTTCACTATCCTGAAGTGAAAGATCTTGGATAGTGATGACAAAGGGAACTTTCCATTTAGGGAAAAAAAGTCAGAAATGAGACTGGCAGAATGAAATCAGCACTGTCATTCATGGCTGTGTTGATGGAGGAGATACAAGAATACAGAAAAGTATGACCTGATAACTTACAAGTTTCAGTTTAATAATACCATATATGCTAGATTTTACACTGGAGAAGTTTAACATGTAAAGAAGACTTTAATAATAAATTCTGAAATGTTTACAAAATCTAATTTATATTGTGTTAATTAGAAAAGGTCCACATAAACGATATTTTGCATTGTTTTATCTTGTACGCAACCTGGGTGGGCGCTACTCTTAAAGGCAACCTAAACATAATTTATAAAAAAAAATTGATAAGTTGATAAGAGGTTTTCAGTTTTTTAATTCAGTAACATTTTGAACAAACAAGTAAACTAACTGGCTGTTGTAAAAACTGAAACAGAGAAGTTTAGATTTAAATGGAAACTCTGTACTAGAGCTGCCTTTGATACCATATTGGGAGAAAGACTGGATAAAAATGAAACAAACAAGTGTTAACCATCGACCATTTCTGCACTAGACTGTTACAGTGCTATCATTCCACTTTCAACATCCTATGGAATCTTGGGGTTTGCAATTTAGGAAGGGGGCTTTGAGGCGCCTCCCTAAACTGCAAACTCAAGGATTCCATAGGATGCTGAAAGTGGAATAATAGCACTGTAACAGTCTAGCGCGGAAATGGTCATAGTTAGATAAGCCAGTTTGCTTCTCTCTCATAGAATCCAAATCTATTTTTTTAAAAGAGGAAACAATTATAATATTAAATGTTTATGTTAGGTTGTTTCTATATACACACAAGGACTCTTAAGCAAAATGATACATGTTGATTATGACACTGAGGTAAAACAATCTTGAAAATAAGCAGCTGAACAAAAAAAAAGCATTCTGAAAAAAACACAATATCTTCCCAATTTCACATTTTGATTTGCCAATCCAGGTATCATGTCAATTCACAATTAAGCTTTAGAAATTGTTGCTGTTATGTGCATTCAAGATGACTCTGACTTATGCCAACTGTATCATAGGGTTTTCTTGACAAGATTTTTTATTCAGAGGAGATTTGCTATTGCCTCCCTCTTAGGCAAGGAGGGTGTGACTTGACAAAGGGCACCCAATAGATTTCTGTGGCTGAGATTCAAGCCCCGGACTCCTAGTCTAACAAACTACTATACCACAACACCAGCTCACGGTTTGGAATAATCTTTCAACTGTGCCATCTATAATTAAACGCATGGACATTTCCAGATAAAAGTACTCCTAATTATGGAAAACAGGTTTTCTCCATCAGATGGAAGGACATCTTAGTGCTCTTTCATAACTCTGAGAGATGAGGACAAACTGTAATGTATCATGATGGCAAAGAACTGCCCTCTTCTCCTCTGTATGTGGCTGAAAAGCTTTGAAATGCTTTTCTTCTGTTTTGAGAGTCAGCATGGTGTTGTGGTTTGAGCATTGGACTACAACTTGGAGACCAGAGTTCAAATCCCCACTCAGCAATGGAAACCCACTGGATGACCTTGGGTACATCATGCTCTCTCAGCTTCAGAAGAAGGCAAAGGTAACGGCAACCACACTCTGAACCAATCTTCCCAAGAAAACAGCATGATAGGTTTGTTTGGTTTTGATAATTAAATTTATACCCACCTTTCTCCCAAGTGGAATTCAAGGTGGCTTGCAATAATTTAAAAAGATGCTATTAAAACATTAATTTACAAAAGTTAAGAATTAAATGTCCATATTTTTAAAACAAGCTCAAAGACAGTAAAACCACTTAAACATACATAAAACATAGTTTCAGTAAAAGATAAAAAAATTAAAACAGAACACCACTTACACATAAACTGCCACTCCATAACTAAAAGTCAAAATTCAAAAGCCTTTTCAAATAAAAATGTCTTTAACTGCTGGGGGAGGGTGCCATCATATTTCCTGTGGAAGGCAGTTCCACTGTCTGGGAGCAACTCTCTCCTGAGTCGTCACCAACTATGTCTGCCAGTCACCATAACTCAGAAACAACTTGATGGCACACAATAACAAATTCCCATTTCATTGAACCCTAATAAATTGGGATGAGTCATAACTATGGTTTGTTTGAAACCAGTCAGCTTCAAAGCATGAGTTATAAAACTTATTAGTTTTACATTTTTCAGGCAAAATGCTAAACTGTGAACTGTAAATAAAACAAGTGAAAATTTCTGATCTCCTCCTCACAGCTTTGCCAAAGGAAATGGAGAAAAATTGTGCAAGCCTGATATTTACTGAAGCACATCCTGCCATGAAACAACCTGGCATATTGTGAGTTCTAAACACAGGCATTTTAAAGCAAAAGTTTCCAAAGACTGCTCCCAGACACTTGGAAGAAGAGAGAGTGCGTGAGATGAAGACTCATTGAAGCTCACTTATCATAGTTTAGTGAGATGTTTGAATATGGCCAAATTATGGGCATATTATAGTTAAGGCAATTACACCACTTCAACATGCTGCTAAATCATGGGCAGGAAATGAATTTATGAATTGATTTATGACCAAGTGGTGAACAAAAGCAAACAAGGAGGTAGGAGCTTAGAGCAAAACACTTTGTGCCTGAACCAAATAAGTTTGATACAAGATATTAGATTCAATTTATATAGATAAAATATATCCTTTTAAAATATTTACATTCAACTGAGATTTCATTTTAAGGTATGTTCATGCTAGAAATCTGTTTTAATTATTAGACATCTATTTTTTATTTTTCAAACTACTTAAATTTATGTGCTTAAATTTTATGTATCATTACATTTCAAAAGATTTAAAAATCAAGTGGTTTTTGTAACTTGGTTTAGGTACCTGTATACATACAAAAAGCACTTTGTTAGACTGTCTTCATCAAGGGCAGTGGTAGGGAAACCGCGCCTGTGAGCTGCACACAGACTCCAACGACAGAGCTGCCATACTATTCAGCTGGCTGGGTTTTACCCGGATTCTAGCCATGCCACCCAGTACTCATTTGGACCATTATCTGACCATTCCAAGCTTTTCTTTTCTTTTCTTTTTTAAAAAAATCAGTCTCTAGCCCTTGCAGGATTATAGCTATGGGGGAAAATATGCAATTGGTCTTCTCTTCTAATTGTATTGTGTAATACAAGCTTGACCCCGCTGTTGAATGTTTTTAGGCTGCTTGACAATTGGGACTCACAATCTCAGGAGTTCCATTTTCCTATTTCCTGAGTCAATATTACTACTCTGTGGAGGAAAGTCTAGCTATTGTGGGAATGTCTGGCAAAAGTCTGCTTTGAAAAGGTTGCAAAGAAAGCAATGGAGCCACTGGAATGACTGAGGAGGGATGCAACAAATCAGAATAAAAAGTACAATACAATTACAGGTATTGGTATTAACGGTTCCATATAGTCTATTATTTTTCATAACGTGATGCAGCAATATTATGTATTTTATTAGATGTCCAAGACAAAAAAATCAAGTACTGTCTTATGAGGGGCTTGTCAGGGTTCCCTCATAAAAGAACCATTCCGATAATGACTACTTTCTTTCCTTCCACCTTGCTTAGCCCATCTCCACCAACTCTGCTACTGACTCCCACTATTTTATCTTCATCTCCTTCTGCTTCTTGTCTTACAGTAGCAGTGGCACCACTTCTTTCATCTGCCTGCTTACTGCCCTCTCTTTAAAGCAGCACTGGCAGCTTTGTCCAACTTTTTTTTCTTTCGAGCCATGAGCACAACGTGAAAGAAGCTGTGTGGAGGAGAAAAAGATTGAAGGTGCAGCTGCAAGCATGGCAATGGGTAAGGTGAAACACTTTGGGGGATGGTGGGGAAGGAAGGAATGTGTGGGAAGTGCGTGAAGAGAATAAGAGAAGGGAGGTGCAGCAGCTCAAGGCAAGATAAAATGGAAGGGAAAGGAAGACATATAAATGTCAGAGTGCAAGGAACAGATGCTTTGGGAAAGAAGTGAGGGTAGGCAAGGAAGGTGAAAGAAGGAAAGGGAGGATAAGGAGTGAATTTGTGGAGTACAAAGAGCAAGAGAAGTAGGCACAAGATTATAGAAGATACAAGAGAGAAAGAATAATGGAGCAAAGTGAGGCAAGGAGAGAAGGAAGGGGGAAATGCAAGTAGTAGAGGATAACCAGTAAGGGAAGAGAACACGGCCTAATTGTGAGGCAAAGCAAGGAAGGGAGAAGTTCAGCTGCAGAATAATGGAGGGATGCATCATGAAGGCATGAAGTAGGGCGAGAAAGAGGAAAGGAGAAGAGATGAAGGAGTATCAAAGGTATGGTGAAAGGAGCATGAGAAGCAGGTACAAAGCAAGGCATAGTACAAGGCAAGAAGGCATGGCCTGTAAGTTTGTCCTTATTTTCCTCTCCATTTTCCACTGTTAAACAGATGGAAGTCACTTTCAGAGACTTAGATCTATACCCTTTTTCCATTAGTAAAAACAAATCTGACAGCAAAATAAAAAAATACTGTAGTAATCCAATGAGAATACAGTAGCATTAGAACTGCCTGTGCATGACAAAATATTTCTACCAACACCACCACACCAGGAATGTACATGGCAACATTACATTATTCTGGCTTCCTATTAACACCCACAACAACCCTGTAAGATAGAGTTGCTGAGAGGCAATGACAGTACATGGTAATATGGCAAATTCCATTACCAAAGAGAAATTTGAACTGGAATCTCTCTTCCAAGTCTAGCACCTTAACGCTTTTCTGTAGTAGTTCCCTCAGAACAGTGGGTATTATAAAAATAATATAAAGTCTGAAACACAGTAACAAAAAAATGCAACTATTATGTCCTGATTTTGAATAATTGAAACACAATGTAATAATATGTATAATTGCAATAGTTTGCATAATATGCAAATTACATCCCAGTGTTGAAGTGCTGGAATATGGATGCTAGATTGCAGGGAGATAGAAACATGGTATGATTATCTCGCTCCACCATCTAGAGGTACCAGCGGCATTCTGAGTTAAAAAAAAAAAGTGTGAAAAAATCAGGGACAGGAAGCATAGCCATCCAAAATCTGGTGAACAGTGTGTATCTGGTCCTTCATGATGACATTTTGTCAGGATATAGCCATCAGTATATGATTGCAATTTCATCTTTTTGGATGCTTTTTTCATAGTCATCACTTTATTTTATGGTGGAAAAGACCTCTTTTTTGCAGTCTCATTAAGAACTTAAAACGGCTATACAAGCAAATGATCGACAGCAATTTCCTTCCCAGAAATGAGTCATGGCAGAAGTTTTGTGTTATTCCAAGATAAACCTTGCTTCACATTTGCTTCTATAAGTAGGCATGCAAATATAGGACCACACTAAGTTAAGAGGTTTTTATTATGAGCTAAGTGTGTATGAAGCTAAGCTATAAGCATATTTGATATTCATTATGCACTGATGAAGTCAGATAGCATTCCACCTTGATGTTGGTGCAGTATTTCTTTCTCCGACATATACTGGTTAAGAACAAGCAGCTCTGCAAGTTAATTAAATTTGTCCCTGTTCTCAAGATTTATGATGACTAAATACTGTGCTTGGAAACATTAAATAATCTTATAAAAAGAAAGAAGCAAAAGCAAGATCATCAAAAGGAAACATACATCCCAATTTTATCTTCTCTGTCACTTTGGTTTGCAAAACCACAAGCAAAGGAAATTACTGTAGAAATTTAAAAAAAACCCACTGTTATTATGTTTCTTCCCCTTATGAACAACTTTTTATCCAAGGTATCATCCATCAGTTTATGTAAATTACATGAAAATAGGTCTACAATAACTGAGGTAACATTTTAAAAATTATTTTAGGAATATATCTCAAATAACTGTGTTTCTTTATGCAGAAATCATTTGCATTTTCAGAGTACCATTCATTTTTGCCTGTGTGCTTGATCATTTCTGAAACAAACAAATACAACGTAGAATGGAGGGAGGGGAAAAAAACTACATACCAACAACAGTAAGCAGCATGTTGTCCAAGAGGAGAGCGATGAAGACAATCAATAAGATTAGTTTTCGGGATTGTCGACTCTCTCTGAGCCAGCTGAGGACACCAAATTCACTCCAAGCCATGGTTTAGTTTCCCTTGAGTAATGGCTTATACTGCAAACATTAAAAAGGATATTTGAATACAAATCCAGAATTAAAAAGCATTATCTCCTTTTGTTTTCATAGCAGTCTTCCAGAGAGAACATGATTCCCAATCTGCCACAATAAAGGTAAAAAATGTTCGCTTCTCTTCCATCCTTTGTTATAATAAGAAAGAGTCAGCAGTTGTTTCTACATTTGGGACCCACTTACATTATCTGATTAAATAAGTGTGGGTCATTTTTTTCTTTGATGAAATCATACATGAATTTTTTTCCAGTCAACATCTCATGATTGTTACAGATTATTATATGGTGAAAGCAATTTGCCCTTTTAATAAAACTGCAGTTTAAAAACATATGAATTGTGGAAGAATGATTAAGAATTATTTAAAAAAAAATAATACAACAGAGCTAGAAATAAAGGGAGTCCAGATATCCAAGTATAAGAAAACACAGAAAGAATATGAGTGTTTACTCAATTAGTAAAAATTCTAGGGCACTTCTAACTAGTTCATTTGCCATTCACTTCTATGTTGTTGTTTTTATGTACATAATCCCCTAGCCAAAGAACACCAAGCACTTATCACTTCATTTACAGTCTTATCCATCAGTGATCAGCATGTATCCAATAAATACGTATCATTTTCTGTTTCTCAGAACAAAGTTATGTTTAGTTTTTAGTCATAAATTTCCAGCACTCCTAAAAATATCCAGAACTTCTAATATACTTCTTTTGTTTAGGGAAGTTCCCCTTATCTATAGTTTATTTCAACCAATCTACATCTCATAAACATCCCTAATTATAATTTCTGACTGCTGAATCATCTGTGGTCATTTTGTATAAACAATAAACAGCTTAAGTTAACAACAAGTGCATTTTACAAATGCGAACACCTTCTTATGAATAGTTTACCTCCCAGAACGCTATCTATCAAGTTGCAAAACTACAGATGATGCCACTGACCAAGAATACCAGAGTTGCAAGTGCTGCTTCAACTGCTAGGAGTAGGCACACAATGTAGATAAGAAAAGACAAGGCGCCCAAGACTACTACAACACTTCATCAATGCCACCATACACCCCTTACAAAAGTCTCCCCTTTTTCTTACCAGCAAAAAGGGAAGCTGTGACCAATTTACTAACCCTGTGTTGGTTGACATGTGGGAATTGTATTTACCATGCAAAAATTTAAGGTAAGATTATGACCCTGAGACAAGGGTTTGCTCAACCATACAAACCTACGGGGTTGTTTTGGCCATGTCACACACACTCAGCCCCAGGGTTGTGTTAGGTTTTCCATAAGTTGGAAATGGCTTGAAGGCACACAACAAGAACAGCAACAATGTTGTTCAATGGCAAACCATCTCTTTGCCTAAGAAAACCCTAAGAAATTCATGGAGTTGTCATAATTCAATGAATGGCTTGAAGGCACATACACAAAAGCATACGGTTTGCAAAAAGCAGTAACTGTACCTGTTTAAAACTACCCAAACACTGGTAAACCATTGTGCTGTCTGTCTCCTTGATCTTCATTTACATTCCATGTTGATTATCACAGAAAACTTCCCAACCCAATCTGATTTTAATACAATCCCTTCAAGGAGCTGATCCATAAAATGGGTTTATGGTGCATGTTACTACCTGCTCAACAAAATATAATTCTGAGCCTCACTAACCATATAGTGAAAGAAAAGCAGATGGTTGATATTTCCATTCATAAGAATGACTTCTGCATAAGTATTTGTCACTATCTAAAATACTCTGAGTATTTTAACCTCAGAAACCTCCAGGGAAGTAATTTAATTTCCACATGGGCTTTCCTGTGCTGTTTCCTGTGTGCCTTGTTTCCTATTATTGTCCAAAATAAACCCAGAAATCCAGCCTGCCCAGAAGTACCTTCTCTGTTCTGAAAACACTGCCTCCTGGATTTCAGACGTACTAACAATCCAACGGGGAAGGAAGTGCATTCTGTGCATGCTTTAGAAGCCCTTGCTTGCTCCAAATTTATGTCTCCCTGCTGCTAATCACAGGCTCCAGAATGACTTCCAAAAAAAAATCACTCAGATACCTGGACTGTTTTGCTACGTGCACCAAACTCTACCCAACAAACGAACCCCTAACACCCTATACATGGATCCCTATTTTCACAGTTGACAGGTTTTATTCACCTGTAGAAGCCGGCAACAATTTTTGGAAGGGATTCGCCCAACAAAGAACTGACAGGGAGACCTTCTTTTCACCGCTCTTCATGTTATACTAACCTTTTGTCCTCACCCCCCCCCCAACCTCTTCACCGCCCTGGCGCTCACACGCTCCCTCAGCGCCCTCCTCGGTATCCCTCGCCCCTCTCGCTCCACACCCTCCTTGCTCCACACGCCCGCGGCTTCTCCTCTCCTGCCCTCTTTCCCCACACAGTCCATCCCCCCCCCTCTCTCTCTCCCCATCGCTCTAGCCTAAGCACGGCCCCCTCCCCCGGCCCCGCCGGACTGCGAACCACACGCTTCTTTTTCCCGCCCAGAGACTCCTGCCCGCTCTCCCGGCCGCCTCATTGTCCCAACTGGAGACTCTCCCCGTCGCGCCCCTCGTGCGTCCCTGCCCGCGCGCTCAAGCCTCCGCTTACCCTCCCCGGGCGCGCGGGCGAGGCTGCGGCTACTTGCTCTGCCCTTCTCGCCGGAGCTCTCCCACCTGCTGTCCAGTTCTGTCTTCTGAAGCTGTCGTTCGTTGTTCTTGCTGCCGCCCGGGCTCCCACAGAACTCCAGAGAGCTCCCAGCGCCTCTGGGCAGCTCCGCTTTACCAGACTCCGCCTTGACGTCACGCCAGATCCTTATCGCTCCCCACGACTCCTTTCCGACACGCTTCGCTCGAGGCAGCCACCCAGTCGAGCGAAGCTCTCCGCCCTTTCTTGGCCCCCGACCCTTCCCCGCCACCCCCACCCCCACCCCCCGGCCCTTCTGCACCCTCTTCTCCGTCACCTCAGGTCCGGTAACCCATTTCAACTAAGTTCAAGCGGGCGCAAAGATGCCTCGCGCACGTGGGAAGCGGGATAGGATGCGGTGGGATGGGGAGTGCTCGGCGGAAGGAGGCCTGTTGCAGAGCCTGAGGCACTTTTGCAACCCTCTGGCTTAGAAGCCCGGGAAGAAATCGTTTCTATTTATTTATTTATTTATTTTAAAACCACTTCTCTTGTGGTGCAGATGGCCCTGTTATTGGCGCTGCTCTTGCAGCTGCGGTGGGAGGGATAAATGCTAGGAAGACAATGTGGAAAGCGCTTATTTAGCCAGCTGAGCAAGGGAGATGCTGACACTTCCTCTCTCCTCCTCACTCTTCCACACAGATACACAGGTTTCACTCAGCTTCCATGTTTTCACACCTCCCTTGCTCACCCGCAGAATGCATTGGGCCTGGGTAGCTTCTCCGTAGGCTTATTCAAACCATCAGGAATTTTCGTAAGCTTCTCTAAAATACTTTTTTAAAAAAAATCCTAGCCATGGTAACAGGTTGACAAAACCGAAGGAAATTGTTGATCCCCGAGTTGTTGCTGCGGGCCTTCAAGTCATTTCTGACGTATGGCATCCTTATCACAAGGTTTTCTTGGCAGAATTTGTTCAGAGGGGGTTGCCTTTGCCTTCCTCTGAAGCTAAGGGAGCATGACTTGCCCAAAGTAAGCCAGTAGGTTTCCATGGCTGAGCAGGGATTTGAACTGTGGTCTCCCAATGTCCTAGTTCAACACTAATTACTACACCACACTGGGTCCTTAAGGGCCAAACAAAATCAATAGATAGGAAATGCTTTTATTGACACCAACACAAATTGCAAAGCACCGGTAGCAGCTCTGAAACATTCTACATCATAACAGATGTAATGAGCCTTTCTAGTGGGCCAGATTTTGTTCTTGTTCATTGTTAGGTTGACTTTGACTTATGGTGACCCTATGAATGAATACCAGGTGCTATATTTCAGAGGAAGGAACTGGTAAAATCAGCGCTGAGTATTCACTGCCTAAGAAAACCCTGTGAAATTAATGGGATCACTGTAAGTCAACAAGTGCCTTGAAGGCACATACACACACATGAATGAAAAGTCTCCAAGATCCCCTGCATAGGTTCTGCAAACTCAGGGCCATGGCTTCTTTGACTGAATCAATCCACTTGTAATTTGGTCTTCCTTTTTCCCACTGCCATTTTGCCAAGCATTATCATATTTTCCAATTATTCATGTCACTTCATTACATGTCCAAAGTATGATAGCTTCCATTTCCTAATTTGGGCTCTTGTGAAAGGTCAGGCCTGATTTGCTCTAGGACCAACTCATTTGTCTTTTTATCTGTCCATGGTACCCAATGAACTCTCCTCCTGGACCACATTTCAAATGAGTTGATTTTTTCTCTGCCAGCTTTCTTCACTGTCCAATTGTCACACTTACATGCAGAAATCAGAAATATTACAACATGGATGGTCATGATTTTGGTATTTAATAATATATCTTCACTTGTCAAGATCTTATCTGGTTCCTTTATGGCTGACCTTCCAAGTCTTCTGATTTCTTGACTACAATCTGTTTTTATTAATGATTGAACCAAGGTGTAGAAAATCTTTAACTATTTTGATGTCTTCATTATCTGCTTTAAAGTTGTTTAAATTATCTGTGGTCATTATTTTTGTTTTCTCAATATTCAGCAGTAACACTGCTTTTGCATTGCCTTCCTTATCTTGTATTGACAGTCCTTCCAATATTCCCTCTGCCCCATGGACCAGATCTCACCCTAGTTATTTACACAGATAGGGTGGGATAAAAATATTTTAATAAATAAGTAAATAAATACATAGGCTATCATTACCATTCCCTGGCACCAAACTGTAGGAAATGAGACTAAATCTGTTAGGGTTCAGCCTTCATTTAGCAGAGTTATGCAGAAAAGCGGTTAAAAGCTTGTTTAATGACTTGTGGCTTGGACTGCTTGATCCAATTAAATACAAACACACAGCTTGGATAAAAGACTTAAAGACTTTACTAATGGCTTTTCATTTACATCTGTATTGATAGCCTTCTACTTGACTAACTAGTGAATAAGTATCTTCGGGTTAACTCACCATCCTGCTTGATGGGATGCGAAGCATGCAGAGTTCAGAGGATAGCAGCCATGAGGACGAACAAAGAAGAAGAGAAGCAAAGATGTCTCCAAGAGGAGGGTCTTAACTTTTAGGACTGATGACCTAAGCACAGTCCTGGGTCACATGATCTAATCACCTGAGTACTGAAGGTATTTATGATCATGCAATAAAAGACAGAGAAAGGCAAATGGAGAAGATCTAACATGCAGAGACAAAAGGAAGCCCTATCTGGCTATTCTCACTTGTTCTAGAAACAAGATGGGGGAGAGAGAGAATGCTGTAATTTTCCAACACAAACTATAAGGCGCATATAGTAATTTCTCGAAAGAGCTTTGTGTAGTATGTTGGCCACTTAATTATAATACACATTTTCTTTGAGGGAAAATTATCGGTTTCAAATTTATTTTATCCCTTTAGAGCCTTCCACTTCTAATAAAGTAAATTTAGTATCACATGTTTAGTGAGGGGGAATTTGCTGAATAAGAAATTTGAGAATGTGGTCAACCATTAGGGGGGAAATCTAATTTTTCACTACTAAATAGATATTAAATCTGATTAATCTGTTTTAGGAACTTCTACAATTTAGCAATTAATTCAAAATTCTTCTCCTATTTCTGCCCTACACTGTTATAGTGTTATTATTCCACTTTCAACATCCTGTGGAATTCTGGGGTTTGTAGTTTACTGAGGTCAAAGAGCTCTCTGGCTGAGAATTCTAAGTGCCCCTCTTGAAACTGCAAATCCCAGGATTTGTATTCAGGTTACTTCAATTGGTGCAAAGTGGAAAAATAGTCTGTACTTGATTAATTCAACAAGAGGAAAAGAGATTAGAGAGTGGAACCTTCTCTTTTGCAGTAGGCTCAGGCAAAAGCAACTATTACAGACTCATAGCATATGTGTTCTTCTTCATTAATACATTTTGCTATCTTGGCTGAAGTTGCTTGGGTGCATGAGTCTCATTTGATCTGTAGAATGTTGGAGGGAATGATATTACTTTTCATTATTACAATTTATTATTTGTGTCATTGTATCCTAAAGCAGTCATCCTTTCTTGGTCAACATGAACCCAGGGAATAATTCTTCTCTAAGAAATGTTCCCTGACATAATCAAATTGTTTTTCAAAGTCTCTCAAGTACTAAGGCTTTTAAGAAACAATAGAATGAAATTAAACAAAGCTGGTTTGTGTTTAGTCGGGAGATAGCTAATTTAGGCTGTTTTGTTTATAAAAGATTATATTACAAGTCAGAATTTATTAATGAAGAATACATGTGGAATTCATTAATTGAAAGCATAAGATAAACAGTGGGAAAAGATTATCACACATATTATCAAATGTGCGTTTCCATGTTTATGCAAAAATTTGCATTTGGGAATGATCCTTCAGATTTTCCATCTGCAAAATTATAATTTCTTATTTGATGAGTTTGTAATATTAATAACTTCTATTGATAAAGCTTTGTTGGTATTCAAATGTTGGCAACAGCAAGAAATGAATTCCAGGCAAAAACCCCTCGTACAACTGATAACAACCCTATCATTTTGAAGCTGCAATACAATATTTCTTTGGTCTTAAGCAGCTTTTATCCTTATGGCGAAGTGAAACATCTGAGTTGCTACTGGTGTGATTTAACAGGTGAAAAACACTACCCGTTTAATACTAACACTAAAATGAACTTTTTGGAGGACAAAATCAGGCAAACTTTCAAAGTCTGTGTTTGCAAAATACACTAAACTTGATTTCATCTCTTATCTATATTTGTAACTACAAATAATCATTTCACCATAAATTTACTTAGTAAAATATGCACCCAAGAGACAAAACTCCTCTTCAAACCTAGAGTATGTTCAGAGATTTAAGAGTCCTATTTAGAATACAAATTTACTATCTATCAGCATCTAACATTTCCTAATTATATCTAATTTGGTGATAACTTCATAGCCCCTAACTCATTTGTGTGTATGTATATACAGGCTACAATATCCTTTCCTCTTCAGATCTCCCAGACAGTTTTCATCTGCAACAGAGGCTGACACTCCAGTTTATTTTTCATCACTCCCATAACTTTGTGCATACCAACTTCATGATCTCGTGGGATTATGTAGGGCAATACCTACCACACTGGTGAGTCCAGTTGGCGTGAAAGGACCTCACCATTTTTGAGGGTAGCACACTGATTCCTTCCAGCGGATTTGGACAAATTGCAGCTCAGGTGCGTCAAAAGGCTGTTTTTGCAAGCCTTGAGTCCTCCACAATACACACATCATCCTTCTGTCCCCATGAACTGCCTCCTTTGAGAGCCTCCAGCAGCAGCATCGCCCTTTAGGTTGCAAGACCTCTCTGTACTTTAATTTTAGGAAGACAACACTATTTTTGAAAACCAGAAGTGGACTTTTTGCTACTTCTGGTTTTGGAGGGGGACAGAAAATTGGGTTGCATGACAGAATATCGATCACCAAACTGTCTGTAGATGTCTAGCTCTGCCTTAAAAGGAGGTTTTATTGAGAAAAATAGGACATGATGGCATGATTGACTGCACCTGTATGCTGTGTAAAAATATGTGATCCTTCCTGAGATATACAAAGGAAAAGTGAGATTGGTAACCAACTTGTGTTCTGTTCAGCACATTCATTTCTGCACAGTTGAAGGGAGTAGCCTACAGTCAGTACACTAATGTTGTGATCCAAGCAGGGCCACTATAAACAAATCAGGCTAGGGGAGAAGGTCAGCATAGGAATATATTAACCCAGCAAAGCATTCTTTCCAGCCCAATTACAGTAACCAATCGCAAAAGGACACTGGAATTAACATCATGCTCTCAAAACAAAGTGTGTACAGTGAGGGAATAAAACTGCAGAACATCACAGATTAGCAGTCTTTTTTTATTTCCAGTAGTCAGAAAATCATACCATAGAAAGGGGAAACTAAGCATCTCCAAACCATCCCTCTACAGAAGCAACAGTGAAAAGCAGTACAGTTCTTTAAAAATCCAGTTTACACATGTCTTAGTTAGAAATAAGAAAGACTGGGTTATTCTGGTATAAGGATGAGCAGTAAATTCTGGAAGCATCTCAAATCCACCACTTTCTGTGTTTACAAAATTCATCCCCAAAGCCACTGGTAAAGTAAACAACTCCCCCTCCAGTAACATTTTGAAAGAAAGAAAGAAAGAAAGAAAGAAAGAAAGAAAGAAAGAAAGAAAGAAAAAAAGAAAAAATGAAAATCCATGATCCATGGTAGCCATTGTTGTCTTCCTTCTGGTTCTGTGGCACTAAGATACCATCCAGCTCTCATCCCACAAACCACGCACTCATGGACTCTCTCCACAAAATGATGTTAAATTTATTCAGTACGGAAGGAAGCTGCTGCTAAGGATCAGTGCTAACCAACACACCATATTCTGGGTCAAAAAGAACAAAATACATTGCTCCTCACAATGAGAAAAAAATTGAAACAAAATTGTGAGAGGAGGATTGCTATTGGGAACTGCAGATGAGTGAGAAATGGGGACTAGCAGTGGCTGTAAACCTTGATATCCACTTCTTCCCTGTCCTTCTTGTTCCTCCAACTTCCAGGAAGTTATGTTGTGTAATATAGGCTGGTATGCCACAAAGCTTTGCCTGTGCTTGTGCTTTGGGGAGGAAGAGTAGGGAAAAGGAGCACAGGTAAAGCTCTGCTCCTTATTCCATTACTGTTCAGGTCTCAGTAGTGGTATGTGGGGTGTCCAGAAGTGTATTGGACAAAATGTTTGCATTGTGGGGGTCAGACTAAGAAGCTGTTGGAGAGTCTTGGTGCCCCTGCTGCTCCTATGGATGAATCACGTCTATTATTATTAGTGATGCTGTTTACTTTTTTAAAAAATATTATTACTGTCATTGCTGTATCTATGCTCATGATGATGCATTGGATCAAGACTTGATCTTTGGTTTTAGAGCTGACCAATTTAAATGAATGGAACATCAATTAGCCATGACCAATGTAAGTCTTGCTAATTTTAGTAGTAGGTTTAAACATGACTAAACCTGTGTCTATATAATAATTATTGGGCTAGACCCAAGTTAAGTTTTGGTACCATTGAGATCAATACCAGGGATGGGCACACTGCAGCTGTACTGAGCAGAGATTGATAATAATATCACATCAATTGAAGTGGTAAGTTAAAATTTAGTTAATTCCATCACATCCAAACTATTGTGTTTCTGTGTCCATGTTGGTAAATACTATTTACGTGTACAGTAAATGATAGTTTTCTGTATTTTTGTATTTTTAATTTTGATCTAATCCTGGGGATGGGCAATTTCTAAGGAAGAGAAGCACATCAGGACTTTGTGGAACTCACAAGAGCTATCTACTCAATTTTCATCTACTGCGTGTGTGCGCGCGCACACACACACACACATTTCTATTATTCAAAAAATAAAATGTAGCCAATAGAGCCCCCAAAGCCTTCCTGGAATCCAGTTAGCCAGTATCACTTTACCCCATTTAGGGTCCTGTTTTCAGAAATGGAAGTGAGAAGAATGTTGCTTCCTATTTTGACAAAAGGCCTGTGTGGACCTAACATAGCTGTGTACAGTGAAGGGAAATAAACAAAATGGCCATTTGTGCTTCTCAGAAACTTCAGGGAGTGCTTTGGCCATTTTCTAGTGCAAAAAAAAAAAAAAAAATTGAGAAAAGGCTGGAGGAGAGGATGTAAGTGCCCTTAGAACACCACAGAAAGGGCCTTGGAGGTGCATACAATCCAAGGTTCCAACTTTGTCCATCTATGGTCTAACCATTTAATAAACCCAACGTTGATGATTAAATATCTTGAGAGAGGGAGAGAGAGCATGCAAGAGTATATCAGAGTGGTAGCTGGTGGCTTCCATCTCAGTGGAATTGTGAATCCACTCTGAGTATTAGGATGAATTTTGACAGAGCCATCTGAGTTGCTGAACCTATCTGAGGGATAAGATCCACCTTGGACAGCAGTGGATTCACCTCCCCAGTGTCATAAAAGCCACTAACTGCCACTGACAAAGTGATAGCCAACATCACAGTAGTGTTATTTAGTTAGATGCATAATGTCTAAGTCTCTAAAACACTATGCACAAAACAGAAATAGGATGTCATATTGGTCAAAAAGCAGAAGCAAGGGAATCCACAGTCCCCAATCAGGCAATATTTTTATTCCATCAGATTGATGACAAATAAAGCAACGGGTATGGGGGGAAAGGAAAAGAAATCTTTGATGTGGTAGCCCTGAGCATGCATTTATTCAGTCCTAAAATGGGGTATAGAAGGAGATTGTGCAGTGGTCAGAGTGTTAGGCTAGGACTTTGTGAGACCAGGGCTCAACTCCCTGCTTAGCCTTGGAAACCCACTGTGTGACCTTGGGCTAGTCAAACCCTCTCAGCCCCAGAAGAAATCAATGGCAAGTCCCCTCTGAAAAAATCTTGTCAAGAAAACTCCATGAGAGGTTTATCTTAGGGTCGCCATAGGTCAGAGTTGACTTGAAGACACACAACAACAAATATTACTTAGTATCATACAGTTCATCTTTCTAGCCATTAGGTAATGCTACCCAATTTTGCTTCTACTGATTTTTTGAGCCTAATTTTCATCAGTAGCTTTCATCATCATGGTATCACATACACAAATTCTTTCTGAATCTTTTTTATATAAACAACTGGAATGGAGTGGAGCAAAATACATGAAATACATTTCAGCCTTAAACACAAAACACTTAGGATGTGTAACATGACTTTGCAAACAGATGTGTAACTTTGTCTTTGTTTTTGAAGTCCCATTCAGTAGGTACAAAATTTAGTTCTTTACAAAATTCTTCAATGACAGAGGGCTATATTTTTGACAAATAATGCATATTAATGGAACATCAATGGAAGAATTACTTTAGGGAAAAAATAAATAACCAAATCTTCACAAAACATCAAAGAAAATGTAGCCTTTAGTTGTGATGCAGCCTGTTTCTGAAGAGATTTTCGTGTGTTTTATGTCTAAAACAGAGAGGAGCAAATTTGCTTATGACAGGATACACTGTATTGTAAACCTTTTGACATGAAAAGCCTCCTGTTCAATGGGCTGTTTTTTCCTCTGCCTCTTGTACAGTCTTCTCCTCACCGCAGTTCATGTTGACAATGGCTATTTAGTATTGCTCAAGTTTAAATCATTGGCTTTCCTAGTATCTCAAGCTCTCTCTGCCTCCAAGGAGCTGACATTCACACTCCCAGATACAAAAAGCCAATATATATTAAAAAGGATCTTGTCAGCACCTTTGGCACAAATGGCTGTAATTGTTTCTGAGAGTACTTATTTGTGCACAGATACAGTATTAATACTAATATTGTGGTAGCATCATTCTAAAGGTCAATATGGCCTGGCACATGGCAGAACAGAGCATGTGGGTACATTTAAACAAATAGTCCTTTCATAAGGATCCATGTGAATTAAGATCAGTCAACAAATCATTGACTTCAAGAGAAGCATGGCAACAATAAAACAGAATTGTGAGAGCAACTGTGTGCTACATTCTAAATGGGTGTTTTCATTAGGACACTAGCTCCAGTGCTGTAGAGCTGCTGCTTCTTTCTTCCTTGTTAAATTAGAGAAGAATGGTAAAATGATATGTTAAAAGAAATTCTGCAAGTAATTCAGACGGTCAGATGATATCTAGTCAGACATATAGCTGAAGAAAAGCCCAGAATTATAATCCACCAGAAAATAGCCCCTTCCATTTGACATTATTCTATCTTGCCCTGTGAAGGCATTAGAAATGGATCATTATTCCAAGACTATACAATGGAAGGAAAACATACATACAAACAGCATGTGGATAGTTACCACATCTGTACCCAAATAGGAACTCCAGCAACAAGGAAAGATCAGCCTCAGTCCCTGCCTGATAACTCACACTTTGCTCTGGTTTTGTCCTACTGATCTCTATTTTCTGCTGCTTCCTTTCATTCTCCTTCCCTTCAGTCTCTCAGCTGTTTTTTCTGCTTCTGAAGGAAGTCCCCATTTTTTGAGTGACATGACCCACTTTGAGAGTCACAACTTGAGCAACAAGTTGGACAAAAATAGAATTAATAAGCAAGCAAGATACAGGTTGGGGATGGGGAGGGTGGCAGTGTGTTTGAACAATCAGTAAATATTTAAGAATAACCAGATGCTGAGCAGAGTTTCCCATTTTACTATTGTTTATTATTTTTGCACTATCCAGATCACATTTTGGCATTCAGGACTAACATATTGTACTCAGTGATTTGATGTTTTTAGGAGGTCTGACTTGAGAAGCATAGCAATAGACAAGTGCTATGCAAAGTTAACTTTATCCCATTCTAACAAGCTCAGTGGTTGTTCTTCATTGCATCTTGGAGTTGCAAAGTAGCTGTAAATCTTAAAAATGCCTCCTGCTCAGGATCTCCAAAACATATAGTTATTTCAACTAAATATAAATATTAGAGAAAATGAAACATTTCTGTTTGATCACATTAGAAATAGTGCTAAAATTAACAATATCTTTTCGGAATTCACAAACAATAACCAGGACTCCAAGAAGGTAAAAAGAACAGGCCATTAAGCCTTGTACTGAACATTATGAAAAGATCAAATGGCATATTTCACAGGATGTTAGGCAAGAATATCTAGTAATTCTATTCCAGTACTAGCATATTAGAGACTCTGGCCTTAATCCAATTGCTTGTCCCGGTTAAAATAAACCTGTGGAATCAATTGTTGATAGGTAAATTATAATTTTGTAAACCCTATTAATTCAATGGGCCTGCTCTAGTTGGAACTAGCAATTGGATTTAGGTCTCACTGTCTAGTTCATTATTTCAGAAACAGAAAATATGTGTCGTGCTGGGATCAACAACATGCATAAGCTTCATTGCTGACTAAATGTTTCAAGAGTACAAGATGCACTGATTAAAAGAAGCACAATTTTAGACTTGATGAAATCAATGTGAAGTTCTGCTTTTTCACTGCACTAGGAGAAACATAGTGCATGAGTCCAAAACTCCACTGAAGTTTGTCATGGTATCTGCAATGCTGCACACTTTCATTTTTCTGGCATCAAAGGTCAGCATGGTTGGGCACTTGCCAAAGAATCACACAAATGAGGGACTAAGTTATTCATTAGGAAGTTATCATGAACTACCAGAGGTTTGAGATGGTATAACGGTTTCTGATTCACACTACATGTGTTAATTGGCTCACGCAGTGATAAGTGTTAATCTGCTTACTTAGTTCCAAGTTAATTGGCTTACCTAGTTTGCTTTACCAGCAATAGTTTGCTGAATGGTCAGTGTTGCTAATCAGTACTGTCTACCTTTGAATTATCTCTTAATTTCCTCTACTTTCTACAGTCCTAGCCCCAAATGTCTGTATGTATATATAAATATACAGAGTGCAATATAGTGCATCCCAAGGCAACACTTCATATATTTGATAAAATGTACAGTTTGTGAAAGAACATGTTATTATAAGTTAGTTAGCATTTAAGGTACCCAAGACTTATTGTGATTTTTTTTTTTTTTGTAACATAGACTGACATGATTATTCCTCTGGAAGATTCTTCAGTTGGTTGATAAACAAAATGAAAGCTAACTTGTAGATTTCAGAGACTGCAAGCTCACTGGGGAGAAACTGATGGAGAGGCTGAATTTTCCATGAGAGAAAACCAGAAACTGAGAAGAGAAGGCTGTCATCAGTGATACAGTTGCCTTGTTGGCACTCACCAACAAACATATAGAACAGGGAAGGGCAAAATGTGATCCATGGGCCACATGCATCCCTCCACAGCCATTCATAGAACCCCTCACTCCACTCCCAGTCTCCCATCACCAACTCTGCTACCAAAAAGTCATCAGTCCCAAATCCCAGTGATTTTCCTGGGAATCCAGGTAAAGTGTCACTGCTGGCAACTTCCAGGCCCACCAATAGCAACATCTGCTATGAAGAGAATCTCATCAGTGTGGAACGAGACTTGCAGAAAGCTCTTCTTGCATCTCACAACACTGAATTCTTTCTACAAGGATTCATACTTAGTAAGAAGAAACATTAGTTTTATCAAAACTTGGAGATTCCAGCCAGAGGACTGCGACACCAATTCACCCAGACCATGAATCTGCAAGAAAAAGAGGACAATTTCAAAGTAAGGGACAAATCTAGATGTGAATCCATCAGGAGAGCAATTGTCTCCACAAGCTCTCTGTGCTCAACAGTGGTCAAAATGTGTCCTTCCTTCTAATATTACACAGCGTATGCATGAGTTGAAAAACTCTTGTCATGTGCACAGAATACCTTGGATGCAGGCAGTTGCTCTCTGTCACTTCTTTCCTAACCTCATCACAAAGTGCCAGTATCACATTTCCAGATGGGGTAGAGAACACATCATAATGCACTGCGCAAGGTCTAAAAAATTACTGTTCCATTTGCTGAGTTTTTGGTTAATGTTTGTGCAATGTCTGCTAATGCACAAGTTCTCAGGTTCCAAGCCTGATGTACACAAAGAGGTAATCATATACGCTCTAGCTTTCCCCTCTTTTTAAAATTTTCATGTTATGTTGATGTAGCTATTCACATCATTTCTTTGAAAAGTTCCCTTTATTCCCACAATGTATGGTCTCTAATGCTCTCCACGCTCTTTCAGTTATTTCAGTTCTAAAGCAGAAGTGTGTCATGGTCTCCCTTGTGAGTTTATCTTCCTATAACAATGAACGATACCTACATTTGGAGCAGCTGCAGCAGATATCCAATAGCCATCCTCCTTTGGTTCAGAAGACCAGGTCAGATTTAGAGCAGGAAGAGGAGCAAATCCAGTCGCAGAGAATAATGCTCTGCAAATGGAGTGAAAGACTGGAGTCAAGGCACTGAAGGGAGCACATCTAACAACTTTCTCCCTAAATACTGCTGGGAGTCATGGCATTGGCTGAATTTGCTCCCTATATAAGGAGGTTACATTCACCTGCTGAATACAGCTTCAGTCTTCCTCTCCATAGCTGAGCTTGTACAAGTGTGTCTAATTGATTTATGACCCTTGAATTGTTTAATGACTAGGCTACCTGGCTACATTTACTCCCTGGAAACCTGTCTCTGATTTATGGCTTTGTTGACCCTGGACTGTTTTAATACTGGATACTTCTTGCTTCCATGGCTTCTGTTCCTCTGTTCTGAAAAAAGAAGGGATGGGCTTTTCCATCTCATAGCTCTAAATCTGCTATTGATCACCACTGCTACTGCTCACTTCCCTTCTGGAGTATAACAACTCATAACCCGTATGAATGTGCAGGTGGTGTGTGGAGGGAATTATTGAGATGTACACTCAGTCCACATTTGTGGGTTTCACTTTTGCAGATTTTATTATTCACGGATTATTGGCTGTCACCTCTGCTGCTTCCTTATGTCATTTTTAATAGGGACTGCAAGCCTCATGGGAAACTGGTGGGGGTTACTGCCCCCTCCTCTGCTGCTTCCCTATGTCATTTTTAATAGGGACTGCAAGCCTCGTGCAGACTGGGAAACTGCACATGAGGCTCGCAAGTCCCTATTAAAAATGGCATAGGGAAGCAGCAGTGGAGGGGGCAGTAAGCCCCACCAGCCATGCACTTCTGCCTTGTGAAGAAACTCTGATGCCTCAAAGGAATCCATGGTGAGTTGAATATGGAGATCATAATTTTTTGTGTATGTTGAATATGGTTTGGGAGGGTCTAGAGTTATTCATGGTTTTTCCACTTTCATGGGCGTCTTGTGCCCCTAACCCTGGCAAATGTGGAGGGATGACTGTAGTGTGATGCTGGCTGGGAATCAGAAAGGAGATAAACTGGCCAAAAGAGCATTCATAAGGCTGGGGTGTTGACTAATGTTATAATACGTGTAGTGTGCCAGGAAACCATTGCATATGCTCAACCTATTGTCAATGGACTGGAGTTCATGGATATATTCCATTGTAGTGCTTCCCTTTTCAATCTTCTTTTGTAGTTGTTTTGTTTTGTTCAAGGACTGCTGCTCTAAGATCTGAGATGAAATGCCCAGGAAAACTGAAGTGTTTTACAGCTGTTTTTTGTGTATTCCCATTTCTAATGTCTGGTTTATGCCCATGTATTCCTCTGGCTCAGAGACTGGCCTGTTTGCCCAGTGCAGACTGCTGAAGGGCATTGTTGACAGATGATGGCATATACCACATTAAAGGATAAGCAAGTGAAAGTATCTCTAATATTGTGGGTGGTGTGATTAGGTCCTGTGATGACATTTCCAGAGTAGATGTGTGGGCAGAGTAGGCATCTGTGTTTGTGGAAAGTTCTTGTACCCATATTCCTATCCATGTTGTGTGGACTTTTGTAGGTAAGTAACTGTTTGAGGAGAGCCAGAGTGGTGTAATGGTTTGAGTGTTGGACTATGACCCTGGAGACAAGGGTTTGATTCCCCATTCAGTCATGGAAACTCACTGGTTGACCCTGAGTGTGTCACTCACTCTCACACCCAGAAAACCATGTGATAGGTTTGCCTTAGGGTCACCATAAGTCAGAAACCACTTGAAGGCACACAAGAACAACAACTGTTTGCAACTTAGAGGCTGTGAGAACATACTGCCTCATTTACAGAAAGTGGAATAAGTATAGAGCTCAGCAGTGACTCCTTTGCTCATGTTTTGATGCTATAGTTCTGGAGATGTTCTTGTCTAATCATAGCATTGTTGTTTATGTCCAAATGTTTTGATCTTTTTAAAATTTTTAAAGTATTTTTGAGCTGCATGCTATGTATTCCATGTTGTACATCTTAGTTGTACTCACTTATTTTGTACGCAAATGGCCTATAGTCAAAGCATTAATAAACTAACTACTACATAGTAAATACTATAGTACTACAGTGAGTGTTATTAAGATCTACTATAGATTGACAAACATCTCCAATTCCTAATTTTGTAGTGACAATTGGAAGGAAAGCCTTTCTCACTCCTACATCAAGCTATTAGAATCTCCCATCTGCAGGAACTCAGAGGTAAATAGATATTTTGAAGTGCAGATCATCTCATTCATGAGAGGCAGCAAGTAATTGGCTCAACCCCCACAGTCACTCTCATGGACCTGCCTCTGGTTGGTGGACTTCAGGGTTTTTCTAAGGAAAACAAAGTGGGCAAACCTAAAGTCTCTTCATACCTGCTGTCATACACAAATACTATTGTTAAACAATGCCCTGGAGGAAGAAGACTATATTTTTCATCCTTGCAACCCCACAATAAGTCTGGTATGAGTACTGCATATAGCTTGCAATGATTCCAGCGATTCCTTTCTCTTTCAAGCTAAGACTCGATGAAGTAACACATTCTCTCTAGAAAAGCCCTCCAAGTTGGTGAATTGAAAGGAAATTTGCTCAGAAACATCTCGTGATAAGGACTTTACTGGGATTGTATTAATCCTAAGGATCCCAAAAACAAGTAAGTCATATTTCTTGAGAACAAAATCACTCAATTTGAAATGTACAGAATTCAGAAACTATATAAGTGGGTATCATGAAGAAAAATAAACTAGAACTTATTTACCATGATCACTATATATTGCTGGAGAAATATCCTGTTGTTCTACCTTTCTTCACTAGTCAAAAATTATTGTTGATAACAGAGCCATGAAATACATTTCCTAGCTAACACTCTGAAATGGCTGGTTATCTGTGAACAGAACGCTAAAATTGCTAATATATTGCTCTATCCAAAATGACTAAACTGAGAAAAAAATTTATAAGTCGATGTATCAGTGGTATATGACCCCTCAGAAATTAATGAAGTTAACACGTAAAGGGAATGGACAATGTGGGAAATGTAGAAAAAGAATAGGAACTTATTTCACACTTGGTGGGTATGCCTGATAGCAAAAAAAATATTGGAAAAGGATCCACGACAGTATTACTAAGCTACTGGATGTGAAGTTTGAGATGACTCCGGAAACATATTTATTAAATATGGTTAAAGAAAATAACCAATTTAAGACAAAAAAGAAAATACTATTAATCTTAATAACAGCAGCAAGATTGATTTACGCAAAGCATTGGAAAGAAGGAATAGAACCCTCCCAAGAAGAATGGAAAATAAAGGTGATGGACACCATCGAAATGGAAAAATTGTCCAATGTGATGAAAGGAAATTCAATTCAACAATTCAAAAGACAATGGAAAGAAATTATTAGATGGGTAAAGGAGAAGTGAGAGAAAGGTAAAGAATGGAAGAAAGGAGCAAAAGGGTAACGCCTATATTAAGGAGGGAATATAAATTGATGGAGGGGGGAAGAAGGTAGAACACAATAGCAAAAAGTGATTTCACAAGAAGGAGGTTTAGAACAAGAAAAAAAGAGACTGGAGAGGAGAAAACATGGAATAAGGAAAGGAAGATGGGGGGATGGGGAAGGGAAAATAAAAAGAGAAGGGAAGGGGGAGGGGAAATTGTTGATAAAACATAGTTAATATAAAATGTGTTGTTAAGGATGGGGGGGACACAGAGGGAGGGAGAAAGAGGGACTGATCAAAGAAAAATTAAGGAATATTCAATAATGTGCAGAAAGTATTGAAAATTAATTGAAAACTTATATAAGAAGGATGTACAATATGAAATAAGGCAAATGATACGCGATGTATATAAACTTTCAGTCTTTAATAAAAATAATAAAAAAAATGACAAAGCTGAGGCTGTCATGCTTTGGGCATGTCATGAGAAGACATGACTCACTGGAAAGGAAAATAAAGCTCAACAAAATGGAAGACAGTAGGAAAAGTGGAAGATAACATTACAAATGGATTGACTCAATCGAGGAAAACACACCCCTGAGATGGCAAAACCTGAGCAAGATTATGGATGACAAGATGATTGATGTCTCTCATTCTTAGAGTCACTATAAGTCAAAACCAGCCTGACAGCAAATAACAATTGTCTGAACAACAATATATTAAATTCCAGATGACAGAGCTACCATAAAATTCATCAACAGTGGACTTCTGTCATTTTGTCCCTTTTAAAAGTTGCTCTGAAAATGTTGGCATCCTTACGGAAACATATGATACAAAATCTTTGAAGTTCATTCAGGAAAATTCAAATCCTTTAGGATTTTCATTATCCCAGCAATGAATATTCTGTATTTTCTTACAATGCTTCAAAGATTTTGTTGCAAGCCATATCTTGTAATCTTGCCCATCTTAGTATCACATTTTCCCCAAGAAGAGATATGCTTGATTTAAATTTCCAAGTGATTTGTGTTTCATGCAGAGGAAGAGAAATGGAACTATAATGTGAAATTTTATATAATTCTAAGTTTTCAAAACTCAGGGACTTCTATAGCCCTGAGCAGAACCTGGAATTTGCTGCCTTCCAAAAAGTAATTCATTATGTTACTGGTTCATAGCAGTATCATTGAAGTTTCTACAGAATTATCATATTAACTGTTGTTAGTGTATTAACATTAATCTATTAGAGGGGAAGAACAGAATGCTATGACTTTACTCTTTCATCTGGCCAGAGTCTCACTCTTGAAGCTTATTGTTACTCCTGCGTGAAGTGGTCCCATGAAGTCATTTTATTTACATATTGACTCTTCATTCAAACAGTTATTCTGTGGGTTTGTTCTAGTTGAGACTAACCCATAGGATTCAAGCTAAAGTTGCTCATTCTCGTGCTTAGTCTCTCTCACTGTCTCTTCTGCTGCTCTTCATCCTGGGGCAAAATGTATTCTGCTACTGCTGCAGCTTACTTTCTCTCTCCCTCCCTCTCCCTCCTTCCCTCTCCCTTTCTATGACATGCTACACTCCATAATTCCACCATCCCTGTCCCACAACAGTATCCAGCTAATTCTCTCTGGGTCATGATGAGGATGTAGCAATCTCACTCCACATCCCAAAAATGTGTGCCTTCAAGTCGCCTGCCAGCTTGTGGTGACCCCATGAATTTCATCAGGTTTTCTTTGGCAAGGAATACTCAGAGAGGGTTTTGCCAATTCCTTCTTCTGAAATATAGCCTACAGCACCTGGTATTCAGTAGTGTTCCCTCATCCAAGTACTAACCAAGACTGACTTTGCTTAGCTTCCAAGACCAGACAGGATCTGGTAACTTTAGGGTATTTAGACACCATGGTTCCCTCTTATACCTATATTATATTTAAGAAATGAAATTTGTTCATGGAGTCCTGCTGTTCAGGATACTCCATCCCTTTCAATGTTCCTTCCCTCACAGTTTTGCACTATTCCACCACCCCAAGAACGGCACATTCTGTTTATGCTAAATTCAGCATGAGAGCTGAGTAGAATATAGATCAGAACATTGGACTAGGACTTGGGAGATCCAGGTTCAAGTCTCCTGTAAGGCCCTGCTTTGGGGGTCCCCAATATCAGTATGGCTTGGATGGGCACCATACCTAATTGGCATCATATGTAATTGGCAACACATTTTATTGGCTCTGATATCAAATTCAAGCCTGAGAGGTGACGGAGAAATCAAACTGAGCGAGGGGAAAAATTTGACTGTAAATGTGAAAAGGATAGGTCAACTCAAAACTTCCTCCAGGTAAGACTGAGTCATTTGTCAGGCAAATACACACCATTCCTGTGGATAATAGGCTTAAACAGAAGCTGGAATTTTCCAAGGCATCCAACTATGAGGAGCCCACCAGGACACTGATTGACAGATATCCCTCCCTTGTACACCTGGATTCTTTCCTCTGTCCTCACAGCACCCACAATAGACAGCTATTACAACATCCATCATGTCTTTGTCAATCAAAGCACTAAGCCCATCAACAGGTGAAAGATCCATTATCCACAACAGGTTCCCTTTGTCTTGCATCTGGAACTTTCACAGTCACAAGCCATTTTCAGGGTACAAATACCGCTAATTTCAGGATGCCCAGTGCAGTCTCTTGAAGGTCTACCTGTCACTCTGTCCATCTGGCTCCTGAATGAGAACTGTCCTTAGGTCCTACCTAAGCCAAAACACATTTCTTCTCTTCACTACTCTTCTGGACTGGTAATTATAAATCTCCCAAACCCCTCAGCCTCTCTATAATTTTTCTTCTCTTTGTCTTTCAGTTAGCTCTTGTGTGAACATGTGATTGTGTGTATCTTGTGTGCATGCATGAGCGAATTCCTCTCAATAAAACACCTTTTTAGCTTACTTCTGAATCTCTGGCTGGTTCTTTTCCTGTATGTGCCTGTAAACACTGTTGCTAAGTTGCCCCCCTCTCGCAACCTTCTGATTTTGAGCTAATTAATTCCCCACTTTTTCAAGGAGGTATTTGGCATTGCAGGGTGGCCCTTGTGGCACCTATGTTTTAGGGTAACACTCCATTGGGCCATGAAACCCACAGAGTGACTTGGGGTGGGCATCTCTTTCTCTACCTGACCTCCCTCAAAGGGTTGTTGTGAGGATAAAATGAGAAGGAAGAGCCATGTACCTCAAGCTCCCTGGAGGAAAGATGGGATATAAATATTCGATAAATAAATAGTGTAGGGCTCACTACCTTCACTTGGGGCTTTTTGTGCTTTTATCAACCTTGGGTTCCTTTCTAGTACTTGCTTTGTGTCTGTGGATGGTGATATTTCAGCTCCATTACAAGCACTACACTGGCTATTTTATATTTAATCCTGCCAATGCTAGTTAAGCTCACGCACTCGTGACTTGGGCAGTGCTTTTTAAAATGATTATCATTGTTCTCCAAGCCATGTCTGGATCCCATTGGCATTTCTGTCCCCTCTTCAATTATCTTCTTTTCCCAGTACCAATTCTAGCTGTAGCCTTCTTATTATGTCCTTCTTTTGAAACCTTAGAAATGTTTCTTCTGTGGCATCAGATCGAACACTAATAATTGTGAATTCAAACACATAATACATATTTTTTATTAAAAAAATCTGGCAATCCATTAGACAGGAAGATATTAATAGCTGATACTTGTTGTGAAACAGCTGCCAATATAGGCACTTATACTGAGTGCAGAAAAGGAAGGTCTCTTATTGCCATGTCTTGTTACTCTAACAAGAAGAGAGATTCTGTCAAGCAAAATAAAAGGTGGCTAGCAACCAGGCTAAATCACACGTTGTTTTATCTGTCTTTTTCAGACTGAGTATTCTGTTAGCACTTGACACAGCCTTAAGGGCAACTTTGCCTTAACTTTATAATCAATAAAAGATCACACTGACTGCAGTGTTACAAACCTAATTATTATTTTCCCCCTCAAATTTTGTCTCTAACTAAAAGGCATCTGACAAATAATCTTCCTCATCCCTTGAGGTTAGAGGAATCCAGTCATTACATGCAAATTGGATTTATATTGACTGTTTACTGCTCTTGAAACCTTTTGGCATTTCACTGACTAGGCACCAAGCAGTAAATACCACCTTCCAGGCATGGCGGAAGCTCAAATTGATGTAAGTAGAGATCTGTGTTTCAAATATGATTATGCCATGGTTTGCATGATGACCTGTGTTCCTGGGTACGTGTCTTTAAAAATAAATAGCAATGGGCTGAATCAGAGTTAAATGTTGTGGTTACACCAGAATGCCCCCCTCCTTTTTGGGTTCGTTTGTCGGGGATGTAGCTTAACTATGTATTGGACAGGATAAGAAAGGGAAACAGTCATCTGTGCCCCTCTGAGGCCTGAACTTTGGAAAGAAAATGTCACATATTGCCTTCAGCCCAAAACCAGTTTTCAGCAGGAGCAGACAGGTAGAAAAAAGGTACAAAGGACATTCTCCCTGAGCATCAAAAAAGAGAGTGAAATAAGCAGAAAATGCAAGAGGTACATAGGGATGAATTGATGTATTGAGGCTGAGAAAAGATAACACAAAGTGGATTGATCTGATAGTGGGATTCTGGGGAATGTAGTCTGAAAAAGTAACATTTCCAAGCTTTTCTGAAAGTTATGCTTTCAAAAGATATACCTATGTATATCTGCTCAGAAACCCCTCCTGTGTAAATGGGAAATGGTTGTAGGCTAAGGAGCAATGAAGGATATATATAGGGATCAAGTAAGGCTGTTTTAACTTGTTGCAGCATTTAATATGTTTTAGCCTGTTTAGCAAGAGCCATCAGTGGTCTGAGCATTGCACTACAACTCTGTTTAACAAGAGCCATCAGTGGTCTGAGCATTGCACTACAACTCTGGAAATCAGGGTTTGAATCCCTGCTCAGCCATGTAAACCCACTGGTTGACTTTGGGCAAATCACATTCTCTCAACCTCAGAGGAAGGCAACAGCAAACCCCCTCTGAAAAAATCTTGACAAGAAAATCCCATGATAGATCTGCCTTAGGGTTGCCGTAAGGCAAAAACAACAAACAATAAGGCGCACAACAACAACGATAGCAACAATGCTGTTTAACTTATTTTATTGTTTTAATATGGAATTGTTTTAAATTGTTTATTGACTTATCTGTCCACAGATAACTCCTACGATAAACAGAGGGATCTAATATTATATATCAATAAAATCAACCAATATTTTAAGAAATAATATGGGTGTTATGCAGGTATGTTAATAAATAAAAATTAGGAAATAAATATGTTTGTTGGGGTGATCTTCAAGAGAAGGTCAAGGGTCTTTGGGCAGAGAATTTCAAAGCCTGGCTGCAGCCATGGAAAAATTCTGATCCTAATCAAAAAAATGTGTAGAATATACAGCTGTCCTTTTGAAGAGGGAAATAGAATATACTCAGGAGCAGTAAAATATGTTTGACCAACTGCACTTAAGAAGGCCTCTCATAATCATCATAAATTCTCAGGAAGGTTCATGTTTGAGATGGCGGTCCATAGATTTTGTTCGCATAGGCACTTCCAAGTTCCTTCCACATAGACTGCATTTGCATAGCCACTTCTGAGTTCTGTCCACACAAACACTCATTCCTGTCCTCAGATAGGCTTGGGAAAGTATTTATTTATATACCTTTTTACAACAGCTATTGCCTCCTAGCAAGATGTATGCATTTATGGTGTACTAAAACTGATGGGAATTCTGTGAGCCTGGTTTTATGCCCTTTCCTTGTATGGCAATCTGTTTTATCATGGTATCGATGGAGTGCATTCTTGCCCTGCTTTATGAATTTTGAACAGAGTTTTACTAATGGTCTCAGAATAAAAAGACCAATATAGTGGAGACTCATGAATGGACAAATGCACAATGATATTACAACAAACTAGAAATGTCTGTGTTTTGTTGTGTTAATCAGTGTTCCTGTGATGCTTTTAAGGACAATAAATTACTGCTAATGGAACACTGTCCCCAGCACGTAGGAGCAATTTTCCTCTGCCAGACATTTTCAGATTAGGTTTAAATTGCTATTAGACAATCCTAAGCATGTTTTCTTAGAGTGGATAGGGGGGCTCTTTTGAAGGTGAGCAGGAGCAATGTTGGACAGGTAACTCAGCAGAGAGCCAGTGTGGTATAGTACTTTGAGTGGTTCAAATTCCTGCTAAACCATCAGAATCTATGAGGTGATCTTAGGGAAATCACACTGTCTCAGCCTTAGAGGAAGGCAATGACAAACCTCCTTTGACAAAATCTTGCCAAGAAAACCCTAGGATAGGGTTGTCATAAGTTGAAGTCAACTTGAAGGCATGTAACAACAACCTAGAAGAAGTTGTTTAGGATGAAGCTGCAGGATTCCAGCTGTGCTACTCTACCAACTGCAAAGTGAATCAGCCATCAGTAAAATTTCATATGAAATAGAAATATGAAATCATTTTCTAGAGGTAATGGATTCTTGTGGTAAAGGATTTTTATCAGTGTGCCAAAGTTAAAGCCAAAAGACATACCGTAATTAGGTCTAGAACCCTTCAGAGTTTTAATCCATTGAGTGTAGTATGAACATAAAATTAACAAGTTCCATTGTGTAAGTAAACTCAGTGCTTCATTTTGGGTTATCTTATCATTTTTTTTAATTTATTTATTTTATTATTTATTTGTATCCCACCTCTCCATATGGATCGAGGCGGCAAACAACTTACAAATAGCATGTATTTCGAAACATTTCTATACATGCCCCCAACAAGCTGGGTACTCATTTTACCGACCTGCGAAAAGATGGAAGGCTGGGTCAACCTTGGAGCCCAGCAGGATTGAACTCACAACCTTGTGGCTTGAAGTACTGGCATTTAACCACTGCACCACCAGGGCTTCCTTCCTTCTTCCTAGGATTTTCAAAGTAGACACTCAGAAGTGGTTTAGCAATGCTGCCTTCTTTAAAATACTAATGAGAGTTAGCTAAACTATTGTAGCAATGGAACACGCCAAAGAAAAGAAAAGAAAACCAACCTCTGTTTTATAGATCAGCTGTGTATATTATAGGAAACTATGGATTGCTTTAAAAGAAATGAGAGTACCACAACGTTGAATTGTCCTGAAGTGTAATCTGTACTTTGGAAAATAGGTTACCAGGATATAATATGCAGAAATAGAATGGTTTTCATTTGGCAAAGAAGTCAAACAGAGGTGCATTTTATCTGTTTAGTTAATATGCAGAAGATATCATACAGAAAGAAGGATTAGACCTAGAACAAGGAGGTGTGCAAACTGGAGGAAGAAATGTAAGTAATTTAAAATATGCAGATGATACCATAGTACTATATGAAAATAGCAAAGAAAATAGCTGTACAGTAAATAGCAAAGACTTGGAATGACTATTGGTAAAAGTTTAGGAAAACATTGCAAAAACAGTATTCCATCTGTATATTAGGAAAAAAGTAGTTATCATAGAAACCATGTAATTTTAAAGTGGGTGATGAAGACATCATATTTCTAAAGATTGTTTATATCTTCACTCAGTCATTAAACAAAATGGAGACTGCAATCAAGAAATCAGAAGAAGCCTAGGACTTGGAAGGATGGCAATGAAGGGACTAGAAAAGATCCTCACATATAAAAATATGTTATTGAATACCAGAATCAAGATTATTCTTGCCATAGTATTTCCATTTTCTGGAAAAATGCTGAGAGGGGAAAAAAATCATCCTATTTGCAATGTGAGACTGGAAAATACCATGGACTGCCATTAAGACAAATAAATTGTTACTAGAAGCCAAAATGCTGAAACTAAGGCATGTTACTATACTTTGGACACATGATAACTTGACATGACTCACTAGAAAAGAAAAAAAGTTAGAGGTGGTAGGAAAAGAGGATGACTGTATTACAAGTGGATTGACTCAATCAAGGATGCTACAACACTCAGTTTGAAAAATATTGAATAAGAGTGGTGATAGCCAGAGCTCATAGAGGTCTCATTCGTAGGGTCATTGTAAGTCAAAGCTGACTTGACAGTGTATAACACCAACAATATGTGCATACAATGGTAGCCCCGCAACACAACCATATACATGTCATGAGCTTCCAGTGCACTCAATAAATATAACTTATTCCCAGAGAAGAAATTACAGGATGAAAGCTTAGTTTCCAAACAACACAAGCCTGTAGTGTCTATTCAAAAATATGTTCCATGGAGTTCCAAAGGCCCAGAAGCAGATCTAGGGTGGGGCAACTGGGGCACATGCCCCAGGCGCCAATGTCAGGGGGGTGCAAAAAGAGGAATCCCCTTGCCTTGCCCCCCACTACTGCTCACCCCTGCCCCACTCACCACTTGCCCCTTCCCCACCTGCCCGCACCTGCCACTTGCCCTTCCCCTGCCTGCTGCCGCTGCCACTACTCACCCCACCCTTTGCCCTGGGTACTGTTGGGCGTTGGTATGCAACTGTAAAAGCCAGATGAAGCTCTGCTGGGCCCAAACCCCTCTGAACCTAGGGATGTTGGACATTTCTTAGGACCGCCAATACCCTTCCCCAATTTTGTACCAGCATTGTGGCTGTGTTGCTATTGTGGATGAGTCTCTGGTTTTAAAAATGGATGCTTAAGTTATTTTCATGCTACAGATAGCTTAATTTTGTGTGTTTCTATCTATATTGGATTTGTTTAATTTTTTAAGCCACCTTGAGTTCCAATTCTGGAAGAAAAGATGGAATATAAAATAAATGCCCAACAGTTATTTACCCCAAACATCGTTAGACAAATCTTTCATCTGCCTTTGCAATCTCTTCCTGAGACAAAGATGGAAAGACAAGTCGTAATGAACTGACGGAAGTGGATGGCATGTTTAGCACTGATAGAGCAAGATCTTTAGCATCTCAGGCCCACTATGTGTAAACCAAGCCACATTGCTAATCACACTGTAGCTGCCTCATTCAGATTCTTATCTAGCTGTAAAGCCATTCTTTTGGCTACTTTCCTTTCAATGTGAAGGAAGAAGAGAAAAGAGAAAAGAAAAGAAAGATTTCATAAATTAGGTTGAGGTTAGCATTGTAAGAAAGTGCTAACCAAGAAAGAAACTACCTTTGAACACATAGTTGTAACTTCCATCTTTTGAACATCCACAGGATCAAGAGGTTCTTGACTGTAGAAACTGCCCATCTACTTGTCTAGGCCTTGGCTATCTCGTGCCTGGATTATTGTAACAGTTTACTGGCAGGTTTGCCTTCCTACTCCCTTCTTCCTCTGGTTTTGATTCAGAATGTTGTCCAGGTTGTTTTAAATCTGCCCAAATATTAATCTCCTTCTTCCCCTTGTGGATCCCTTCACTGGCTACTAGTTCTGGCCAGGGCCTGTTTCAAACTTTTGGTCCTAGTATTTAAAGCTTTGCATTCTAACCTCCCTCAAGTTCAGCTTGTGTGATATGTTCCATCCAGGAGTTTGAGATCTACAGGCAAAGGCTCATAGTTTGTTCCATCAATGCTAACAGCTCTGTCAAGGCTGCAAGCCTCTCAAGATTTGGCTGCGCATATGTGGAGTGGTCTTCCTTTGGACCACCAGCTAGAGGAGGATCTTGCCCGTTTTCGTAAATGATTGAAGACCTTCCATCTTAAGCCATTGAGTTGTGTTTAAGGTGCTGAGATGGGTAGCAACTGGTGGGGTGTTGGGGATTTCATTCCAAATATTGTCGTGGTGTTCTGTTTTATTGTCTTTGTCCCTGATTGTATATGTAGATGTTCCATCCTTTGGTGTAAAGGGCATTATAAATAAACAGTGGTGGTGGTGGTGGTGGTGGTGGTGGTGGTGGTAATGATATCATCATCATCATCCAAGACAGTTTGTTGCCCAAGATGGAGACAACATTCCAACTGTGATACAGTATGATTTACTTTTGAGGACACATGCACTGGATCACATTGTGCATCTTTAAATGTCTTTTAGGCATTTACACCTGCTATTCTTAATCTGGAAGGATGTGCAGAAACATGGAATATTCAGAATATCTCCCAAGATGAGCCAGTCTGAGTTTTAAGATCCTTGAGGGAAGGCTTTCTCTCAGTCCTACCACCATCACAGGTGTGTTTGATGGGAACAGAGGAGAGATCCTTCTCAGTGGCTACTCACAGGCTGTGGAATTCCCACCTTCATGAAGCCTGGTTCACCCTGTCTCTGCAGGCATTGACATGAAAAAAAAAACCCCATGCCTTAGATTGTTAACTGGCTTGATCTTTCAACTGAGGAGTGCTCTAATTTTTTTGTCTATGTTTTAATATAATTCTTTATTTTTTTTAAAAAAAAAACTTTGTATCATGGCTTGTTTTAACTGTATTCTGTTTTTACTTATATCAAATGCTGCCTTTGGAGAGAGAGAGAGAGAGAGAGAGAGTTTTGTAAATGAGTGATTTCTCACTGAGGAATACATAAGTTGACCATCAGGTAGGCATTTATGGCTGCATCAGTTCCACAATTAGAGCAGGAGGACTAGAGTGCTTAGTTTCAGCAACCAATCTAAAAATGGTTTCTAAATCACTTTCAAGACCCTCATTCCTACAGCATGTGTTATCTTGGAAGAACTATGTTTGCTTTGCATGCAAAATGTGATAGAGACTAGGGCCATTTCTGCACTATCTTGTTATAGTGCTATTATTTCACTTTTAACATCCTGTGGAATTCTGGAGTTTACAGTGTTACTGAGGACAAAGAACTCTCTGGCTGAAAATTCTAAATGCCCCTCCCTAAACTTCAAACCCCAGGATTCCACGGGATGTTGAAAATGGAATAATAGCACTATAACAGTGTAGTGCAGAAATGGCCTAGGAGTATGTGGGATGCGCCTTCCCTTACCATGGGGTCATTCCGATAAGCTTCGGTACATCTGGACTTAAGAACAGGAAAGGGCTTCCAAGCCATTTTAAACCATGACACCTTTTTGTAAAAAACAAAAAATAACCATGTTTCTTCTGTAATATATACAAGTATAACTCTTGAGTGGAGTATGAGGTATTTCAGTCATTGCCTACGTATTCAGATACCTTGATGTTCTGCGTGATAGGCAGTAAATAACCCTTTTAAATATTCCAGTTTCAGTTTCCTTGAACTGGGCAGAAGGCTTGCTATGACTGTAAAAACAAAAGAAAAAGGAAAACCTCAAAAGGCTACCTTTATTGCTTCTATTTTAAATTCATGATATTAGTATGAATTCCCCTTTTGCAAAGGACAAAGTAATAAAGGGCAAATTAGAGATAAAAGAAGTAATTTGAAAGCATTGGCATACTCAGTACATCGTGCCATCCCTTTGTTCTCATGTGAAAGTCAACTTTAAAGTTTGAATCTAAACAGAGGATCATTTCAACATCCGTAGCAACTAAATTGTACATCCTAGAGCTATCACAAAGCAAAACATTTTGTGTAGGAGAACCAAATTAAACCAGTGTCACCAGATCAGATCCATCTCATGCTGACATTAATGACTGGAGCTCTAATACAACTACACTCTGATGAAATCTCAGTTAGGCTAAAATTGTCAATCCAGGTTGCAGAATTTCACTGCTTTGAAAAATACAGCAGATCACTTTGCATAATCTCAGATATAGAAGCAGACAAGACTGGACTTGTTGAACTTGTTCAATAATGCAGTCTCTATCCCTGCCCAGCCAAGTCACAAACTATAACTTAAACAGCCCCATGTATGGTCTTTCCAAAGTTGAAATGAAAGCATGGACAAGCTATCTTTTTCACTGAAAAGTTACTATGCTGGCTAGGGAAGCTGAAGTACAAAAGAGTTCAGAGGTTGATTATAATGGAATAAATAGACCTGTGGGTTCATTCAGAAGATGTTTCTTTATTCATATTTTAAACCTGAGCCACAGAACTGAAAAGCCCAGTAGCTCAGATGGGCGTACAGAGAGATGGGATAACATACATTTATTTAGTTAGTTAGATAGAGTTAGTTCTCTTTTATTATAGTTGTTTGATTTGATTTTTTTAAATTATCTGTTCTCTTGCCAGAGGGCTTAGATTATGGCATGGTCAGTAAGGATGAAGATAATAAGAAATAACTGAATAAACTATGTTAAATGTTATATGCTATATGGTTATAGAAGACAATAAGAACAGCCTCACTCAGTAAGAGAAGGGCTTCATTCAGTTTTCAGCAGTGGCCAACCAAATGCCTCTGGCAAACTCATAAGCTCATAAAGCAATAATGTTGTTCCGCCGTTGGGAGTGGCACACTCTCTTTCAGCAAAGAAAGTGTAGAAATAGGAGGAAAGAGGCAATCAGACTGAACCAAACAAGAGCAAGTGGTGGATCCTCTCCAAATCAGTATTGCTGAACATGTAGCAAGAGACATTCTTTGTTAGGAGGGCAGAACAAGTGGTTGTTCAGATTTAGATGGCCTGTAACTTCCATCAGCCTTGGCCAGCAGAACCCATGTGGGGAATGATGGGAGTTGGGATCCAACAGCATCTGAAGGGCTATGGATTCGCCTCTGATTCCATGTTCAAAGACAGAGGTTTGAGGGTTGCTCTTTTCCTGCATCCACTTCATTCTGGCTTAGCATCAATGAGCAACAGAAGATGTTTTATCAAAATTCTACACAGAGAATCTTACTGCTCTCTTTTCTTAATGCAGTCATTTTCTCATGCCTTTTGAAAGAGAGCTAGAAATGCATATTTCTTTAGGATTTCAAAGGAATAACAGGTTGAGTATGCTTCCCACACATGCAAAATCACTGATGCCCTTCCAGTATTTTCTCTGACAAGCATTTAAGGCATGAATTGTTCAGTGGTCACAGTACCACTTAAAGGGGAGGGGAAGCCCTTGTCATTCAGCAATTAGACCTTTGTACAACAGCTGACATTTTACATGTTTACATCTCAAAATGCCTGGTGCTGTTAAAATCAGGAGAACAATCTGGACAATAAATCATACTTTACCAGCTGAGACAAAACAGGAGCTGATCAAAAACTGCATGAGACTTGAACTCCCAGAAACTGGCAACCAATAAAGCAGGAGATTCACCACTGAATGAAAAAACATAAGCTGAAAGTTCACCATTGTGTGAATCTATCACTGCTTATACAGTGGTGATGACACATATGGGGAAAACTCTGAAAGAAATCCCAGTTTATGACAACAGAGCAGGGCAATGGAATATGGCAGGAGTGATGAACAGTCTATATTGCAAAAAGCATTTCCACATGAAATTAAAAAGCACCCTTGAATCTCCATTCTTATTGCCACGTGGGAGCATTCTCAGTGCAGAGCCACACAGCATCATCCTACCATGGATCAGTTATGGATGCTTTCCACATGTCATTGTATTTATTCTTCTGAAAGTAATTTTTCATCCAATGCACTTTTCTGGGAAGAAACTTTACAGAAAACTTCACAGTGAAAATGCACAAAATTACTTAATATCATAAATGGACATAAAGTCCAACTGTGTATACATCTACTCAGAAGTGAGTTAACTGGAGCTCCTTCACAGATAAAGGGCCAAAATAATCCAATTTGTTGCTGGGATTTACTCTGAGGTAAATATTATCCATTGGAACCCCAAACTATAATCACTGCACATTCTGTCAATGAATTCCACTCACTTCTCTTTTCAAGGATCAAAACTGTGGGTAATGTTGTTGTTTTTGTAAAGGATTTACATATTTCACTTTTGCCATCTGGTGGTAGCAGCTACAGTTGCAAACCAAGTCTGGCTGTGCCACCTTGTGGTTTCTTCTGGGAATTTTGGCAAGAATGCAAGACAATTACAAGGAGCACAATAAACTACTGAGGCAGTAAGAGTGGTAGGATTTTCAGTGTTTGACCAGCTTAGTTTTTAGGTGTAGAATTCAAAAGGAAACAAAACTGGGTGATGCTGAGAGTTACCTTTTTTATTTCACCCTGGATCAAAAGAAAGAGATTCTGTTTTTAAAAAGCAGACTATGATTTTAGGTCACTTTGTCCTAATAGAGCATCTCAAAAGCTGCACAAAAGGCAAAAGACCAGCAGGCTAAGTGTGAGATTTACCAAAAAAGCATTATGTGTTACTCCCATATGAGGAAGAAGAAGCTCTATTCAATTTCTTTCTTTTTGGCAGCTATTAAAGGCACAGGCACCCTGCCAGAAAAATATGGTATGCCTAGTTGTTGTTGAATGTCATGCTTTAAGATGGAGTTTTCATTCAAGGCTAGAAATTATGCAGCTGTCTGGATCTTGTTGGACTACAACTCCAGACCCTCCAACTGTTCAGTTTGGCAGGAACAGTCCCAATTAATCCTCTGTCATCCCATTTTTTCCCCAGCTGCATTTTAAATGTCCCTGTTTCTCTCTTCTCTTTTTGTTCCCCCCACTTTGTCCTCAGCTTATTCCAGTGGCTGCAAAAGTAGTTTTCACTCAATTAACTCAGCAGGGGGAAGAGGAGAGTGGGAGTGTACAGTTTTAATTCTGATGAAAATCCTAACCATTCATTTATTCATTAATTCCTTCACATAATTCCTACTCCCCACCCCCAACATAATTTTACATTATTCTCAAGGCAGCTGACAAAAGTAGTAAAAACCACATTAAAAGTCAATAAAAATATAAAATAATAAAACAAAGCAATGAAACAAACTGAACCAGCAGGGGTGTACCCCAACAGTTACTCAGATAAGCACTGATTTAAAACACTGACATTTATGGTTTTTGACTGCCATACAAAGGTTAGCAGTGACAGCACTAGGCAAACCTCTTTGGGGAGGGCATTTTGAAGGCACAGAGTAAAGATCTTTCCCTTCAGTTGCCACTTGCTACATTTCAGACAGTGGAAACATCTAGAGAAAAGTTTCAAATGAATTAAGCAGCTCAGTACAGGAGATGACAGTCAAAAAGTTATTTTATATATTCATTTTATACATTTCCAAGTGGCCTTTCAAGACTGCAGTCCTCATAGGGCAGTTTACAACAAGCATGGGATTTTCAGGGCTCTTTCACACTCCACCATTATAGCACTGTGGCTCCAATTGATTTACCAAGGTAACAGCCTACAGAATCCTAGCAGTTCCATTTCAGGGAGTTTGTTTATTTGTTTCATACCTGGTTTTCCTCCCAGAAGCCCCCAGCCAGCATGACTAATATCAATACAATTATGTGAATGCACACAATGCATCAACATGCATATATGCACCATTACAAATGGAGAAAGAATTCTGACCAAAGTGGGATTTCCAAAGAATACTCCCAGATACTGAAGTGCTGCCATATTGTGCCTGAGTTTGTTCATTAGTAGCTATAAGTGCTTTTAAAGTCTAAAAGCAAAAGGCAAGAACCCACCCAAGAAAACACAATTCCTGCTTCCTCCCACAAACCTGTCCATATCAAAAGTCCTCCCACTTCCAGCTACAGATATAACTGGACTGCAGTACTCATCACACTCCACTTTGGCTGTGCTGGCTATGACTTAAAGGAGTTGCCACACAAAGTCAGGCAGTCCCAAGCAAAAAGAGATGCCAGCACCAGACCATGATCACTGTCCAAAAAGACTTATAATGATAAACTCCAGAACTTTATGTGCTTTGACAATGGACCCTTGGTAAAACAGATCACCAAGAAAAGGGGCAACCAACTTATGGATTTCCAAATGTTGTTGCATTGCAACTTCCATCAACCTTGGATAGTATTTTTCATTATTTTTTTATTGTGCAAAAATCATACAAGAAGAAAAGGAAGAGAAAAACTAATAAAATAAAATATGATGATGCCTGAAAAAATCAAGTTAAAAAATTTACAGAGAGAGAATTCATTGAAATGTAACCAAATATCCAAATAGATACCTAAACTAAGTTGAGATCTCATGATGAAAGGTCATCAGTCTACTGAATAATAAAAGATGGGCATTTATTCTGCAAGATGTGCATTTTAACTACCAAAAGAACACAGCGAATGCTTTCCACTGACCTGTGAATAGTTCCAAGTGATAGCTGAATAGTTCAAACTATGTGCAATTCTGCAAATTTCAAAGAATGCTTCAATGTAATGTTACTGCAAGTAATAACCTCCCACCTGCAGCACTGGCATCAAAACAAGCTACAACTGGGCACAAATTATTTGAAGGATGTACAACAGAAATTTCACTGTCAGCAATTTGTTGGCTTGTTCAAATCTTTACTAAAGAGGTTCAAATCTTTACTAAAGAGCAAAATATTGTAGGTGGTACCAGGAATTGACAAAACAAGACCGAAAGAGTGTTGCTGGAATATTTTTCAAAAAGCCGTGAGAACTAACAAATCCTACAACTTCCTGGTCTGTTTGCCCCATTTGAAGGAGCCTTATGTCTTCTTTCACCTTTTTTTTTTTAAAGAACACTGAAGAACCATATAAAAAGGACAATGAAAGCATGTCCACTTGGGGAGAAGTGTTATAATAAATGTAATAAAATGGCACTCCATATTAATAGCAAAAAAAAGTTCATACATGTTTAATAGATGTGTGCAGAGATTCAGTGTTCATTGATCAAATTAATGAATAGACCACAGTGATGCATATAGAAAGATGAAAGTAAGAAGTAACATTTAGTCCATTAAGAAACCACTTAAGGTTCCAGGAGCCCAATGAGAACATCCGGCGGTGAGAGGGAAGTGATGAATCAAGCTTGAGTCATGACAATGAGTTAGATTTGGATTTCATCCTGGATGGACAAGAGATGGTATCGGAGGATGCAGCAGTAATCAAACGATATAGTGAACATGGCTGTGTGGTTTTGCAAATGTTTTTTTTTTCCCCATTTCAGGCCTTGTCTGGCAATTTAGCCAAAGTAAATGAGAAAAGGAAAGATAGCAAATGTTTTTTGTTAATTAGTTTTTCATTCTGAATTCTGATTGTGGTTATTGCTCACTTGTAATCCTGGACGACTACATCTTAGCTTTCATTTTTATTTTCTTTTTTGTTTTGTTTTACTGTAAGGTGCTTTGGTATTTTTTTTTTTTTTTTGAAACAAAGATGGAGTTTTTTGTGCAATAATAGTGAATTATCTTACCATCTCAAAGCTGGAACGATGTAGCTAAAATATGTGCTATATAGGTATTGAAAGCAATGTCTTGGATACAGAAAGGCAGTGCAATCCTAAATCAGAGGCATTTCCGCACTAGCCTGTTATAGCACAATGATTCCACTTTCAACATCCTCTGGAATCCTGGGGTTTGCAGTTTCAGGAGGGGCCAGCCAGCCCCTCCCGAAACTGCAAACCCCAGGATTCCAGAGGATGTTGAAAGTGGAATCATCACGCTATAACAGGCTAGTGCGAAAATGGCCAGAGATGCATTGACTGTAGCATTTTCAGTAGCAGGCAAACTCCCCTTTTCCCAATGGAAACCTCTTCTGTTGGCTGATCTCTGTCTTTCAGCTACAAACTGCTAACAGAAGAGCCCCAAAACGGAAAGACAAGGGGTGGGATGGGGGACAAGCTCAGCTATGCTAAACCCAGATCTTCTGCAGTGCAGGGACATAGCCATAATACCAGCGCAAAGTGACTCCTAAGCAATTTCCAACAGCCCCTAGGCTGGGAGGAGTTTAGATTCAGCAAAAATTCAGCTGGCCTACTCTCAGTTCACCGGTCTCTCCGCCCTCATGACCAGTTGAGGACTGTGCTCTAAGCAAGTGTAGTAGAAACCAGAAGATCATTGTACATTGGATATAGATGATATGAATTAATTGTTCTATTGTATTAGTCTTCTTGTTATGCTAACTTTCTTAGTTTAGTTCTCCCAGGGAACTTTGTGGCTAAGTTGTGGCTTTCATTTTTGTCATATTTATATAAACTTGGCGTCTGGCCATATTTGTCATTAATCCATGTTTGGCACAGTCTTGGAACACAGAGAGGAATTGAACCAAGCATCTGCTAGAGATAGAGCCCTAAACTTAGCTGTAAAAGTATATAGGTAGTTAGAATGCACATTATTAATCAGTTCATAGAGAAAAAGAGCTTAAACACAAGTGTTATTACACAGCATGAACTGGAGTGAGTGCAGAAGCATAGCTTGTGAGTGGTAGCCTATAAAAATCCCTGCAGAACTGGCCCATGGGAGCTCAGCACAGACCAGGGGGGATTGCAAATGTGCTATGCATCATTGGCCTGGAGTATCTCCTCTGTTGCTTCTCTGGGCTCCCAGCAGCTAGTTGGAGAAGTGAGCTGTTCTGTTGCTTGTTTTTAGTGTGTGTGGGGAGGTGTTTAACATTTGTAATTTTATCTGCTATCTAATAAATCTGCTACTCTTTTTCATCCCCTGGTGTGTTTTTTTGCCTCTACATCCTAAAAGAATAAGCCTGAATTGGCAACACAGGTATTTCTACTTAGGTCTCATTGAAATTTATGCCTACAATCTTTTTAATTTCAATGGGAGTCAGATGCAGCCCTGAGTGTATTTTCTCATAAGTTCCAATTCCACTTAGTTGGACTTACTGTTAGGTATAGAGTTTCTAGATCTCATGGATACTCTTCTTCTAGTTCTGAATAGGAGGGAGAAGAGAAGAATCTCGTGGTGGGAATGCTGGTTTGAAAAATGTGTATATACATATTTTCCTCCTTTATTAGACTTGATGTTCATTTGTGGGGTTTTTTGTTTGTTTGTTTGTTTGTTTGGTCAGCATACTCTATGCAGCTGCAGCTGTGCTTTAATGTGTCATACTTAATGACATTACCAGAGGCCACTCCTTATAACATTACCCTTGAAAAATTTCCAGGGCTCTGGCTGTCAGATAAGGGCCCTGGAATTTCAGGGTCTGGGGTAGTTCTGTCCTGACAAATCAACTTATGTAAGTGTGTACTGTTGGAAAGAGGCCTACAGCCTGTAAGTCTTCGGATTAATTGTAGTGCGGTAGCATAAAGGGAGAGATCAGCTGATGGAGAGGAGAGTGAGTGAGTGAGCAATGTGAGAGTACAGAGGAAGAGAAAATAATGGGATATCATGAAGTGGAGATGCTACACCAAAAGGTGGGGGACCTTGAGGTCCGCCAGCAGTGCCAGCGTCTCCTTAGAAAGATGGGGAATTATAGCTCAAGGAGGCCTGTAAGAGGGGGGTAACCTCGGGACCTTTTCATCTGTGTATGTCAGTACTAACTGTATGGCACCAGTTGAGAGTTAAAAGAATGTCTTTATTCACACACATGCACACACACACACACACATGCAATCAAACAATCTCACAAACCACACAAGGCTATTGAAGGTAAAGAAGAGAAAGATCGGATAGCTAGAATTTTGGGGTGAGGTGGATGATAATTGTCTTATCTCAATCCCAGCCACACTTCTGATAATTCAAACAAAACAAACTGAATGGCTCCCAGCTCATTACTTACTTTTATTCAGTAAGCACAAGGTCAAAAATAAAGTCCAAAAGAATTCAAAGGCAAGAGAGTCCAAAGTCAGTCAGGGTAATCCAGAGTCAGGCATAGAGTTCAGCAAGGCAAACAGAGAGGTCAGATAAGCTCTAACAATTCCTGGAAGGGAAGGGCAGCAGCTATATAAGTCAGCCACCTAACACAGCTGTTGCCTGACTAATTGTTGGTGGTTATAAATGCTCTGGGATTGATGTAGGCTCTCTCTTTGTTGTCTACACTCAGCATAGGTAGGTACTGGTAAGTTATCTTCTGTGTCTGAAGAGGCAGGACTCTCTGCTGGAGATGGCATCACCCCCTGTTCTGTTTGTGGCACTGTAACCTCTTCCTGTATGGCAGGTCCTGACATGCCTCCTGTTTCAGCCTCTGGAATATCCCTCGCTTCAGACTATGAGTCACAGTCCATGTTCCAGAAGCGGGGCATGACAATAATTATCATTCCAGAAGCAGAAGAGGATCAAGGTGAGGTGTCTCAAACTGGAGTGGTAGTGGTTCTGAGAGCAGTACAAGAAACAGGAATCTGGGGGTCCTCACATAGTATAACTTGCCAACATGTGTCCAAAGTACTAGCAAACAGCTGGGCTTAGGGTTTAAATACTCTTTTTCTGCCTTGAAGGGGAACATGTTAATTGCTCTATGGCAGAGCTGACAAAAAGGGGCCTGGAAGGTTTTGTTTGTCTTTGTGGCAGGTGACAAATCATTGTGGAGGAAGGCTGCTTTTCTTGCTTTCTTTTTTGAGGTGGGGGTGGGAGTGCAGAGATGCCTCATTTTTCAAGTTTCTCTGAAGCATTCTGAAATAGAACTAGTGCAGATGCATCTTAGTGATCACGACAAAACATTTCTGGAATATATATGTATATGTATGTATGTGTGTGTATATATATATATATACCTTATATATATATTCCAGAAATATTTCATCATGTATCTAGAAACCAAAAATTAAAATAAACACAAAAACATTAAGCCAAGGTGTTATGTTATGCAATCTCCTGCTTTGGATCTTATGGATGAGATGCATCAGTTAGAAATGCTTCAAAAGCAGAGCATACTGCCAGATGGTTTTACTAGATACCTAGAAAATGTGTTCTTTGTCTTTAACTAGATATTTTGTGGGAAGAGTCTAGAAAAATAGTATGTCCAGTCTCTGTGCACAGGTCCCTTACAACAAGAGTCAATGCAATACAGAAAGCTGCCTTATAATGAGTTTGACTAGTCCAGTATTGTTAAGACTGAATGGCAGGAGTCTTTCTAGTCCTAACAGGAGATGCCTGGTATTGGATGTGGGACTGATGTCATGCAAAGCATAAGCTCTACTAGCAAGCTATGACAGAGATTAATAAGACATTGCTGATCTATATGACACTGTCATACACCAAGACCAAGAGAAAGGGCCAGCTTATTTTCTACACCACAGCCAAGGGATATGGAGGAAGTAGAATTTCTTTGCTACTTTCAGACTATGGGTAGATGTACTTAGTGGCATAGTGCATTGAGTGCTGAACTAGGACTCCAGGAGATGAGAGTTCAAGCCCATGTGCAGCCATGGAATCCGATTAGGTAACCATAGGCAAGTCATAGGTGATTTTCGCATGCAGTTTCTTATGCGAGAGGGCCCCTTGAGTGTCACGTAAACGGGAGGAACGGTCTGTACAATGCACTCCGGTTTACATGACGCTCAAGAGCCTAATGCGGACTGCGGACACATTTTTTTTATTTTCGGCTTCAAGTCGAAAATGCTGCGTGGTCGCGCAAGGCTCCCAGGGCCCTCGTGCACTTACCTGCCCTGCAGTGCGTCGGACGAGCGGGCCAGTCGCGCTTCCTCCCCCAGCGCAGCCTACAACTCCCAGGCTGCACTGTGGAAGGAAGGGGCGGGGCGCTCACGCGACAGTCACGCGACCAGGAAGCCAGCTGCGGGAGAACGGAGGAGTGATGTGAGTGCCTCGCACAAGAGGCTGTGTGAACGGCACCCCCCACCTCCGCGAGCAGGTAATGTGCGGAAAGGGCGATACTATCTGAGGCCATTTTCTCACTATGCTGTTATAGTGCTATTATTCTACCTTCAACATCCTGTGGAATCCTGAGGTTTGCAATTTAAGGAGAGGCATTTAGAATTCTCAGCCAGAGAGCTCTTTGGCCTCAGTAAACTACAAATCCCAGAATTCCACAGGATGTTGAAAGTGCAATAATAGCACTATAACAGTGTGGTGCAGCAAGACCTTCAGACTCAGGTCCTTTTCGCACAGCATTTTCCATGTGAAAGAGGGCTTGGAGTGTTGTGCGATTGTGAGGAGCAATCTGCACGACGTACTCACAATCACGCGATGCTCCAGGGGCCAGCAGACGCCGATCGCACCCCTTTTCATTTTCGGCTAGAAGCGCATTGCTCCCAGGCCCCGCACGCACTTACCTGGTGTGTAGAGCCTCCGGAACCTCACCGGTCACACTTCCTGTCCCAGCACAGCCTGGGAAGGTCCCAGGCTGTACTGTGGAAGGAAGAGGCGGGGCTCTCACACAAGCAGGCAGCTTGTGTGTGGCCGAAGGACCCCAGATGCGAGAGCCTCTCGCTGGAGGCTGCTCGCGCAATCCCCGCACCCCAGGACTGGAAAAAGATAAGGTGCGGAAAGAGCCTCAGAGGAAGGAATTGGCAAACCCCCTCTGAACAAGAAAAGCACTTGGATAAGTTCACCTCAGGGTTGCTACAAATTAGCAACAACATGAAAGCATGCAATAACAACTTCCTTACATGGTTTATGAAAGAGAAGATATAGATTTTTCCAGACTGTACCACATTACATTAGCAAATTCTGAATATTCAAGTAGAATGTCCTCAGGATCAACCTAAGGCCTTTTTGCAACCACAGGAGAAAAGATGGTATCTTCATTCAACACACCAAGACCAGAGTGGAAGCAGAATTTAATTTCTAATGTTCTGATGGAACAGTTATCCACTGTGTCTGAGGGCTGTCAATTAGCCATGGGGATATATGGCAAGGCAAACTGTGTACTGTCCAGAGCTCTGTCTCACAACAGAGGCACGTGGCTGCCTCATTATGCCTAAACTCATCTTAAGTGTTGGTAAAGAAGACACAAGACATACAGTAGAAAATTTATTATCCCTGGTAAAAACTGATGGCACTGAAAAATAGGGAAAAGAGTTAACTTAGGCCTGAAAACTCCCAAAGTGCCTGTCCATTTTTACAAACCACAGATCACAAACAAGAAATTCCATTTTATGTAAATATATAATGAATAAGCTCACTAGGTACATATTTTTTAAATTTATTTTTCTCCTTTCTAGGATGTGGGAGGAAATTCTCATTGTGTTTTATTGTTCCTTTCCAACAGCCCACTTCTGCTCTCCAGCAGGGATCAAGATAGCTGGTTCATAATAGGAAGTGCTATATTATGAAACCTTTTTCATTCTTATCCCTGCTGTTCGCTGGAAAGCTCCAACGTGTTTGCACAATGATCATAATGTGTATTTGTTAATGGAGGCACACACAGAAAATGCATGCTCTGATAAGACATTGGCCTTTGAATAAATGCTGGTCAAATGGCTATGCTCCAAGATATAATTTGAAGAATAAAAAAAAACTGCTCAAACTCATTGCTCCCAAGCTAAAGTGGCACCCCAATACACACATACTTTACTTATTATGCTTTTTAAATTGTGACATTTGAACATGGACAGACATTAATACTTGTGTCATCTGACTGTTTGATCCTAGAAATGTGTCAAAGCTAAGGCAAACGCATTTAACAACAACAACAACAATATAATGGGTGTATGTGTGTGTGTGTCTGTCTTTCTGTCTATGGCAACCATGATCCATTTAGAAAAAAATGTATTTTTTTTCCTTTTTATTCAAGCAGGTTTCAGTGTTGAGTTTGAACACAAAATTCAAAATGGCAGTGCAAATAGGGAGCCAGTAGTAACTCCTCAGGAAAATCTGTATACATCTTTAAAATTCACAGTGTTTTGGGTTATCAATTCACAGTGTTTGGGTTATCACTGGCTAAGATAGAGGCCATTTCCACACTACACTGTTACAGTGCTATTATTCCACTTTCAACCTCCTGTGGAATTCTGGGGTTTTTAGTTTACTGAGGCCAAAGAGCTCTCTGGCTGAGAACTCTAAATGCCCCTCCCTGAACGGCAAATCCCAGGATTCCATAGGATGTTGATAGTGGAATAATAACACTACAACCCTTTTTGCACCTTGCTTTTGTCGCAGCGGTGGGGGGTGGTGCTTGCGCGAGCAGCTGTTTGCGCGAGCTGCTCACGGCAGCCCTTCTGCCTCCCGCAGCTGTTTGCCAGTCACACGAATGTCGCGCGAACGCCCCACCCCTTCCTTCCGCAGCACAGCCTGGGAGCTGTAGGCTGCGCTGGGGGAGGAAGCATGACCGGCCTGCTCATCTGACGCACCGCACGGCAGGTAAGTGCATGAGGTCCCCGGGGAGCATTGCGTGACCACGCAGTATTTTCAGCTCCCAGCCGGAAATAATAAAATGCGTGCGCGTCCCGCTTTAGGCTCATGAGCGTCGTGTGAATGGGAGTGCGTCGTACAGACTGACGCTCCCATTCACGCGATGCTCAAGGGGCCCTCTTGCAACAGAAACTGTGTGCGAAAAGGGCCTACAACAGTATAATGCAGAAATGGCCCTGAGACACTACTATTAAGATTCCTAAGTTGAGGAAATAAGTTGAGAAAACAAAAGAAGGCATTATTGTTAAGATTCCTGTAGGGCTTTTATTAGGGAGGGAGAAAACAGAAAAGTATTCTCCAACATACTGCCAGTAAGATTCCTGAGGTTAAAAGGGCAGAAGCAAGAAAACAAAAAGATCCATGGTCTGTATCCAGGCAGTGCCTAGTACATGTCAACTAGCGTTTTAGTTAGTCAAATTGCAAACCATTTGCAAGTAAGCAATCAAAAAGATGTTTTCATTTCATGTGATATCCATCTATGGTATACAGTTATTTTTAAATGTGAAATGTAGAACTTGGAAAAGTTACCCTTTGGGGTACCACTCCCAGAATCCCCCAGCTTGCATTTTTTTAAAACAAACAAACAAACAAACAAACTATATCCCACTTTTTTTTTAACGCTTAAATGCCCTAAAGTGACCAGATCGTATCTGATCTTTGAAGCTAAGAAGGGTAAACCATAGGTAGTAGTTGGATGGGAACTGAATACCAGGTCCTATAGGCTATATTTCAGAGAAAAGAACAGGCAAAACCAGCTGTGAGTATTCCTTGACTAAGAAAACCTTACAGAATTTATGAGGTCACCATAAGCTGACAGGTGACTTGAAGGCGCGTATACACAGGCATACACATCCCACTTTTCTCCTACTGTTACCCTGTAAGTTGGGGGTCCCGGGAGAGGCACCCAAATTACCAAATAAAAGCACAAATTGGGGGAATTAAGCTTGAGCACTCTCTTAAGCTAACGAGAGGCAGGGTAATGGCAGCTAGGATCTTTTACCCTATGTCTACAGCTTCAGATCAGAGAGCGTAGCCAGACAAGTTTAAAAGTAACAAAAATAACAGTTTTATTGAGAGATAAACAGCAAATAAGACAACACACACACTAGCTAACTTGGAAATAGAAATGGAGAGCTTTGGGGATGGGCTAATACGACATCTGGTCTCGCAGTCCTGGAGAGAAAGACGGGGTTCCAGGAGGGGAGGCAGACTCAGTTATTGGGAGCAGAGGGGAAAACTTCACTGGACAGAGCAGCAGCAAGGCTGGATGGAAGTCCAGGGTGATCCAAGCGAGTGATCCAAGGAAGTCCCAAAAGTGGGGACTTTTTATAGGGTGGATTTTGCCTACAGGCTATGTTATGCTCGGTGAGAACAAAGGAAATTTGGAGCTGGACAAAGGATTTGGAAAAGGTCAGGTTTTGCATGATTAGCTTTGCACTTAACAACAATAGCGTGGCCAGTACCCTGATGGCCTGACGTAAAGAAATGGCTTGGCTCTTGGCTGTGCGGCTTTGTGTATGCGTGCCGAGCAAAACCGGTTTGCAGGGAGGTTTTTCCCTAAAGCAACGGAGAAGCTTAAGTTGCCTGCCTGAATGAGGTCTTGGAATGTACAACCATTAACGGCCGCGCCCTTATGTGCTTGTCCGGCGGACCTCTGCAAACATGTGGAGTAGGGTGGCAGAGAAAGGTCAAGCAAAGGCCAAATTATTTGATATCAAAGTGATATCTAGTGCTCTTACCTGACATATCATAACCTTCGTAACACTACAACTGGCCTCCAAGCCTTTGCCAGAGAGATTATTGGAGTTATAGTAAAAAAAAAAAATCAAATGTTGACACAATGTGAATGCGGATTTTATGCATTTTACGGCAGTCGTAGAAGCTTGATGAAAAAGGAGAAGGAGTAAAAGGAAGAAGAGGTGTTCTCTTTCCTGCTGAAACAAAAACATTGTTGTATGTTGTTTCTCCTTGACAGGAGACATCTGTTTGATGCTGCTGCTCCTAGATTTTCTCCACATTGTACCACTTCATGACTTTGAAAAACTTAGAAAAGGAATAGACACACACACACGCCTGTCTGCACACATATGGTTCCACCATACCTCATTATGGTTCTTACCTCATTAATAACAAATTTTGTTTCATGGCTGAAAACAATGGTCACATAAATGGTTTGACATTACTTTGGGTTTTCCATGGACTCTGTTTTGAAAAGATGCATTGTTAACTCTAAACATTCAGGCAATAGTAATGTTTATTCAGCAAATGTCAGCTACACATGAAGGATAGTGTTGTTTTTCAATGAGGTAAACATTTTTGAACTTTCAAGTATAATGAACACACTATTTAAAATGTGGGAGGGGCATAGAAATAGAAATCTTAATAAAATGCTGTGAATTTGGATATAAAAACTAGTATTTGTAATTTAAATGCTTCTAGTAAGAGCTGCTACAAAATCTGATTTATAAGGACTCAGATAAATAAAGTAAAACATGTTTTGGCTGCAGTCTTATGCCCATGTACCAGTGACTAAGTCTCATTTAATCCAATAGTACATAGGGCCTTTTCACGCTACATAGCGTGTATGTGGGTAGGTACACCTGCAGCAAGTGCAAGTGGGTTGCCCTGTTGGAAGAGAAGGTCCAGCAACTTGAGGCCTATGTATCACTCATGGCCCATGTATCATTAGGAAGCTTGAGGTTTTCTTGGACAGAGCAGAGCAAACTGTTCTGGAGGAAGAACACGTAGGGAATGTCTCCGAGAAAATCAGTCCCCAAACCCAGAGGTAGACATTTGGAGGAGTGTGACACATACAAACAGAAGAAGTAGGGATCTATTTGTAGCTCTTTTTCCTATAAGTGAGGAAGATGGACAGGAGCAGGAGCAACAACAACGTCAGCCATCAGAGAACATGCAGGGAACCCTGGAATATTCACCACAAGGATTGGCCCCTGCCAATCTCCAAAGGAGGTATATGGTAGTGGCAGGCCAACACGCCCAACACATATGTCTCCAACGAGAAATGCAGTGACTCACACGTCAGCAGGAAGAATGGACTTCACACACACAGGGTGGGTGACACCTGGCTGGGAAGCATGGCGTGTGAAAGGCACCCCCGGGACTTAGCAGTCCACAGGCTGGAAGGAATGCCATACTGTGTGCAATGCGGCAGCTGAAAAGGCCACTGAGAATCTGGACAGGACCTATGTGACTGTACTGTACAGACCAAGAAATGTAGTGCCACCACTTCATTCTGCTGTGAGGAGACTTCACCTGGAATATCGTGTGCAGTTCCAGGCACCACAAAGCAATAACGATAGTGAACACACCGGAATGTGTCTAGAGCTGGGAGACCAAAAGAATGAAAGGCCCGGAAAACCATGGAGCCCTGAGAGGAAAGTGTCAGGAAGGTGGGGATGTCTAGCCCAATGGAAATCAGGTTGACAGCAGACAGGAGAACCATGCTGTCAGATTTGAGAGGACATCACGGTGAACACGGAGCTAACCCTTTTCCTGCTGCTGCAGAGACCTGGACATAGCACAATAGGGCCAAATGTCAGGCAAACAGATTGCACCCAAAGATCAGGGAGAATCCCTGGAGGGCACACCCTTCTGATGGTGCAATGTGCTGCCTCCCAATGTGTGGGCTCACCTCCCTTCCTGAGAGGTGGGCAAACAGAAGCTGGATGGTCCTCCATCAGGAGTCTTCCTGCATGGCAGGGGTTGGACTCCATGGCCATTGTGGACCCTCCCAGCTCTAGGATGCTAAATCCCATGACTCTGTGATTTCAGCCCACTCTTCCCAGCCCACCAGACAGCAGCGGATTGGTGGAATCTTCCCTGTTGGTTGAGACGGCAGCAGCGATGGAGCTGGCTGCTTGGGTGGAGATGGTGGTGGCTGCCGCCAGGATGGCTCCTCTTGCTCGCCGCCACTGCTGTGCCCTCCAGGCCTGGACAGCAGTGATGTTTATATAGAGCTGCATGGCCTGTGTCCTAAGGAACTCCATCTGCTCAGGCTCCATTGCAGGTCATGGGAGTGGTGGAGACAGCTACACCTCGAGCCGGGTCACAGCTGCGATCTGTCCTGTCAGTCCCCGCCTTTTCTGGTGCAGCCTGTTACGGGGGGGCTCCTGCTATCAGCCTGCCCTTGAGGCTGACACGAGCGCCTGTTGGCAGGATCTATCGTGCTAACATTAGCACGATAGCTGGCAAAGTAATAATAATTTTAAAAAAACACCGACCAACCAGGGGTGGCGGGGTGGGGACAGGATGGAACCTGGGTGTGGCCCAGGATGCCAAGGTGCAGAAAAGGCACTAGGAATGAGCCAGTGCTATCTCGCAAATGCCCTGGTGCATGTGGAATGCAATAGGCTCCATACTGGGTCTATTGCAATATCGGTAATATCGTGATGGCAGCGGGTTGTCACGCTATTAAGGTAAGGTGTGGAAAGAGCCATAGAGTTTATTACGTTGAAACATATACTTGAGAACATTGTTTAATGGAAGCCAGTCCTTTCTTAACACTGCATACAGTTTGTTGAATTTTGTGATTTGAGTTAAATCTTTATCTTGAATTGATGTCTTTCTCCAGCTGAACTTGTAATGGAACAGGTGAAGCAAAGTAGAATGCCCCACTGATGGTTTGCACTGCTGAAGTATGTTTGCATCCTTCTCAGATTGCTGGAACAACTGAAACAAAGCTATACAAAGTGTGAAGGCCTCCACCTGAATGAACACAGCTAGCCTCGGTCCCATTGAAGTCCCTCGGTATTGACCAATTGTTCACAATGAATAGCAATGTTCGCTCACAGAAGAGGACTGTGTGCCATCTGGAAACACAGCCCTCAGAATCCACAGTTGTTTTTTGAGACTTTGCATCCCATATGGCAAGAGACAGCAGTGTCAACACTCACTTATATCTAGAGGTCAATAGGTTGCTGCTTCAGAGTACTCAGCATGGAGGCAGCCAGCAGTCAACACAGTTTAAAAGCCGAGCAATTCTGTTGAAGCAGAGAATCAAGTACACCAGCTTTTCAAAGTTGGTCTTTGTTAGAGTGTTTCTCGTTTCCATGGGATTATGGAACAATTCAGATAATCTTTCTTTCTCCCACTCACCAACATACAATCAATGTGCTTTGCTCGTTTTCAATCTCAGGCTTACCCATCCAATATATTCTATTCCATACTGGGTTGATTGTTTGTTTGTTTGTTTGTTTTAATATCCAGCACAGAGATTGTTACCTCAGAATCATGGTGGGATTAGGTGCTTCCATTCTCTTTCCATTTACTTTTACTATGAGATACATTTTTGAGCTGTTGAGTTTGTTTATTCTGTTTAACAAGTAAGAACATAAATACTTATCACCACCCATTGTATCTGATTGGCACAGGATGTTGCTTCAATTAAGCATGCATTTTTTAAAAAAATTAGACCTGAGTTCTTGTCCTTTGAAAAGAATTTTCCGCATAAGCCAAGTTTTGTCAGATACTGTTTTATAATCAGACAGTATGTATACGCATTTCTTCTGACTTATTTGTTTCACCGTATGCATCTATGTATGACTAAATTGTATTCTGCACAATTTAAATTATCTTCTTTTGTATTAACAATGCAGGCCGCACAGTCCTTGGGTATTACTTGCTTCATGTTTATATTGGGAAGAAGTATTGGCATTAATATACCACCAATAAATTGTCTAAAAACACATGCAGCAATTACTTTTAAAGTATAATTAATTATTCCTCAGGTACTATTTTGACATCACTTGCAATTCTTTCACAAATAGTAAGAACTGATATAAAGACCATTTCCTTCCTACACTGTTACAATGCCATTATTCCACTTTCAACATCCTATGGGATCCTGGGGTTTGCAGTTTAGGGAAAGGTGTTTAGGATTCTTAGCCTGAGAGCTCTTTGGCTTCAGTAAACTACAAACTCCAGAATTCCACAGGATGTTGAAAGTGGAATAATAGCACTGTAACAGTGTAGGGCAGAAATGGCCAAAATCTAGTATTTGTATACAGTCCTCTCTCCGGGTTTATGGATTTCACCTTTGCTAATTGGATTATTGGGGAGGCGCCTGCTTGCCTTCCCCCATTTTCCCCTCCCATTCCCCTGTCTTTTGCCCGAGTGCATGTGTCTTCTTTACGTAGACCTGGGCAAAAGGCAAGCTAATGGCAGGGGGCAGCCCTGTGCACATGCCTTCTCTGGTTGTGTTGCTGCCCCCTCCCATTTGCTTGCCTATCTTCCAGGCACCCAGAAGGCAGTATACCCACCCAAAAAACAACTGAACTGGGGGGAAGGCACATGCGCATGCCTTCTCCAGGCACATAGTTGCCCCCTCCCAGTCACTCGCCTTTTACCCAAGTATCTGGAAGACAGTGCACCTGGGTGAAACACAAGTAAATGGCTAGGGAAGTCACACACACATGCCTTCTCTGGGCATATGGCTGCCCCCACTTTCACTTGTCTATTGTCTATTACCAAATTTTTAGTATCTGCATGTCTTCAGTATTATGCATCCTTACCTGGAAGTAAGAGCCACTGACCATAGTGCCTCATGCTTCTAACTGCACCGGTTCTGCATAGATTGAGCTTTAATAAAAGATCTTCTGCCAAAATGTAGCCATAATCTTAATCAAAGTGCTAAGACCCTTGCAAAGAAATGTTACCATTTAAAAAGCTGAATAGAATAGAAAATCAGAGTTCCAACTCTTCTTTTCAGGAAGTTGCCTTCTGTGTGTAGACGGCTATGGAACAAGTGGCAAAAGAGGACTGTGTCTACATGTTCCTCCTCCTTACATATGTATTTGTTTTAATTTTGTTTTTAATTTGTTTTAGTAATTAATGTTTTTTAAGGGGATAGAAGGGTTGGTGGGTGGGAAGGATGGGGTACGTTTTAATGTATTTATATATTCTGTAATGCCGCCTTGATCCATTGGGAGAGGCGGGATAAAAATAAATATTATTATTATTATTATTATTATTATTATTATTATTATTATTCAACGTTTGAACTGAACAGCTGAAGACACCTACAATCTGCTAACATTCTGTGACTGCTCATCATTCTCAGGCCTCATCAAGCTATGATGTGCCTCCTACAAGTTTTTTAAATTCTTCAAACATTACAATCTCACCAATGCCTTCTCCCCACCTTGTGACTATAGTGTAACTTGACTACATAAGGATCAGCCCTCAAAAAATAAAATCATGTAACACATGATGTATCACTTAATGACAACATATCATTATTTTAAAGGAGGAGGAAGAAGAAGAGGAAAAGGAGAAGGAGACTCCAAACAGAATTGATTAAAATACGTGAATGTCCTCAAATACAGTTACTACTTCCAATCAGCACAAATACTCTGAATGAACTGCTGAATGACAAGTCAACACTCACATAAATCCTATTGATTCAATTGGTCTACTCAGCACATGCGTGTAGGCTGACATGATTATGAATGGGCAATACCCCCCTGCCCAATATGAGCAGTAATTTCAACCTACCTTTGCATTTCTGTATGGTCTCTAGTGAAAATACTTTTGGGGATGGAGTGAGGTACAATATTCTTCCATTTTGAAAGCTAACTAAAAGTATGATTGGTAAATTAGTATTGATACTGTTGCTATTAGTCATCCTTAAAAAAAATCATAATCTACGAAATCATAAACTACAGAACATTTTTCTTTTTGGAATGGGAATAAAAACTGCAGCATAAGAATAGTGATTAAACATCAGGAACAATATTATACAGGCATGTTCTTTATTAGCATTATTAAAGATACAGTCTAGCACATAATTCATTCTTAATTACTTCCTGGCAATTGATCATAATTACTGAAGTTACAAGTCCATATATAATATGCAGAAAGTTACAGCTTCTTCATTACCTTTTTTTTTTTGCAAACTAGACATATCCTTTCATCCGTTTCCCTTCTGCATCATACTCTGCCCTTATAGTTCACAAGACAATGACATAATGAATAAAGGTAAGAAATAGTTACTCCAGACTGTAGTCTCAGAAAAGGATGAACAATGATTTGTCATTGTAACTGTCATTCAAAGACAAACAATTGCTTTTAGCAAGCTGCTAAAAGCTTGTGAAGATCCTAATGAGTGACCTGCTGATTTTTAAAATGTTGTAATTACTTATACTGGGAGGATCTCACAGCAGTATAAACTCTCTCCAATATGTCTTAGTATAAGAGTAGAATGTGGAATCCAATTGCACACATTCAAAAATGGTTCACCAGTAATGCTGAGGCTAAGGTTTAAAAAGAGAGTAGCAAGCTAACAATACAGTGGTGCAAATTACTGGGGCCCTTTTCGCACAGCACTTGCCATGCAAAAGGCCCCCTCAAGCGTCGCTTGACTGCGAGGAGCGATCCACACGATGCAATCTCAATTGCATGATGCTCCTGGGTCTGGCAGGTGTCAATCACGCACTTTTTCATTTTTGGCTGTGAGCCGAAAATGGTGCACGATCGCACATCGCTCTGAGGCCCTGCACACACTTGCCATGCGTGCGGAGCTATGGAGCCTTGGCGCTCGCGCTTCCTGCTCCCAGCGCAGCCTGGGAAACTCCCAGGCTGCACTGTGGAAGGAAGAGGAGGGGCTCTCACTCGAGCAGACAGCAGCTGTGGAGCTGAAGGAACCAGGACTCAAGAGCCTCTTGTTAGAGGCTGCTTGCATGATCCTCGCACCCAAGTGCTGAAAACAGGTAAGCTACAGAAAGGGCCTGGGATGTAACTATTGTTATTGTCTGTTTGTTTGCTGTTTGTAGTTTACAATCATCAAAATGTAGCCCCTTCCACAAAGATTCCAATGTAAGCATCCTTTGTAACTGATGTCTACGTTTTGGTAATAACACTTCCTGTTTTCAAGGTACCCAGTAAGTCTTGTTGATTTACTCTTCACAACATCCCTATGTAAATGAAATGGGTAAATAGCAAGAGATCAGCCTATTCAGCCAAGTTATTACTGGCAACAATGTAATAAGAATTTAAAGGACATTAGGTTCAGGTTTCACACAAACACTGCCATTGTATGACCATCTCTTTTCTCTCTAAAAATATTCTAGCAATTACAACTCAGATCTTTATCTCAGATTAATTGCACAAAATCAAAATCATTGTGAGTATAAGCCTAAATGCATACATCAAGGCAGTTGGAAGGCTGCTTGTTTGCAAATATGGTGGTGATCCTTCATGATGCTTTTGATGATGTACTTTAAAACTAGAGTCCATCACCGTGAAATTACATTTCAAATCAACAGGACAAGACCTACACATAGCCTAAGTAAGCAGCTGTTTAGGATAGGATAGATAAACTCTGGGGCACAAAGCAGTCCCTCCCCATGTTTTGTAGCCCTTGGCCCTACTAGACTCCTTTTTTTCTGGCAGAGAGAGGTGGGGGAAAATTTCTTCTTCTAGAAATCTTCAGAGGTGACAATTCAACTTTTAAAGAGATTCCAGGGACCTCCGTATTGCTTAATATTTTTTAAAGACTGTTTTTCAAAACCAGAGGTGGACTTCCTGTCACCTCCTTTTGCAGAAGGATATTTAGCAGTCTGCACATCCCTGTGAGGACCCTAGGAACAGAAATTTGCCCTCTGGATCCAGTGCAATTGTCCACCCCTAGTTTACGGTCTCTGAATGCAAAAGGAGATCAAATCAAAGTTATCTTATACATAACTTTCAGAATAATGCATTTTTGTTTTTGTTTTTAAAATCCTAATGGTCCTCTAAAATCTGATATTGTTTAGAGCAGTAGTGTGCAAAGTGCAGCTGTGGGGCTATGTGGGGTCCCCAAGCCTGTTTTTTGGTCTTCAACCCCTCCAGGCTCCCTGGGCTGCCCTTCTGCCAAAAAAAGAGGGGGCAAACACCTTCCCCAGCAAACTCTATGAACACCTTCTCCCCTGTTAAACAGGTTGCAACATCCGTTTCATTATTTAACATAAAAGATGCCTATGTTTTAAAACAGGAAATGGACTTCTGGACTTTCCTGGGGAGGTATTTTTGGGGCAGTAGTCTGTGCTACCCCTAGAGTACCCCAGAGACAAAAAAAAAAAATTGGTTCCCAGACCTATTGCAGCAATGTACCTCTGGTTTAGAGCCTTAGTGTGTCTTAACCCAGCTCTCCTATTGAGTGAAATGGTGTACCTTCAGATGGTACTGCTAATAACAAGCGAAAAGCATTCACTGTCTTTCATAAGTACATCTGTAATCTGTCTAATGTTAGGCAGTTGGAAAGAGAAATGATGCTTGGCTCTCAGCCATGTTTCAATTCTTCAGCTCAAGGAAGAGTGAGGGTCAGCTGGCCCCTCATCCCTACATAATAGAGAAGCTATTAGTAACACAAGAACACGCACAACTCATCTATTACCAGCATAGCATAATATATGGTGAAGCCAAGTCACTTTGCTGGAAAACAGAAACAGACAGGAATGTAGTACAAATAGCAGTGCTCTGTTCAATTTTTCTCACCATTTTCTCATTTTTACCTCCTCACCTTCTCTAGATTATGCTTTGTTCCTTTTACTTTGCATGTTGTTGTGCACCTTCAAGTCATTTCTGACTTATGGTGAGCCTAAAGTGACCCTATCACAGAGTTTTCTGGGGCTGAGAGAGTGTGATGCACCCAGGGTCACCCAGTGGGTTTTCATGGCTGAGCAAGGAATTGAACTTTGGTTTCAAGGCTCATAGTCCAATGCTCAAACCAATACACCTTTCTATTTTGCATACCTCCACAATATTTCACAGACAAAAACCAGAACATGTGTGGCCAAGCAACATCAGAGATTTGTCAAGATGGCAAAAGGTATAAATGATGAACCTAGAAGCTAGGAGATGCTGGCACCTTTGCTTGTCCCTACTGGGAAGGGCAAGATTCCAGCCCTTTTTCACCTGTGATCCTGCTGAGTTAGCTAAGTGCAAACTACTTTTGTATCAATTGTAGTAAACATAGGATGACAAGGGAGAGTGCAGGAAATGCCACTTCTGTCTTTTAGGAGCCTTTTCCTATCAGACTCACACAAACTAGACATAGAAGGAAAAAACTGACATGTCTCCACTCCCCCATATGTTAGCATTCTAAGACAAAAGGCTATAGAAAATATCAAAGAAACAATTGTTGTTGGTTTTAATGCAAACTGCTGGAATCTCTGGATGGTCTGGAAACTTTTGAACCACAGTACCTTGGTTTTCTGCCTGTTTATCAATTTCCTACTCAGGGCTTCTGCTGAGAGCACCTATTTCTCTAAAGGTGTGTGAAAACATGTAGGGAGAATTCAATAGGGTCTTAATGGATATCTCCACTTTTTTAAAATTCTATTTCTGAAGGTTCATATCTAGTCAATAAGCATCCTTTTTTCTTATCCCCAGAGACTGGTTGAAGTTGTACAAAGACTGCAATGCCATGCAGAAGCATTATGGAATGGATGAGGGCAAATAAACTGAAGTATATTTGAGACAAGATGCAAGGATATTGTACAGATAATTCCCAAGTTCAGAGAATGACATTCAACATGTTTATTGTAGTAGTTGCTGCTTCCACTTCCTGTGAAGGATCAGGATGACACCTTGGGAGTTCTTTTAGTCTTCTAACATTTTTCCTGGATACTGAACTAGCCTCAATTGCATATAATGTATTTTTGCCATCTGAGGTCTCTCTTGGGACAAAGATTTTCTGGATGAGGTAGTCTGACAACTGTAGCACAAAAAAGTAATGTTTCTGAACCATGACCGTCTCCTACACAACCTTGCCTGCACTGTTAGATCATGAACCAAAGCCAGGGCCTCTTCAGCTGTGGCCCCTGACTGTGAAATGCCTTCCCTGAGTAGATTTGTCTGCTGCCAGGCTAGTGCTTTTTAGGCTTCAAGCAAAACTCCTTTTCCCCCCATCACTAGGGTTTTAAGGAATTCTAGTCATTTAAAAAATGTCAGCTGTTTTTTTCAATGCTGCTGATTTTTTTCACTACGAAGGTATTTTTACTATGATGGTATTTTCACTATGGAAGCTATCCTGGAACTAGTTCTAGTGTTGTGGTGGCTCTCCTTTCATTATTACAGCTAATGGATGTCATTTACCAATTGTGAAGAAGCCAAAAGGTCCTCTTGTTCACACAAACATAAACCGTGATGTTAAAACAGAAGCGTTATATTCATGAATAGTCTACCAAAGAATAATTCCAATGCTCAGAAGTCCTCTTGAGTTCAGTTGGGTTTTCGTCCCAGGTAACTGTGTACAAGTAAGTGTGTGTATAGGCTGTAATAATAATAATAATAAAATTAAAATAAAATGTAGTCCTATCTCATTTGTCTTTGAATAAGTCCCATTCAGTTGAAGCTGATGGCTTTGGTACAAGTGTGTACAGTGAGTCTGCTCTGAGTTTTAGGTCATTTCCACCTACACTGCTATAGTGCTGTTATTCCACTTTCAACATCCTATGGAATTCTGGGGTTTGTAGTTTACTGAAGCCAAAGAGCCTCTCTAGCCGAGAATTCTAAATGCTTCTTCCTAAACTGAAAACTCCAGGATTCCATAGGATGTTGAAAGTGGAATAATAGCACTGTAACAGTGTAGTGCAGAAATTGCCTTAGTCTGGACTTTAGATGTACTATCTAAGGTGCTGAACCTATTTTGGGGATAGGGTTTGGTTCCCTATCCAGCTTCTTTAAAGTTCAGAATGAAACTTAGAGCAAATTCACTATCCCAGTGACATTGGAATGGCTAGCCTCCATCAAACTCCGTGGGGTTTCCTTCTTAGTAGACATGCATAGTGTTTCACTATTACTCTATCTATTTGATCCTTCAAAGAGATGAAAGCCCTTGCAAACCCACTGTATTTGGCTGATATATAAGTCAGTCATTCCATGAGTTTACAGCAGCTTCCCACTGGCCATGAAGAAATCCATTCTTTTATGATTTTCCTTCCATTTCAATCTGCAGTTGTCCATGGACATGATTTCAGAACTGGTTGGCATTTCTTCTTTTGGTTATATAGAAATTTGTCATACTGTTTTGTGTTGAACATTTTTCTGACCAATACAGAAAATCAGCTTTTTGTACAGACGTAGAAGTCTATCTTGTCCCAGCTTGAAGGCGATGATCACAATTTCCATGCCCACCACAATATAAAATGAGAGGAACAAGAAAAAGTTGGGATGCTGCAGTTCGACATCACCAAAACCAATTGTTGTTAAAGTGATAAAGCAAAAATAAAAAGCACCCTCAAAATTCAAATCATGTTCCCAGTGTGGAAGAATAGCAGCAGCGCAGGAAATGTATGCAAAGACAATAAGAGTCATCAATAAAAAGGGCACATCCAATTTTTCTACTTCTTTCCCTATGTTGTCAATGTTGTCAATCATGTGGTTCATCATGGCCCTTGTGTCTAGTTCAGGACATGAACTCCATCGTTCAAATCTGTTAAGTTTTGGTGGTGCAAGGAACTCATTTTCCCTCGCAATAAGTTTTTCAAATAGTTCAACATTTTCACATTGCTTTTTTTTTAAGGAAGAATTACTTTGTAACACTTCTCTAATATTTAAAGGTTCACGAAGCACTATTTTGTTGTGTCTAAGTGATGATGATCCTGGTTTTGACTCTCTCCTCTCTTTGCAGTAAGGTCCACGAGAGAGTCTGCTTAACAATTTTGACTGTAGCTTTCTCGCCTTATTGTAAGATGTAGATAATATAGCTGCAAGGATGTCTCCCATGTCAGTAAGAACCAAAAACATTAGAGGTATGCCAAACAAAGCATACAACATACACAGATATTTCCCAAGTCTTGTCACAGGATAGATGTGACCATAACCTGAAACCAAACAAAATAAGAAAAAAAACACACAATATGTTATTTCATCTGTTATTGCTTGTTTTCCCATAATAGTTTAGTCAGAGCAAAGCTAATGGAATGTGAACATAATTCCTTCACTGAAGTTCTGTCTCAAAAACCAGTGACGGACTTGTCTGTCTTTCAATCCTAGAGCATACTTAGAGGGAAACTCTTTTAGGGATGAGATTGTAACTTTGATAAAGTGTGTCATCTCAGCTTCCTTTCTATTTGTTGTCTAGAGAAAGGCATTGGAGAAAGAGATGGGCTGCTCTTGAAGTAGGAGTTAAGAAGGTTTCTCTTTTTGTTCCTTACTTTAATTCCTCAGTCATCCTTTATCTTTTCCCTTTTCATCTGTTGTTGTTGCTGTTGTGTGCCTTCAAGTAATTTCTAACTTATGGTGACCCTAAGGCGAACCTATCACAGTTTCCTGGGGCTGAGAGCATGTGTTGTGCCCAAGGTCACCCAATGTGTTTCCATGGCTGAGCAGGGAATCAAATCCTGGTCTCCAGGGTTGTAGTCCAATGCTCAAACCACTACACCACTCTGGCTTATATGCTGCGTCTGTTGACATTTCTCTTTTACCCAACCATCAAAGGTACAGGAGCCCTGTCCCTTATTTCACCTGGCAATCCTAGGACCATAACTCCCCAGTGCAGGGATACACAACTGCATCAAGGTGGACAGGGGCCCATTTTTGCTCCTGCGTCCCCATAGGGCCACACTGGTATGTCACCAGTGAGCCAGAAGTGACATCACATTATTGAAAATGTCTTTGCTGAAAACTAGCTCTTTTCCAGGGGAGGTTGTCTTCAAAGGGATTGGGGCCCACACTATGCACACAACTGCATTTTAAGCCACTTTGTGGCAGTATGAACTATTGGGGGTGCCAATTTATTCTCATTTTTGTTTTTAAATTGGGACAGGACCTTGGAAAATATAGGGGCCTGAAAAAGGCAGCAGTGGGCTGGAAGCCATGTATGCTCTCTGGCCTGTACTTTCCCCACTTCTGCCCTACCTTCCCTGATTTTATTTTGAAACTGTACAGATTCTGTTCAAAGGGACATCTCTCTTTCTTGCCCCCTACCCACAGTGTGTGTCTTCTGTGATTGGGGATCATGTCAGGATCAGGATCAACTGAAGAATCAGTGGCAGTGTCTCTGGAGGTCAACGCAACCTCTAACTGGGCCAACTTAGGCTTCTGCTTACAGTTGGCTTTAATATGTCCTAGCTCCCCACAGATAAAGCATTTAGGGCTAGCCTTTTTCCCTTGCTGGCCCTGAGCACCGGCCACAGACTGCTGGCTGGAGCGGGGCTGTGACTTTGTGGTAGAGATGTTGCCACAATGTCATACTGAGTTTATTTCCAGACACCACCAGCCCCACAAGCCTGGCTTGAAAAGATCTGGAAATTCTCCCAACGTTTATTAATTCTTGTTGCTGCCACCACCCACTGAATTCTGAATTAACTGAACAGCACAGTGGGACACTGCTCAGTAGATTGACAATCTCTATGCTTAAGGACTTTCCCTTCCCCCCGCCCCTCTGGGTGAGGAAGTTCTATCCAGCGTATGGCGTGGGGATGGAGAGGAAACAGAGGTTTTACAGAAAAAGCATTTATTCAAGGCATGCAAATAAACAAGGCAATCATACACATGAGAGGCTCCCCCTTCCCAGGTACAAGTTACAAGTAGTTACAAAAACACAGATATAAAAACACAGATACATTCTTTAGATCAGCCAACCTCCAAAATAACAAACAACCCCTAACGTGACTAGATACCTAGTTCTAGCTACTCACATTTGGGGTCACAGACTTAGATGGTCTAAGACAAGAGTAAGGCCAGGAGGCTCGGGCTGGGGGGGCCTGCAGCCTACGACTGGCACAGATCTCATCTCTAGGAGGTTCCTTTGTTGACTCTCCCCCACATTGCCGCTCAAGGAGTTTTTATAACTTCTCCTTCGAAGTATCTGGAAGCATCTCGAAAGATGCTCACCTCTTTCCTTTGATTGAGCAATTCTCCCCCTGTGACCTGTGAGGCTGACCCACAGTAAAAATGTAATCTAACCCCAACACCTCATTAAACCTTGGTTTACCTGAAGAGGGAAGTATCCCCCTTCAGCCAAGTCTAGATAATGGGAAGCCCCATTATCACAGGGGGAGGTCTGAAATGTGAAAAATGGTCAAGTGGTTAACCATTTTGTCAATGGGCTCTCTCAATGTGTTGAAACACCCCTTCTCCTTAATACAAGAAAATTTGCAAGTATCACATAGCTCGACATTGCTTTCACCTATACTAGCATACGTCAGTTAACGTGTTGGCCAAAGCCTTTTTGTGCCCACCCTCTTTGTTCCTTATCCTCTGTCTAGCTGAAAGATTTTTACCAGTATCGGCACTGAGAGGTTAGTGAAGGAGAGCGGTAGAAAGACAAAACTTTCAGTGTCAGTTTGCAGCAGCATGTCTTCAGTAAACAATGCAACAAAACTTGAGTTTGGAAGGAGTGGGATTTTGCTCCAGATCAATTCCTTACTGTAGCAGTGTGTGTATGCCCACAACAGGCAATGTAAAGAGTTGTTTCCCCAATAATCCTTTACTGAGTATGTATGAACAACAAAACAGAGACACAAAGGAAGAGTAGATAAGCCTACTTCACTAGCTCCCCTCACATGTTAAAGAATCACAGATATAGAAAATAGAAATCTTAAGTGGAAGCTGGTGAAAGAAAAAGTCAACCCTTGGAGGTACTTTGGAAGAAGTCATTTCTAAAATGTTCAAAATGTTTTTGTTCAATTGTGCAAGGCTTATCTAAGCCCATTGGTTCATTTCACATGTGCATATTACCAGTTTTAGACAAAAAGCTTGCTGAAACTTGTTGAACAAATCTTCTTTTTTAGAGTGTAGGAATCTATCCCTATTCTTTCCATGTTATTTCTGTCTGTGGGGCTGAATTTTCTGTTAAAGAAGTAATGCCCAGTAACACAGCTTTGTTCACTGAGGTATAACTGTATAGCTTTTGCCAATATTCACCTGTTTTCCTCTGTTGCTTTGGTTATTTGAGTAATCCTGAGAAAATTGCTTCCCAAGCAGCTTCCAGCTTAGGGGCCCTTGCACTCTGGGTTCAGAACTTGGTAAAGTTACTTTTTTGGACTATAGCTTCTACAATCCCCAAGCCAGCACAGCTAGTGGCCAGTTCTGGGAGAAAGTTCCATCATCCCCCACCATTGGCTATGCTGGCCAATGGTGAGGGATGATCAAGCAACATCTGCAGGGCCACATCACTTTCATTTTCATGAGTGGACTTGTGTCTACAGGAAATAGAACTGAACAGTTTTGCAAGTCTGTATTCAGCAAGGGGCAGCCGTTATATTACCATACAGAGGAGCCGGCAAAGTAACCATTGTGATGCCTACTGTGTATCAGTCCCAATGCACAACAAGACTTGGGGACAATGGGACCATACACACAACAGGCCCAATGAAGAGCAGGGCCAAGCAAAGGCTGATGGGCATCAGTATACTCTCGCTGCTGTTCCGTTACACATCTTCACAATTCATTAACAGGGTTCCTTAGCGCCTTTCCTACATAGCTAAGTATACCTAAAGTTACGCAACAAAAATCATGACAGAGAAGTCTGGCCATTGTTCTTTTCTTTTCTTTTCTTTTCTTTTTTTAAGAAAAGAGAATAATGATCTGTACATTTACTGATCAACAGATTATGTCATATATATTACTATTTAAAACATGGACCATATGCTTCAAATTTTTGTGATGGCATTGTTATGTTAGTGGTAGTAGAGGTAGTAGCAGTAGTAATATTAATATAAATGACAGATATTTTATATTATAGCAGTGAGTTTATATCACAGCTAAGATGCAAAGGCTGAAGCATATATGAGTTTAGTCAGGGCAAACATCTGTCCAGAACCTGATTATGACTGTTGAAAAGATGGCAGTGGTTAATAACCAATATCTTAAACTCGTTTCAGATTTTTTTTTTAATTCTCCTTTTCAAATCTGAGATGTTTGGGATCTCCAAGCATAAATGGTTGTTGCTACAGTACATCCCACCTATAAGGTAGTGCAGCAAGTCTCATATCAGGAGCCCTTTCACACTGCACAATTGTAGCACACTGATTCCATTTTAACTGCCACAGCAAAATCTTGTAGAATCCTGGAATTTGTAGTTTAGGAAGGGGTATTTAGAAGTCTTAGCCAAAGAGTTCTAGCACCTCACCAGACTGTCAACCCCAGGATTCTATAGTACGCAGCCACTCCGGTGAAGTGGACTCTTCCAGATATAATCATGTATAAACGCCCAAGAGCAAATACGTGACTCAGCAAAGTATTTCTCAGTAGTTTTATAGTACTGACATTCTTACAAATCTCACATTCTAACAATTCCTTTTAAAATCTATTCATTTTCTTCTTTTTCTTAAGTGCCATGCAATAGCAAAGCAGCATATGTATTAAAGTAGAACCAAATGTTGGAGGACAAAGGAAAAGTAGTCTTTAAATGATAAGAACTATGTATGTTGATGAACAAATGTAAGCCTGGTGGTGGAGAGTATATTTGATCTCTGAGAGTTCTACTTTAAAAAGGTGCCAGATAGCCTTTCTCAGTGAGAGCCCAGAGAACTGCTACCAGGCTGAGTAAATAATAGTATGGTATCAGTGGTACCAGTGCTGTCCATGCCAGATGGGCACTGAATCTGCTCTAGGTTTTAGTATAGATTTGAATCCAAAATAGATTTAGCACCTTGGATAGCTCCTTTAAAGATGATTAAATCACAGGGTGGGCTTACTGCCTCAGTGGCGTAGCAGTCATCAGCTTCCACCAAACAGGGCAACTTCTTGCTTTTTCCCTACGTCATACATTATAATCCAGCTAGTGCAGTTCAAATGTATATCCATGAAAACAGGTTCACAAGAGGCCCACTTCTGATAATGAAGCTGCAGTTGCTAGAGAGTAAGCCTCATTGACACAGCATGACCAACTACTTGGTAAACATGCATAGGGTAGCATTATAACATAAGGAATGCTGCATATTTGCTTTTTCCAGTCTGACGTCATACACAGATGTGTTGCAATTAGAAAAGCAACACGGCTGCAAAAGTGTTTCTACAGCTAATCTTGGACTTATTGTAAAAATACTGCCACTCCATTATTATGGAAGATTTAAATCCTCCAAATTATTTTAAATCTTGTTGGGGTAAAATAATAAATTCACCACCAAAGAATCCAGTTAGAATCAAATATTCTTTGCAGATGTAGCAAAGTATATTTGTATATTCTTAGGATATTTTTTTAAAAAAAAGAACTGGATTTTTTAAAAGCATGATGACAAAGAAAGGGGAAAAAGAAAAAGAAAAATGGGAGAAGTACATTAGAAAGGAATGCATATGCCAGGCATATGCATTAATGTAAGCTGACTCTATTTCCAAAAAATACATTTACTTGCAGCTTAAATCTCTAAAATATATTTTATGAATAGCTGAAGGAGTGAGATCTTCTGGCCATTGATTAGATTTTGAATGTTGATTTTTTTTTTCCAACCTTGGAGTTCAAGTCTTTTAGCAACATTGAAAGCACAAAGGATCCAGCCCTGTTGTATTCTTAGAATAAATACGTTATAACAATTGTATGCTGCTGAGATTTAGATCTTAATAAATTAAATAGGATACATAGTCCAGAATCCCATACCCAGCTACTTAGTTAACTTTGGGAGGCAAAGAAGTGACATTGATATCAATGGGCTAGATGTAATGCTGGTCATACCAAGAGTAGCTGCATTGAAAACAGTGAGACTTAAGTTAGTTCTGACCAGACAAGGGAATGATGTGGCCCTTTAGATTATTGCTTTCCAAACCTTTCATGTTGGTGACACGCTTTTTAGATATGCATCATTTTGCAACACAGTAATTCAGTAAGTGGAGGCAGCCCCTCCACCCGAGCCTGGCCTGCTGCAGCCACCACCTCCACCCTTTCTGGGGTCTTCCTCAGCCCAAGGTGGCAGTGGCTGTGGTGGGAGAGGCAGCCCCTCCACCCAGATCTGGCCCCCTCTGCCCCACCACCCTTGCTAGGGGCAGCAGTGGTGGCAGAGGCAGCCCCTTCTCCCGGGCCTGGCCTGCTGCAGCAGCAGGAGAAGCAGATCCTCCACCCGTTATATTCATGCTACACACCTACACACTGCAGCCAACACACTAACACACCACGACACACAGTTTGGAAAGCTCTGCTCTAGATGTTGTTAAACTAAAACTCCCAGCATTCCTCACCATTGGCTAAGCTAGCTATGGTTGCTGGGAGTTGCAATCTCATGGCATCGTCCACACAATTCCCATCCTGATCATGTCTAATAAGTTCCATTCATTTCAAACAATCTAATCTAAGTACTATTGCAACTGGATTTAGGCCCAAATCCAGTGGGATGCTTATATTGAGACTTTCCAACTTCTATCCACCCATCTCTGACACCCAAAAAACATTCCAGGTTTTTTTCCAGGTTTTTTTTTTTTTTTTTTTGACGGGGGGATGAGATTGTCTGGGAGCTATAGCAAGGAGATTATGGTCTCCCCATCATGCTGGTTTTGATTATTGAACTAGTGGAAGTTCAATAATGGACACATCTCCCAAAGTTTGCAAATTTTTGAATATGGTATTTTCATATAGCTTGATTTGGATTAACTGTAGACTTTATGATTTATTGAACACTTTCTTGCTTTTTCCTGTTGTATATTTTAATACATATCAAAATAAGGGTTTTAAAAAAACAAAGAAAGACTCAAAACAATATGGGATTTGTTTTGCACAAACTGACTGCACTGTGCATGGAACTATTATGGGAATTGATAAGCATGCATGTGGAACATGTACATTTGGTTCTTCAGCTGAAAAGAACCTCCTTCTAACTGACTGACAGAGCAGTCCTATACACATCTACTCAGAAGGTAAGTCCCATTGAGTTCAATGGGGCTTGTTGTTGTTGTTGTTGTTGTGTGCCTTCAAGTCATTTCCAATTTATGGTGACTCTAAGGCAAACAGTGGGCTTACTCTCTGGTAAATAAGAATAGGATTTCAGCCTTAAATATGGGGTAACTTGCAGTGACCCTTTCCACATATTATGTACTCAGGTGAAGGTAAAATGCAAATATTAATCTTCATTTTCCCTTTGGTGCTATAACTCTGAGATAACAGAAGAATAAGGGCCATCAGTACTTACTAAGAGATTTGAATGTTCAGCTCAATATCTGCATGGTGTCTATAATTTTATTGTATAACAAAGGCAGGGGATTTGTGTAATGTATCAGGCCAAACACCTATCTTGAGACCCCGTCATCTAGATCAGTGCTTCTCAGACTATCTGGAGGCAGGGGCTGGCATTTTGTTCTCTGTAATGCACCAAGAACCAGTACCCTATTTGTGTCTATTGGCTATAACAGTTTCTCTTTTTCCTGGAGATTTGCTATGGACCAACAGATGATGGTTCACCCACCAGCACCAGTCCATGGACCACTTTTAATAGCACTGGTCTATATAATAACAGAATGGGGGCCACTCTTCTTCAATCAACCAACCAACCAACCACTTTATTTATAAACTACCTTTCCAAGTGGCAGAGGAGTAGTTGGTTAAGCTTTTGGAAGAGTACCCATGTTTATCTATTAATGCAGGAAAGGGGGAACTAAACCTTTAAAAACCAAAATAGTTGTACATGAGAACTTAAGTGGGAAAGATGCAAAAATAGGTTGGTCATGATATCATCAGCAATAACCCCGATGACTTTAGCAATGTGGGGGTCATTTTCACACACACACCCAAGAAAACATCAAGATTTTTTTTTTTAAAAAAAAAGCTCCACGAGTATGGGTTCAGTGTGGGGATGCTCCTCCAGGTTTCTATAGGAGGTCAATGTAGGTCTCCCAGGCCTTGGCAGCTGCCCACCTCTGTTTTAGCTTATTCTTCTATATTCCATTAGTCCCTGAAGCTTTCTCATACATCAGTGGCATTTTCTGGGAAATTCTAGACTTAAGCAGCAGTATTAAGTGTCTGGAAATTTCTGCTGGTTCAAAATGCTGCTGCCAGACTGTTGACCAAGACTAGTTATAGGGAGCATGTGACTCCTTTGTTCTAACAACAATTCAAGGAACTGGTTGTGACCAACAGAGCACTATCTGATCATTGTACAGGCTGCCAGAAAAACAGCATTTTCCCAAGCAAGCCTCCCTAGGCTTTCCAAGTTTCAAAGCAGTCCTTTTCTACATCCTGCTACCACTAGAACCAACTTAGTTCACTAGAACTGAAAAGAGGACCTTCTCAGTGGCAGCTCCCAGTCTCTGGAACATTCTGCAAAGGAAGGTTAGGTTAGCTCCATTTCTGTTTGTTCTTCCACTGATTGACAAAGACTTTTTTTTCAGAAAGGTTTTTGTTTTTTTAAGCAGCCTTATTGCTGAAGTAGGTTTTAATCTGATGGAAGCAGTTCATGTATTTTTTATTGCTGTGCTTTAATGGATGTGTTTTGCACTGATGTTTTAAACAGATGCATTTTTCTTTTTAATTTATAGTTCTGTATTAAATATATTTTAATGCTTGTAGCCTTGAACTGTGTTTTAGTAGATAGGTTGTATATGCATCAAGTTATAATGGGCCCTCCGTATATGCAGGGCTTCCGTTCCAAGAAACCCTGGAAATACTGGAAATCACTCATGTTCATGTCCCATTATACTCAATGGTGGCTACGTGCATGGACACTTTAGCACATCCACCATCTTAGATATAGGACACGGTTACTTAAAAGTGCAGACCCAGAGGTCGCAGGTAAGAAAGGCCCATTGTAATGAACAAGTAAGTCCGACTAAGTTCAACAGACCTTTGCCAGAATCCTATATCATCTTTTACTTAACATAACTTTAGGTTCACTTAACTAAGGTACAGAAGTGCTACGAAACCCCGCTAGTGAATTGTGAAGATGCATAATGGGCCAATGGCAGGAGTGCCCAATTTACATCAGGACCGATACACACCGGTCCCATTGTGCATCAGTGCCTTTCTGCATTGGTCCTGAGTACAAGAGTCACTTTGCAAGGTCTGTTTTGTAGTAATATAATTTTTCTAGCTTTCTATTGGATACAGACATTATGGAACTGCCCAGTTCTAATTCCTGCATATATAAGTCCATTTAGGAAGACAAAACTTCCATACAGAAATCCATACATTTATTCTTATATAGTGTGAATAGAATTATAGCCTTATGTCCTCAACTCATGGTGGTGGCATTTAGATAATGGGGGTGGATACGGTAGCATATGCTAATCTTGGAGGGGCCATGTGTCCCTTTCAGATTTTTTCTATCTTTCATTTACTGATGCGACCAAGTATCTAAGTAAAATAAAATAAAATAAAATCATACTTACCTACTGTTGTGAATACAGTGCAGCAGAAAAAGAGAGATCCAAGGAAAGACCATTTCTTTTTGGGATTGGTAAACCATATGAAGTCAATATCACTGAGCAATTTGTGCGCTCTCTTCTTAAAGATCTCATTTGAGGTCTCATTATCTGTTGATAAGAAAGTGAGACACAGTGATAACTCAATGATAAGGGAGATGGATCATGCTGAACAATTGAAGATTGTGGACATTTGTTTAATTCTCCATTGATTTATTATTTAAAAATCTGGATTTAATGTTCCTTATTTAGATACACATACATATCTCCCCATGTTTAATTTCCAAGGGATGAGAAAATTGTGTTGCTGCTCAAGTTTGACTGAAAACAACTCCTTCTCATCCAGTAGCACCTCTCCCTAATTCTTATATGTGGATTCTCTATAGTTATTCTGTGCAGAAAGAAATACACAATTCACCTACTTGGAATTACTTTCATAATATATTTTCACATGTTCCAGGATTGTCCCTGGCCTTAAAATTTTCAGAAACCTTTGTATAGTTAAAGTAGGTGAAATGGTTCCCACGGTAAAAGGGAAAAAAGCATATTAAAACACATATAAAAAAAGTTCTATAAATTAAAAATATAACGAACCACAAAGGAAAGGTTAGCACTCCCCCACCTCTCTCTATATATGTACACACACACACACACATATGTACATGACAAACATGCATATAAGTCCCCCTCATGAAATTTTAAATAATGTATTTTATCCTAAATGCAATCTATTTGGAAATTGACATGCTGGAGAAATTACATTCCTTCAAGAGGGCTAACAAATGCTTTCAGGACTGAATCATGAGGGTAAACATATTAGCTAGATCATTTAAGGTTCAAACTAAAATCCAGAGCAGATTACCTGTCCCACTGACATGGAGCCACTTGTAGCCACTGGTGGCAATCCTGAGTTCCCAAATATATCCAGCCATTCAAAATGAAATGAAGAATGGTATTTGTTCTGTGCCATTAATTCTGCCATGCCATCTGCTGACGTTATACACGTACCTGACAAATCCTTTGAGAGATTCCAAAGACTCAGCATGAATCTTCTGTATGCCTCACTTTCATTGCTCTCTCTGTTGCCCTCAACATGGGAAAACATGAGGGCACCCAGCAATGCATAGATAACTAAGGAACAGAGGAAGCAGACGTGGGGAAAGACCGCCCAAAATACCTGGCTGCAAGTCCTTTTCTGTATCTGTGAAAAACGTGGTTGAGTCTTCATCTTCTCAAAACTTTCTAACTGACAAAGCCAGAAAAAGCTTTCAGGAACACTTTTTAAAACTGAGACCAGCACTCCTCTTCTGTCTTAAGTACAAAGAGATGCTGTGTTTCTGCTTCACAGTTAAAAATGCACTTGATTTTATAGCATGAGTTCTTCTTGCAATACCCAAAGGAACCTGGAGAGAGCTTGCAACCAATCATGAACTAAAATGTAGGTCTGTCAGATGTTAATACAGCATACAGAATGGCTATTGATTCCACCAGCGCTGTAATGCCTAGAGATGACCGGCTACTGTGCACAGCGCTGATAGTCAGTCAACTAGTATTTGACAGTTTTTCTATTGTAACTATAGCTTTTGGTGCCCTGCCCTTTGGCAACAACAGAAAAAAGATTTCCAGTAAGGGAAGATAAACTGCAAAGCACAGATAATGAGTGCACCTAATGGATCGCAATGTAATAAGGGATATTCCCACAGGAGTGAAGATGTAACATCTAACTTTTCCAAGAGAGCTACTATGCCTTTGCTATTTTATGGATTAAGGGCTACTTCCCCGGAACTGTGGAAACAACACTCATTCAGGCCATTTCCACAAGAGGGAATTAAAACGGCGCAGTGCGTCCTCTCATGGAGGTCATCTGCACCTTGGAGCGGACTATGTCCAGACTACTTACCTCAGATCTGCACCTCAGTCTGCTCTGAAACGTGCCCAACTGGTCCCCCAGGGTGCTTTTTAAAGAATGGTAGAAAACTGTTCTTTAATTTTTCGGAGCGCACCATTGCGTACCTGCTCCCTTGTGCAGATTCGCAGGCTCACACCAATGCAAGCCTGCGATCTGCGGAGGACGGGCTTTAGGCGTGGCAAACTTCACGGTTGGTTGAGACCCACGAACAAATGGAAGCCGCCATTTTGGAAGCCGGAGCAGTGCAGATCTAAGACCTTGCACTGCTCCGATTCACCCTGGATGAGACAGAGGAGCCCTGTGGAAGGGCTTAAGGGACAGTCCACGTTGGTCCGTGCCCAGAAAGATCCCATAAGTACCGGCACGGAGCGATTCCCTCGCCTCATTCGGAAATGGCCATAGTCTTGCTATCCCCCATTCCTGTGTGTCTTTACCAACTTTTTTGGATACTTGCTATGTGCACAAAGAAAGCATCCTGTAGATGGAGTAGCCACTTTTGCATTGCCAGAAAAGTAAGAACTACATCTCTAAAAATGAATAAGAGAGACCCAAATTTCCATATAAATTAATGTTGTTGTTGTGTGTTGTTCAAGTTGTTCCTGAGTTATGGCAACCCTAATGCAAACCTCTCATGGGGTTTTCTGGGGCTTAGCGTATGTGATGCAGCCAGAATCACCTAGTGGCTTTCTATGGCTGAGCGGGGAATCAAATCCTGGTCTCCAGAGTCACAGTCCACTGTTCAAACCACTATACCACGGAAGCTCTTAGAAACAATTTATAAAGCTGAAAAAGGAAGGCAATGCATCTCACTGAGCCCATGAGCTGTTTGCATGCTGAATCTGCTGCTCAAGTGCTAGCTCCTCATTGGAAATTTCCATACCCTGGACTCTCTATAGATCAGGGGTTTCAAACTCAATTTCATCTTCGGCCACATCAGCATTATAGTTGCCCTCAAAGTGCCAGTTGTATTTGTAATTGTATCTCTTTCTGACCCCCAGGCCCTCTCTATGCCTCTTTCTGCTCCCCTCCAGTGGCTCTTTCTGCCCCTCTACTCCTCTCTGTACCTTGTGTGCTGAATCTCCACATTGCAGGCCCCTGGCTGCCGGTATTCTGAAGAGGGGCCCAGCAGCCAGCACTCACATCTACTTCTACTTCTGACTGCTCCTCTGTCCAAGTCTCGAGTCAGAGCATTGCCATGGGTTACCATGGCAACACTCTGCACACCTTGCGAGAGTTGGACAGAGGAGCAGTCAGAAGTAGATTGTGAATGCTGGCTGCTTGGCCCCTCTTCAGAATACTGGCAGCCAGGGGCCTGCAATGTGGAGATCCATTTGGCTTGTCAGGCAGGAGGAATGCTGCAGCTGCAGAAGAGGTGCAAGGACCACATGAAATGGCCTGGTGGGCCAGACTTGGCCTGCAGGCTTGTGTTTGACATACGTGCTATAGATGGTTCTTTATCTGTAATCTAGGCTTTGAGTCCACAGCCCTTCAAACAGAGAGTACTGTCAAAATAAGAGGATTCTCTGTCCTCTGTAAAGTACAACATATATTGTAGATACTACATATAGGTTAGCATTGTTAAAGCCCAGCATAAACTGAATTCAAGGAAAGGATCACCCAAACCTAGCATTTAGTGAGGGACTGTTGCCCCAAAAGGTGGGGGACCTTGAGGTCCTCCAGCAGTGCTAGCATCTCCTTAGAAAGATGGGGAATTATAACTTAGAAGAGGACTGTAAAAGGGGGATTACTACAGGACCTCTGTATACCAGTACTAACTGTAGGATACCACTTGAGAGTCAAACAAATGTCTTTTGGGGGGGAATTCACACACACACACACACACACACACACACACACACACAAGCAATTAAGCAGCCTCATGAACCACACAAGGTTAGTGAATATAAAGGAGAAAAAGATTGGACAGTGAGAGTTTGGGGGTGAAATGGGTGATAAATACCATTCCAGGAGCAGGGAATCAAGGTGAGATGGCTCAAACATGAGAGTTTGAGGGTAGCCAAGGGCATGGGAATCAGGGAGCAAATGGGCAGAGTAACATGCCTACATGGTGCTTTGAATCATTGAGCATGGAGTCATGATTTAAATACCCTTTTTCTGCCCTGAAGGGGGATGTGTTTATTCTTCTCTGACAAAGCCAACAAAAGGGGTCTGGAAAGTTCTGATTGTCTTTGTGGTGGGTGACAAAGCATTGAAGGAAATCATGATAACATCCTAATGACTGGAAAGGTGAAGGAATAAAGGACAGTTTCTGTGGAAAGAAGTAACAGGATGTTCACCTTTTGGTTGCTTTTTTTAGCAGCCTTGTTTACTTTTGTTCTCTAGGTTTGAGTACTTTAGAGGACTATCTAAAACCCATTAAGTTGGGCTCTCCAGCTGATCCTTCTGAACTTATGACTTACCTATGCTGAGGTCCTTAGTCCTAGTTCAAAGCTTCCCGTCAGAGTCCTTTCTTTTCCACATGGCTTTCAGCCGTAAGTGTAAGATTTATATATATTAAAACAATGGCCCTTTCTGCACGAGGCGAGTGAATCACTCTGTGCCGTTACTTACCAGTTCTTCTTGGGTCTGAAGTAACACAGACTTTCCCTTGAGCCCTTCCGCAGGGCTCCTCCATCAGTCCAGGGTGAACTGGAGCAGTGTGAGGTCTTTAGATCCGCACTATTCCGGCTGAAAATGGCGGTTTCCTGTGTCTTCATTGGTGTGGACCAACCGGTGATGCTGGCCATGCCCACAGCCCACCCTCCGCTGGTCGCAGGCTCACATTGGTGCGAGCCTGCGCATCTGCACAGGTAAGTAGGAATGCAATGGCGTGCTCCAGAAAATTGAAAGACCGGATTTTTCCGGTCATTACTTAGCACGCTGGAGGACCACTTGGGGGCAGTTTGGATCAGACTAAGGTGTGGAACTTAGTTAAATAGTCTGCACCTAGTCCAATCCAAGGTGCGGACGGCCTCCGTGCCAGGACGCCTTGGTCCGTTTTAACATCCACGTGTGGAAAGTGCCAATATCTCTTGCTAACAGAAGGATATTTTTCACCAATTGTACTGTACTACAGAATGGAGATGTACAACATGGTAACAAGACTGAGGCTGGCCAGAACTAAAACATTGTTTCTTTTTCCTGGAATAACTTAACTATGTTTTCAATTTTATTGGACTACTTTGATGCTTCCCCCCAAATCTGGTGTGATTGCAAAGGATAGAAGGATCAAGCTGGTCCACTCCCCTCCTTCATAAACAGTACTGCTAAAACGTAACTGTGCTTGTGAAGAAGGGTAGGACAGACATTGAATAAAAATATAAATATATGGGGAAATGGATGAAAAGGAGTTTCTGTTAATGGAAACTATTGTATGTGGGCATTCTATACTATCTGTGTGCTTTACCTTAAGATCTTGTTAATGATCTAGAAGTTTGCAAGCAGGCAACCTCATGAAGCATAATAAAACAATGGTAGATAAAGATTTATAAAGCAGTGTGGTTTTAATGCCTGTTATAGCCCAAGGCCTAAACCCATGCATATTTACTACCCTTGGGAAATTAGAAAGTCAGGCAGAGCAAGTGAACCATGGAACTCTCAGTCATATCCAGTTATCCTCTGTCAGAGATGGAATGGCTTCATCAATCAGTACAACAGAGAGAGGTGGCCCTTTTCACACGCAGTTTCTGTAGCGTGAGGGCCCCTTGAGCATTGAGTGAATGGGAGCGTCAGTCTGTACAACACACCCCCATTCATGCGATGCTCACGAGCCTAAAGCGGGATGCGCATGCATTTTATTATTTTTGGCTGGGAGCTGAAAATACTGCGCAGTCACGCAATGCTCCCGGGGCCCTCGCGCACTTACCTGTGTGTGGTGCGTCGGACGAGTGGGTCAGTCACGCTTCCTCCCCCAGTGCAGCCTACAGCTCCCAGACTGTGCTGTGGAAGGAAGGGGCGGGGCATTCACGCGACACTCGCGCGACCAGCAAACAGCTGTGGGAAGCAGAAGGGCTGCCGTGAGCGGCTCACGCAAATGGCTGCTCACGCGAGCATCGCCTCCCACCGCCGCGATGAAGGTAAGGTGCGAAAAGGGCCAAGTGTTTCTCCTTCCCCAACATAATTCTCTTCATGCAACCTCAGAATTTGTTCTGGAGATCTGGGTGACCCTCCAGAACAGATTCTGAAAAGAGTGATCACTGGAGAACAGTATCCTGCAAATTCTAGGAAGAGAGTCAAGTGATCATTGCTTGGAAAAGTTTCTTTTCGGTAATACAGCTTCCAGAATCTGGACCCCTGAAAATACTATGCAGAGCATCAAGATCAAGAGCATGGAAACATCACTTTTTGGACTACAACTCACAGAATCCCACAGAAATGCACCTGCAGAATGCCACCTCCCAGAAGTCTATCTATGCAATATCTAACTTCATTAAATATTATTTCTTCTAATAAAAGCCTTGTGGAACTTAAAAATTCTACTTTTTTTTGCATACAACTTCCGGAATCACCCAGAAGCCTCTCTGCACAAATCCAGACCAAGAAATAGACCTCTACAACTTTAGATTTAATTCAATAGTACTTCTTCCCAAAATCCCCTTTGGCCACAGCCTAGGTCTTGGCTGAAAAGGTGACAAGAGAACTGCTGAATTAGAATAACCCATCCAGTTTATATCCCAGGTCTCACAGTAGCCAATCAGATTCCCACAGCAATTCCACAAACAAGACATGATGGCCGTAGTCTTCTCATACTGTTGTTTCCCAGCAACGAACATTCAAAAAGCAGTTTCCTCATAGCCACCATTCCCCACTGTGGATAGTCTTCTTCTGGACTTCTTTTTCCTGATATCTTTAATCCCTATCCAACACTATCTAAGCTACCTACCAGCCATTATCCCACCTTGTAGTATCAAATTCCATAAGTTAATTATGTACTGTATAAAGCAATACTTCTGGTCTATCCTGAATCAACCATTGCTAGTTGTATTGGATGATCCTGGATTCCTTTCACACTTAGCTCTTTTCTTCACAGCCAAGTTTCCTCCAGCTTGTAGCAGACAGCCATGGACTATACTTTTTAACCTATGTAAAAGGTTGTAGAATGTAAAAGGACCATTTGTTACTTCCGGTATGGCACCCCTGGTGAGGACACCCAGATATCATTCTGATATCATTTAATTTGGCCCCAGCTGGACTGGCTCACAGTTACCTCATCTCACGTGTTTGCGAGTTCTCCAGACAAGCACGGACAGAGAGCGGTCGTTAATGGTTTTACATTCCATTCCTCTTTGTAGCCAGCAATTCAGACCTCGCCCGCAGCTTCAAGGAACTTCCCGCCGCAAACCTTACAATAGTCACATGGCTTTCAATCAAGTTACTCTTTTATGTTGGGCCATCAGTGCCTCAGCCACGCTATTGTTAAACTTGATCTTTCCAAATCCTTTTGTCCAGCACCGAAATTCCTTTCATTCTCACCTGGCTTGCCATTGCCGGCAGGCACAAAACTCCCTATAAAAACCCCTCACTTTCGAACAGTCGTTGGATCACTTTGCACTGCCATCCCGCCTTGCTGCCGGTGGTCTAAGGGAATCCCCTCAGCGCCCCACGCTGAGCTTTCTTCCCAGGCACCCCTCTTCTCTCCAGGACTACGAGACAGGTCATATTGCCTTCCATTGCAAACCTCCGTTTCTCTTTCCAAGCTAGTTAGTTTATGTTCTGTCTTTCGTGTCTTTTTGCCTTTAATAAAGAATTGTCTATTATTTGGAAAAAAAACTTGTCTAGCTACTCTCTGTCGCGCCGCTGTATACATAGGGTTAAAGATCTCGCAACGTTACCCTGCCTCTTGCTAACCAAACAGTGTTCAGGCTAATTTCCTCCAAAATTGGTATTTTAATTGGCAACCCAGGCACCCCTCACGGGACCCCCAAATTCTCAGGGTAACACATTCCTTTTCTTTTATTTAGAAATTTAGAAAATTTGCAATTTTACAAAACAGAACACTATAAAGTGAACACGGGTCAGCAATTAAAACCAAAACTTGCATCCAAATTAAGGAAGATGCAATTGCGTGGGCAGAAAGAGGCTGCCCTGCCTCTCTGACTACCTCATCCCTTCTAGTCTCCTGAAAATGTTAATGCTGATGGACAAGCAGCAGTGCATTCAAAAGTGAGGGGTTTTACATTACAGCCCTCAGAATCCCACAACCAGCACTCTGTTAGCTCAGTGTATTTCAGAGTTCTAGTCCAAAAAGGGAACATTTTCAATTTCTGAAGCTGAATAGAAAGATCTGTGGTGCATTGAGAAGAGATAAGTTCCCCCTGCAAAATGAGGCAGCAGCATCTTTCAAGAATGGAGATGTTTCAAGCCATTAATTGGGACTTACCATAATGACTGGAATAAAATAGTTTTTGGCAACAAAGGGAAATAACAAGAGAGAGACCTGACCATATTTTATAGGACAAAGCATTCCAAAATCAGGGTGCAGTCACTAAGAAGCCACTGTCTCTCATTCCATTCTGCTGTATTTTTACTGTAGCAAAACTATGAGCCATTCCGCACAACACTTTTATGGTTCTATTATTCCACTTTCAACATCCTATGGAATCCTGTAGTTTAGGGAGAGGCATTTAGAATTCTCAGCTAGAGAGCTCTTTGGCCTTAGTAAACTACAAGCCCCAGAATTCCACAGGATGTTGAAAGCAGAATAATAACACTATAACAGTGTAGTACGGAGAGGCCCTATGTTTCTACCCAGAGACTGACTGCATTCATTACTCAGATTTTGGAAACATCACTTTTTAGACAGGTCCTGCCAGAATCATCCAGCCAGCATGATTACTTACCATGCCGGCTCGGACATCCTAGGAGGAGCATTTGAAAAAGTAACATTTCCAGTTGTACTCAAAAGAGAAAGGTGTTTGCAACATTGGCCATATGCTGTTTCATCTCAGAGATGGATGTTGTAGTCTGTCCCTGAACAGACTGAGATGTTATTTAACCCCCTCACCCACCTCACAGGGCAAGGTATGACCACATTTCATAGAGCAAGCAGCTTGCTCAAGTAATGAGAAGACAACATTTTGGCTGGGTATTCAGTCACCTTCCTGATCTTGGCTTAGAATGGAGGCAGGTTAGCACTGCTGCCAGTCTGTCTCCAGACCATCCTTATCAAAGGCCCACATAACTTGTAGTCTTTTCCTCATGTTTTGTTCTGCTTTAGAAAATTGTAAAGCCCTTCACATTTTTGAAAGTGTTCGGTTCACCACCACAAAAATGTACTTCTCCAAGAATATTCTTTGAAATGAGGGTGGGGTGGAGAATGCTTCAGATGGGCAAGCTTAATTCAATTAACTCTACAGATAAGTGCAGATTAGAATGTATGCAGTTCTTCTAATTCTCTTGGATCAGAGAAGTTCAAATTAGAAAGCTCTTTCTTTGTGCAATGAAAGGCTTTTAGATAATCAATAGTAACTCTCTCTGCATTATTTTATCAATGAGCTGCTGCTTAGGCACTCCATTATATTCAACTGTTGTACTTTCAACCATTAAATGCTCAGATTTCCAAGTCCAGACAGTATGAACATATGGGAGGTTTTCTCTTCCTTCTGTCATCAAATGATTCATTGAATTATAGAAGAAAAGTGGTCCCCAGGATAAGAAACTTCTTTAGGTGGGAACTTGGAAAAACTACTTAGGCTTGGAAAAACGACTTTTTTGTACTACAACTCCCAGAACCCACAATCAGCATAGTCACAAGCTCTGCTGGATGGCAGGTTCTGGAGCCTACAGTAGAAAAAGAAATAATCTTCCAAGCTATGGAGTACTGCTGGAATTCTCTTTTCTTCATAAAACATGAAAGGAGGGGAGGGAAAATTAAGAGCATAGCAACTTTCCCCTGACTTGGTATCTTCCAGATGTGTGGAATTACTATTGTTGTTTTTTTGGGGGGGGGAGTGGTGTTATTATCTGTCAGAGCACCGGAGTAAATAGCGGATCCTCCTCGCTCAGTCATGGAATAAGACAGCTTTCAACTTCCATTGTTGTTTGAGACAAATCAGCACAGAAGAAGGCAGAGTATGAAGAAAATGAGCAGAGGATGGATACCTCTTTCCTTGATGAGGTTCCTACTTCACTCCAGCAGTTCAAAGGACTGTGCTTCATTGCAAGACTATTAGCATTTCCAATGAAAAGCTAGGAGTTTCATTTCAGTGAAGGTAATTTGCTAAAGTGCAAGCTTCAAGCTGAGTCCAAGCAGTTCAAAATAAGCACCACTGAGTTCAATGGAGTTTACTCACTGGAACCTTGGATAGGACTGTCACTGTGCTGCTTCTAATAAAACTAGGGCCAGAATTCTTTATGCAGCACTTAGTTACATAACTAAGTTGTGTAGCTAAGTAGCATCTCCCAGCCCAACCCCCTGACATACTTTACTGGGCAACAGCTGCACAGAGAGAAGAGGGTTCATTCTGCTGGCGATCAGGATGCAGGTTGATGACACCTCCATCTGACAGCCAGTGAGGTGGTGACAAGGGAACATGATAGAGGTCCTGCTTCTGATCACCACAGCCTCACTGGTTGGTGGTAGGAGAGTAGAAATGTCATCTGTTCATGCTCTGATTGCCAGCAGAATGGAACCTCTTCTTTCTGCATGGCCAATGCCTGGTAAAGTAGGTCTGGCAGGGGGCAATTACAACCATAACAATACTGCCATGATCCTGACTATATATATGGACCATGAATTAGGTTACATCTCTGTGTGTCTGATCTTGAATTCTGCCCTGGATTTTATGCTACGGACTTCTGATCTTTGAAGCAGGACTGCACAATTTCCTAATGGGCTCCTGCACTTTAAAATTTAACACTATGTCCCTGCTGTGATCACAATGGCCAATTAAAAAATGAGATCATGCTGATGCATAGATTAATATAGATTGTTTGCAACCCCTGGGATAAATCCAGTCTTAGCAGTCACACCAAAGTAGACTTTTTTTTTTTTTGTAGACCTATTGAGGTGATTTAGACTTATTAGTTGTCATTTATGGTCCATTTATTTGAATGAGCCTACTTTAGGGACAGCTAATATTGGATTTAGGCTGATATGGTCAGATAATTTGTCAGTGTTTCATCTCTTGAAAGCTCTTTTTTAAACAATGCAATACTGCTGCTGTTGTTGCTGTTACACAGTGATGGGGATGATGGTAGAGGTAAATGCAGATTGTACCTGTAACTGTGTGGTTGGACGTGACTATAGCCAGTAACCACATAAAAGCATTTCATTTATATGGATATTGATTTTCATCTCCTATTTTGGATCTTCCTTGCTGGATGCTCTCTTGAAACATTAATAGATAGGTTATTCTGTCTTCCATTAAGCACTGGTAGGCTCAAGATAGTAGCTCTTCAAGGCATTCAGAAGGAGCAAAAGCCAACACGTGCATGCTAAAGATATGTTAACAATCAATGCAACTCTAACTCATACAACTCTGTGTAGAGTTGCAAACAAGAACCTGCATTTCCCCTTTAAAAAAAACTTTGATGAGTTCTATTCTGCTGCATCAAAATCAATATTTTCAAATTTGCATAGCTTTAGAATCTGTCACAATATTAAATTGTAGTTCATGTTTTCCCAGTTCTTTTTATATGTGATATTTTAGATAGAGTGGCCAGATGCAGAAGAAGACAGAGCATCTGTGCCTTCCATAGCTGTACAGAACTAAGAGGTTTAGTGATTGTAGCTCATCATGTAAGTGATGTCAGCTGAAATTTCCTCTTCTGCCAAGCTATTGAAGAGGCAGGAGCCCCATGCTCCTTTGCATTTGGCTAACGTAATTGTCAACACATACTATGTGTGCGTACATGTCTTCAAGTTATCTATTAGTTTATGACAACCCCATGAATTTCACAGGCAAGGAACTCTCAGATGTGGTTTTGCCAGTTCCTTCCTCTGAAATAGCCTGTAACACCTGGTATTCATTTGCAGTTTCCCATCCAAGTACTAACCAGGGCTGGCTCTGCTTAGTTTCCAAGATCAGGTTCCCATCTGATCTTGGAAACTAAGCAGAGCCAGCCCTGGTTAGTACTTGGATGCCTTTACTACATTTAGGAACCTGGGAACCCTAGGTCTCACTCAACCATCGAAATCCACAGGCTGGAACTTGGCCAAGTCCCACTCTCTCAGCCCCAGAAGAAGGTAAAGGAAATAAATCTGAATAAATCTTGTCAAGGAAACTCTAAACTGCAAACTCCAATATTGCATAGGATGTTGAAAGTGGAATAATAGCACTAGAACAATCTACTGAGGAAATGGCTTCACTCACACCTGAATTCTAAGCATATTTACAGCAACACAAATCCTTTAAAAACATGATTATTTCTTGATATATATTTATTTATTCACTGAAAGATTTAAGTTGACTTGTAGAGTAAACCCTCCCAAGACAACCTACAGCAAATCCCAAAACCAAAAATATCTACCCTAACAAAACAGTAAGAATGATGATGAAGCAGTGATGAAATCAGATTTAAGATGATACCATACATACTATAATTCTAATAAAATCCTAACCTAGCAAAGTTACACTCTGAAAATCCAGGGCTGAAATCCAGTTGCTAGACACAAGTAAAGTATACTTGCTCAATCAGTTGATTGATTCATTTCCCCAACCTTCTGTAAATCCCATTGCTTCAAGAGTTCTGCTTTAGTTAGAATTAGCAATAGGATTTACACCCAAGTGTAGCACTTGGAGATATTCTTAGATCTGTAATTGACTTGTTCTTAATATATAATTTTTATTAATTATTTTAACTTACATAACAATACATAACAATGCTTAACACACAACACAATACATAATAAACATAAAATCTGTAATTATCTTTGGAAATTCACATGTGCTTTGTGAAACAGAGTGCTATGTTCTAGCTTTGGTTGGTAGACCACCTATAATTCTATCCAGACAGGAACTGCTTGGCTTCAGTGGTAACATCTGTAAATTTTCTCCAGTTTTTTGTATGTCTGAGTATATCACAGCAACATTTCCTATGTTAACCATGCTACTCTTTATGTATGTGACATCTGAGGAAGTCTATGCAGATTCTAAGCATACTCTTTTATTGGCAGGACAGGCTACTTTCCCAAATATATTCAACATTGTTTTTGTCCAGCTCATACCCCTGCTGCATTTCTCAGTACTATGGACACCACTTGCATTAAGGACATTTGTCCAAACAAATCACAAATTCCAACATTCAGAAAAATTCCTTTTGTTTGGACTACAATTTCCAGAACCCCCAGAATTTTTGTCCAGAACAAAGAACTTTTCTAAGATCTGGCAAATTCTTAATGCAGAGTTAATGATATAGTAGAAATGCTGCTTTACTGGGACAATTTTTCTAGCAACAGAAACAGAGCACTCTGATTGGTTGACTGATTGATTGATTGATTGATTGATTGACTGACGTAATATTCCACTTTTCTCCAGTACAAGACCCAAAGTAGCTAACAATAAATTGAAACAAAGTGCAAAGTGTTAACTCTGTTAACAAAGCCTCTGATAAAGAAGCTTCTTTTTTACAAAGTCTTTTTACACTGATCCAATTTCTTTCTTGCCGTGTCTCTAGTTGGAAGTTTTTTAGCAGCATGGACATTGGTAAGTTGATGAAAGAGGGCTGGAGAAACACAGACTTTCAGTGTCGGGTGGCAACAGGATGCCTGCAATAGACAGTACCATATATCTTGAGCAGGGAAAGAATCGGATTCTACTCTAACTCTACTGCGTCGTTGTTGTTACGTGCCTTCAAGTCATTTCCAACTTATAGCAACTCTAAGGCAAACCTGTCATAGGGTTTTCTGGGGTCTGAGTGTGTGATGCACCCGAGGTCATCCAGTGGGTTTCCATGAGCAAGAAATCAAACCCTGGTCTCCAGGGTCACAATCAAACATTCAAACTACCCCTGCCTACAAAAGGCAACTGCCTCCAGAGTACTTTACTGAGCATGAGTGAATAGCCAGACAGAGGAAAGAGGAGAGCAGAAAAGCTTGCCTCACCAGCTATGCCCAGCATATTAAAAAAGCATAGATCTCTAAGTTCCAGCCTTCCGGTGGTCTCTAGAAGGCTCAACATAGTCTTGTTTACTTACTCAAGGTTGGCTGACCTTTTTTTTTTTTTTTAAGATTTCATGGGTGCATATTACTAGTTTTGAATAAAAAGTTTGGTGAAACATGAAGTACTCTTCTTTGTCTAGGAAACTATACCTATCCTTTCTATGTTATTTCTGCCTCTGGTATCAAAGATTTTGCTAAAGAAGTAAATCCGAAGAACACATCAACTTCATTAACTAATGTACACCTGTATAGCTAAAACCTGTTTGGTACAAAAGCTAAAAATAAATTAAGTACATGGTTCAGTTTAATGTTCTGTGGTGTTCATCAAAAACTTTGATATTCTTTTGTAGTTACCTGGCAGAGAAGATCTTTGAATTCTCTGTGGCACCTTAGATTAATTTAATGCTTCTACACATATTGCTCTTAGATCAATTATTGATGGACCTGACTGAATAATGCCATTTAAAAGGTAAGAGTATGTCTGGAGCAGATTGGACTTTGCAACTACATTTCAGAGGAACTGGTTGTATGCCACCACTACACTTAAGCAGGAGCTGCTCTTCAAAACTTAAGAATCCCATCAGATTGGACTGAAGACTTTATCTGGTCCAGCATAATGTTCCCGTTGTGTCCAAATAGATGCCAATGGAAAGCCCACAATCAGGACATGAGAGAAACAGCACCGATGTGCTCATGAGCCATATCATCTGATATACTTAAGGATACTGCCTCTAAACTCAAGGATAATGTCCAAAAGTTTGCAGAAACTCATGGAATACAGGGCTCACAATAGCTACATTACTATGTACCTACTGAGAATCATGTCCTCCTTGAGTTGGTCTAAATCCCTTTTAAAAGCCTTCAAAATTGGCAACCATCACTCACATCCTGTGGTAGCTAATTAAGTAGTTATGTGTGTACTAAGACCTTTGTTTTAACGTCTTAGGGGAGACAAACATCCCTCCCTGAAGATGTTGAAAAAATAATAAAAACAAGTTTCCACTGACCAGTATAAATAACAGCAGAACCAGTCCCAAATCTAGGGGCATGATTCAGCAATCAAAAAATTTAGAGACATTCAGAACATGCCTCTTTCAAAAACAATGGTTTAATTCAAGGATGGAGGACCTCTGGTCCATGGAGGTACCTATCTGGCTACAAGATTTTTCTATTGTTCAATGACCAGATAAAGGAAAAAAATGGTTAGTGCATTGCAGGTATGAATAATATTGTCTGGAACTGAACTATACTTTGCAAGCAAGAAATCTGTTGCATGAAATTAACCCACGCTTGACACGTAATCTGTTGTCTAGAACTGAGCCTACATTATAGACAGGAAAGCTGTACTCTAAGATGGGTTTAAAGAATTGAACTGAAAATTGTGCTCAGATTTGGTAAGAATTATGGAATGTAGTCCCTGAGCCCCTTTCAAAATTGGAATTCAGTCTCTTGGCCAAACTCAATTCCTCACCCTGACATAAACTAATGGCCCCCAAGACTAGTTCCTATGACCCTTATCAATATGTGTTGGTGCCATATGGGCAGTCTAGAAATGTGACATTGAGCTGGATGCATGAGACAGAAAGACTTGTGTAGCTTTTCTGGATCCAGATTTAAAAATAGAGTTTGATCTAGGCCTGATCTTCATATTGCTACATCCCAAATCCTGGGGTGACCTTTCCTAGCAAAATCATGTAGATATTAAACAGCATGAGGGATGGTATAAATCTACAGAAGTGTTTCTCAAAGGTCATGGGGGGAAATATCAGGCTATCATATCCTGATAGACCCACCAAAAAATCATAGTTCAAAGACCTATACCAGCTAAGCATTTTCGAAGAGCTTTCTGAAGAACGTGGATGCCTATATCCAAAGCCCACTCTCCAGGGTAAGGCTTTCAACATTCATGACATGACTATCAAGTTCTTTTTGCCTCTACCACCATTCACTTTCTGCTAATGCTGCTCATCCTGTCAAAAAGGGAGCTGAGTTCTCCAGGTTGTCAGTATGTTACTTTGTTGGCTTGCCTGCAGCCCATCTTGCCTTTACTGCTTTTGTGACTCAGTTTGTAAGGACATCCATTGTTCACAGTTTCCATGCAGCCCTGGTGTTTTTTTTGGAAATCTGCAGCAAAGGCGCCACTTCGCTGTATAACAGAATACAATTCTACCTATTTGGATCTGACAGCTTCCAAGATGCTTAAGACTCTTATCACATATACACCAACAATGCTTAAAGTGAGCAACAAGCCTCAGTTGTGTCGGATAACTGATGTTTCCTATGGAATTCTCTGCAATGCCTTGTGGCAGAAATAGGAAAAGTATAGCTCCACAGTTGCATATACACCCCAACCCCACTTTTGCAGCCTCTGAAGGCCACTGGCAGTTGTTCTGTGCCTCCCTCAAATTTTGATTTTTTTTTTTTAGATATGATTTTCATGTGATTTTCCACCCAAAAACTATGCACCCACACAAACATAATAATTTTCTTTCTTTTTTTCTGCCCACCTGAACTCTGTAACCTTGCCCCAAAGCCTCTCTTCAGTCAAATTTTGGCTGAATACAATAACCAAAAAAAATGACATAATGTCTCTTCTGGAGGGTAGAAGTGATGCAAACTGGCCCCATACAATTGTTCTCTCTGCTCTATGATATGACCCAAGCATTCATAGCTCTCAGTGGTGGTTGGTGGCTCCCTTGCCAGTGGGTCAGTGAATCACTCCCAGATGTTGGAGAGCATCAAGGAGTTCTCCAAGATGCTGAACTTCTGTTGGGGATAAAATTCAGTGTTTTGGATAGCTCCTTTGAAGAACAGACTAAAACATGAAGTAGACCTACCACTCCACTGGCATGGGAGCCACCAGCATCCGTTTCAGATATCCAGTTTGTTGCAGATCCTCCCATAGAGCAAGAATCAAGAAGCCATAGAATGTCATGCCTACGCAGCTTCATGTGTAATTACCATTGATCCAGAACCAAATGAATTGTGCAACAGCTGCACCCCCAGAGGGAAAATCAACTCTGTTTTCAGTTGCTCCAAAGCATTTCTTTGTTGCATTACACAAAGCCTTATCCTTCTATATCATCAAATGTTTATACAGACAAAAGTGATTACCTCAGCAGGCTATTCCATTAGAGAGCTATTTTATCTACCTGCCTCCTCCATCATTATTTTGTTTAATAATTTGAGAATGAGAGCTCTTCAGAAGCATACCAGAAATAGCAGGGACCAATGGGCCATTAAAGTGAAGTAATGACTTAGTTTTCCTAGCACTGGTCAATCTACAGTACATTGTGGCTGGATTCTGATCTCATTTATATTCAAATCACCTCAGCATTTAAGGGTGTAAGAGAAACAAGAGGAAAGTGGTACAAATATTGACCAATGATTACCAAACAGCATTTCAGAACACTTGTAGTTGTTGTTACTTATTTTGGTTTAATTAATCACTCCCTTTCATCTGTTATGAGATGGTCCAATCCAGTGATGGCCAAAGAATAGCACGTACCTTTCAGCCAAAGCTTGATTACCTTTTATATTAAATACTCATGAGAATGGGGCAGGAGCCATAATGAGGTCCCCAATGTAATTTAATTACCTCAGGTTGTATACTGTAGTGGCTGATAGATTCCACATTGGCGCGACCGTGAATCTGCTCTGAGATTTAGTCTTGATTTTAAAGGCACTATCCAAAATCATGTCGGCAGTCTGAATAGCTCCAACTAAAATCCAGAATGAATTCAGCATCTAACCAATGTGGGAACCATCAGCTGCCACTGAGTGTATAATGTGAAAAAGTTTCCAAAAGGGTAGCCTTATTAGTGTGACAGAGCAAAACCAGTGAAGAGTTGCATGGCACCTTAAAGAAAAACAAATACCTCATAACATAAGCTTTTTTAGGCTATAAGCCACTTTACCAGGTGTTATTGTTGTGTGCCTTCAAGTCATTTCTGACTTATAATAATCCTAAAGTGAATCTCTCACGGGATTTTCTGGGCAAGATTTGTTTGGGAGGGTTGCCTTCCTCTGAGGTTCAGAGAATATGACTTTCTCAAGATCTTTCAGTGGGTTTCCATGGCTGAGTGGGGATTTGAACCCTGCTTTCCAAAGTCGTAGTCCAATGCTCAAACCACTATATCATGCAGACATACTAAAGGGTTAACCAGAATGTCACTTTTGCTTCCTGCACAAGATTCCTTTTAAATCCTTTGTTGCTGAGAATAATGTGGCATATATTCAGTTATATCACCAGTGTAAGAAAAAAATATCTATAATAACTGTCCTTAGACAAGAACAACAACAAAACCCTATCTAAAAGCCACAAGAGGGCACTCACAGAACATAAGAATGATGCAAGCAAGCTCTAGGAAAGATAAAAATACCTTTAAAGGCCTTATATTTCCATGGTCTAAGGGTGTTTCCAAACATTAGGCACCCATAGTAAAAATTACTATAAGTTACCAGGACCTGGGCTTCTTCTTTTTTTTTTACTCTTATACCACTTCCATTGTGAAGCTGGATTGCTTCATAAGAATAACAGCCAGCTTTTTCTTATGCTATCATTGATCCCTTGTATAGATGCTGGCAAAGAAGTTTGCAAATTTAGATTGCCAGAATCAACCATATTAAAATTTCCTCACTTTTATTTCATTTGAACTAAGACTAGTAATAAGGTATAAATAAAAACAGTGATGCAAGAGTCATCTGAGACAAGCTGCCCATATATTGCCATGCAGCCTTAACTTGCTCAGAATGATTTCTAAGCCATTTGTGGCTTCATGTAGGATGTTGCAGAATGCCAAACATCTTTACATGTTCGGTCCAGAAATGCAGCCTGGTCTAGGCTTATCTCTCCTGCAAGATGGTGATAAGGCCTTTTCACGACATGGCACAGCCATTAACTCTTACTGTTTCTTGTTTCACCTTGTTTTAGATTCCTCCATCTTCTGCAGCATGACAAAGAAATATCCAGTGTTTGGAAATACCACCAACCAAATCAAGACATAAATCAACATAAAAGTGAAAAGGTAGAGAATATTTTGTCAATCAGGGTGAAACTTCAGTTTTTGGAAGTCCATGACAATGAAAAAAATGAAGCATCAGAAGCAGCAGAAACTGTTAATAGTCATAGCTCAGATTGAGAACAATTAGACAGTATTTTATGTTAAGTTAGCATTCAATTAATGTTTACTCCCCCTTCATTTTTAGTTCAGCTTTTTTTCTCAAAGTGACTGCTTTCTGTACCTATATGACTCTATAGATGAGACTAAGGCCATTTCCGCACTAGCCTGTTCTAGCGCGATGATTCCACTTTCCACCTCCTCTGGAATCCTGGGGTTTGCAGTTTCGGGAGGGGCCGGCCGACCCCTCCCGAAACTGCAAACCCCAGGATTCCAGAGGAGGTGGAAAGTGGAATCATCGCGCTAGAATAGGCTAGTGCGGAAATGGCTCCTGTTCAGAACACATCATAAGTGTCTTAGTTTATTTATTATGATGTTTATTGTTTGTTCTATTTCCAGCTTTAACATTTTTCCTGTCTTCTTTTTCAGAAATTGAAAAAAACTACCAGATACTACATATCTTAGATTTCAGAAAAGTGTGGCTCCGAACATAACATTTACAAGTAAATTCGATGGACAAACCTGTAATTATTTTCTGAACAAGTTGTACTTTTAAATCTAATACCTGGAAGCTAAGAACTCCTCTAGTTACTGTTGAGAAGTTGAGGTATTTGTTGCTGTAGTTCTCATTTTAAAAAAAAAATAAAATCCAAAAAACGTTTATGCTATCCCAGATTGTTTTCTGGCAATTCCTGGTACTAGCTGCACTATTTATTCCCATCACCAAATGAGTTTCTTTTTAATTCTAAAACATATAAGAACAATATGTTTCATTCTCTTTACTTCCCTCAGCCTGGCAAGAATAAATCAACTCATTTCCAATTGAGTATATTCATTGAAGTGGACGTAAGTTCAGACATGGTCAAGAACTTTTAAAATATCATTTAAACTAGTGCAGGCCACCAGCTTCTCTCAGACAGGGCTCAGCAAAACAAAATTGGACATCAGATTCATCAATGATTAAACTATTATTGGATATGATGATTATGATGACAGTAGGGTTTTCGTTTTTTGCTTGCTGATCTGCGTGTGGGCACAACTGGCGCCACGTGTAGATGGTCTCAACATACATGCAGCCATACATGAGAAAGTTTTGTCAAATGTGTTGCCACCTCAATATGCCCAGTCTCTATATTTTAGAGAGCCTTGCCCCCTTATAAGGAAGCCTATGAGGATCCATTCCAAAGAGTCACAATCTGTGTGTACAGTGTATATGTACTCATGACTCACTAAAAAAGATAATAATGCTTGGTAAGTAAGGTAAGGCAAAAGGCAGTAGGAAAAGAGGAAGACTGCATTATAGATAGACTCAAGCAAGGAAGCCACAGCCCTGAGCCTGCAAGACTTGAGCAGGGCTGTTGATGAGAGGGTAACTTGGAGCTCTCATTCATTGTGTCACCATAAGTCAAAGTCAACTTGACATCATTTAACAGCAACAACACAATCTATGCTACCGAAAAACTAAGGACAGAGATTATGTGTGTGGTGAAAGCACACAGTTCCATGTGGAAGTGTGTTTCCAGCACATGTAGGCTGATAAACTAAGGGGTGGAGACAACAATCACAAATGTTATCCCACTCTTCCACAATAAAAAGGAGGGAGGGAGCTGTATAGATTTAGTGACTCCACAGGATGCATAGTATGAGCAACCACACTGTTCATGATACCACATTTTTATCCAAATAATATACATCCATGATCTCTGTCTAATTAATTTAATTAGTATTTTAGCAGTTATCTGTGCTACATTGAAAATGTGTTCCCTCATTGCACCATCTATCTGGTAGGAAAAAGTGATACATTTAAAATGACACCTGATTAAATTATTACATTATAATTTAATATTATGAAATTAGCATTAGTTCTGAGATTAAAGTCTTGCTGGAAAAATTAATTGAGGAACCAAAATAAATTATAGCAAAAGCATGAGTCAGTTATTCATCAAGAGTTAGTTAGTTAAGGAGATCAACTGGGGAAGTATTTTTCAATATTGGCGCTCAGAGATCTTACTTGTTTGGACTGTAACTCTACATGTTGGCATGATTCTGGGACTTGTAGTTCTAAAAAATAACTTTTTCAATCTCTGGACATTATCCATCCACTCCTCCACCTCTCTATGATATGTTGCTTCTAGAATATAACTGAGTAGCTTAAATACATACTTAACAAACAAATGATTAGACCAAATCTGTAGTTCGTGACTATAGACAAGAGTTGTTGTGTATTTACAAGGAAATCAGAGGGCGTTTTTTTCCTGAAATGTGGGAAACAGGTTTTCATTGTCTGCATCCACAGACTAACCAGTTGCACAGATTCTATTGGGGCTAGAGGTGTGCCAATTAGTCCCTTTGTTTATGGTATTTAAAACTAGATTATTGCTGATCTCATTGTTCTTATTTGTACTGCATTTGTCTCAGTTGGACAGACATTGTGCAGAGCAAGTTGGAGTCCAATCTAGGAAGCCGAATGTTCAGAAGTGCTGAGAAAAGGCTCCAATTTTTCAAGCAGCATGCAGATCGCTCCTCCACTCATATTATTAAATTCTAATTATAGCCTGTTGATGCCTGAGACGGTGGGTTGTTGGTAAATCTATATGTACTGTTTTTCCCAAGGTTTGCATGTTTTATTTCATAGCCAGTTGATGCTTAGTTAAAAAGGGCGGGGGGGGGGCATCCCATGTTTATTTACAAGGACAAGGACACATATTTATTTTTGAAGCATCCCCAGTGAGTGGGGAACTTGTTTCTCTGGAAATTCAGGGATCGGAAAAGATAGCTCATGGAAAGCTTGCCAAAAGGAAGCATTTTCAGCACTAACCATTGAGGATGAAAGCAGTCCCTGGTTCCCTTCCCTCCTGCTCCAAGGCTGGCATCAATTGTGCAGTGTTTAAAGCAGGGGCTGGGGCAAGGCAAAGCTAAGGGCTCTTTTGCTATCAGATGAATGGAGCTGCTTTTTCCTTCACATTCTTCTTATGCCTCCACTTGTGAAGAAATGTGCAACAGTGAATGCACAACTGACTCTGAAACTCTAGGGCAGTTTTTCTCAAATTAGCTGATGTGGGGTATGGGGATTTTGCCCTTTATTCTACCACACTGCCATGAAATGAGGATTTTTAACCTTTCCCACCACACTGCCACAAACTATGAGAATTCCTTTCAAGCAGTTTCACCACTGCAGCCAAATATGGTCATTGCAGTTACCAGGGTTTTCTCTGATCCTCTCCTCTGCAACAATGTAAGCTCTTCCTCTTGTCCCCCCACAACCTAACCCCATAATATAGCGGATGATTTATTTATTACATTTTAAACATCACACACTGACTTGAGCTAATTCAGACTCTTACCAATTACTCAGCTCAATCACTCCCATCTCTCACTACAACCCTAGTCTAACTCAAACAGCTTTCAAAGACATTTCTAATTGCATTCCACTCAAACCCTAAGCTAACTCTCAATTCACACTGAATCCCCAAATGTCATCTATCAGCCTTATGCAAATCTCCTCAGATATTCCACCTATCAGCATTCACTCCAGTATCCCATTCTTTCCCCCTCCCATCAGCTACTTATTTCATAACTTCAATATACAAACAACATTTTCAAATACAAACCCATGATATCACATGGGTAACCTGCAATTCCCCCCCCCCAATATGTCCAGGACCAGCACTACAATTATGCCCATTGGATACAAGTGCTTTTTTCTTTCCTAACAGCTTTCCAGGGACTGACAGCCAACAGCATGAGTGCCAGCATCAGTCCAGGGACAACCACTTTGAGTAAGCTCTGTTCTAGTAGACATTGGAGGCAGAACATTTTGTTCAGGTTCCCTGGTGGGCTGGCTTTTTACCTTGTTTCCTCTGTGCCTATAGACTAGCCTTGAACCCTACTGGTAGTCTCAACTAGAGTTCTGTTGAATTGCAAGTAAATACTTATGTAAACTCTATTGCTTCAGTGGGTTCGTTGTAGCCGAGACTGGCAATATGATTCAGGACTGATACGGCCTTTCTGCACTACACTGTTATAGTGCTATTATTCTACTTTCAACATCCTATGGAATCCAAGGCTTTGCAGTTTAGGGAGGTGCATTTAGAATTCTCAGCCAGAGAGCTCTTTGGCCTCAGTAAACTACAAACCCCGGAATTCCACAGGATGCTGAAAATAGAATAATAGCTCTATAACAGTGAAGTACAGAAGAGCCCAAAGTCTCAGTCTTGATTTCATATAGACTGATATATGTCTGGTTGGAAGATGCAGGACACAGACATATTCATGTTGCTGGATTTAAAGCACTTTGAGACAAGAAGTTTTTAACTTTTTTAAAAAAGGCACCTGAGGAGGGGAGTTTTAATCTGTACTGTGATCCCCTCCAGTTACTTATAAATAGAAAGAAATGGGTGGGGCCATCTACCTGCTACTAATTTAATATGACAAATAGTTTAGCCCTAGGAATTTAAATATCCCAAACCATCTATACTAATAAAGAGGTCTTCACCCAGTTTCAGTGAGAAATTTTATTTAGTGATTGATTTCATTTATATGCTGCCTTTCTCCTGGAGAGGGATCCAAGGCGGCCCACAAAAAGAATCAGCTAAAATTAGAACAGTAACATTTTAAACACAATTAAAAACACATTAAAACAATGCATTATATATAACATAAAATCCTTAAAGGGCATACAAAAAGTTACAATAAAGCGCACGCACACACACTCACCTATAAAAAAAAGCAGTTACTCTTTAAAGGACTGCTTGAACAAAAAGGGCTTTGCCTGCCGGCAAAAGGAGAGCAGGAAGTGGGCACTGAGAAGGCTCTTTCCCATGTTCTCATCAAACCAGCCTGTGGTGATATGGGGCCACCTTCCCCTGTAGATCTTAAGACTCTGGCAGTTTCATATAGGGAGATACAGCCTTTCACATAGTCTGGACCGTAGTCATATAGGGCTTCATAGTCATGACCAACACTTTGAACTGTGCCCCGAAACAAACCACTAATCAGTGAAGCCATTTTAACAAGAGAGTTATATGCTCTCTGTAACTGGCCCCAGTCAATGTTATGTCCACAGCTCATGGGACCTCTTCAAGTTTCTGAACAGTTTCCAAAGGCAGCCCCATATAGAGTGTGTTACAGTAGTCCAAATGGGATATAATGAGGGCAGGTGTTTCCACAGCCAGATCTGAACTGTCAAGGAATGGGCTTGTCAATGAATGGGCAACAGATTGAGTACCAAGTCTACAACAGACAGGACACCTCAGTGCCAAAGCAGTGGCAGTTCATGATTCCCATGTCAATAAGGTGGTAACTCTGTTCTCAGTTTTAATCTGAACTTTAAAGGGGTCATCTCAGCTGCAGAAGATACTTGGGAACAGAGTTCAGCACCTTGTCTAGATTCAGAATAAGACCCAGAACGGATTCACCACCCCACTAACATGGAAGGAACCAATCATGGACACTCAAAATGACCTCCTTAACTCCAAAAAAGAAGATATGAGCATGTCCTTAGCATTCAAAAGAGAGCCATGTCAGAGAAGACACTCCTCCAGGGAGGCAAGCTGAAGAATTTCATTTGGTCCACGTTTTTTTACCAAAAGCAACGTAATTTGCTTAATAACACGCAAATCAAAATGCAACCATATTTCAGATTCCACACTTCACCAAATTTTTTACACAGTTTTTGGCTCAAAAATTGCATCCATACACTGGGGAAAGCTGGGTACAAAAACAATCTATCAGGGAAATTTTAGATGAGTTAAGGAAAGTTGATAATGAAAATAAAGGTGAATTTTCATGCACTTGGATAGAAATTGGATAGAATGAATTTAGGATTAAATACATTCATGAACTAGATATAAAATGATCTGTAGTTGCCATTAGGTACTGGGTCCCAAGGCACAGCTTGCCACAGAACTGAAAACATAACTCCTTCATTTAATAAGACATTCATAGTCATCTTCAGAAACAACACTGAAATCCTATGCACACTTACTCAGGAACAAGCCACATAGACTAACATGAGAATATGTTTGACTATTTGAATAAACCAGAACAGGCCTGCACCGCACTTCTTTCAGAGCTGATTTAGCCAGTCCTCAGTGGATGATGACTTTCAGGAATCTTGTCAGCGTCTTCAGAAGAGAGCAACTAAAACAATCCTACTGAAGAAGATAAATAGTAGCCTCAGATAGACAAGAAGCTAGATGAAAACTGCATTATTTCTTTCAAAAGGAACGAAACCGTAATAGGAAATGCTTCACTCTATCCAGATACAACTAAATCAGATGCTACCTGCAAATACATCAGGATCTTTTCTTGTGTGTTTCTGTGGAATCCATTTTCTAACAATGTAAGATCACATCACATGTTCAAAGCACTTGTGCTCTCCTATTAAGACTTTCTAAAGGTTAATAATCAGTATGCTCCTTAGTGAAAATATGACCTCATCTGAATTCTGGTGGAAAACCAACACATACACCAAGCTACTAGAATGCTTAGGCTTCTATGGTCCCTGATTTGTTAACTGGATCCACTTGTATTATTATGGGATATTGCCATAAGAGTCGCTCTCATCCCTTTGTACTTATCTCAACATCCCCAACTTCTGTCTCTGGCTTCTCATTTGTTCCTGTTACTTTGGCTTCACAATCCTCTTTTGTGAGACTAATATACATATATACTAGGCTTCTTTATTTTTCAACTTTTAATATATTTCTAAACTGGGCCTGTGTATATATTCCTAAACTGGCTGTCTAGTTATTCCTAGTTTCCTATCTTACATGTTGCATTATAGCAAGTGTGGATGTACATTTTTTTTAAAAAAAATACTTCCTTCAGTACTTCATTGCTTGGCTTTGCTGTTGAACATCTTTTTTAGCTGTCTGGCCCGGGACTTTAAAAACAGAGGAAGTAGCGTTTCACTCAGTGGTGCCTTGGAGCCCGGGGATATCCTCTAAATTATGTGAGTTTCTTAGCACAGACTGAACTGGACAGAATGGGTGAGAGCAGTCTACCTTGTGTAGCTGTTACTTAATTGTGGCTCACTTAGGCCATTTCCGCACAACACACTTATAAGCGCAATCATTCCACTTTCAACATCCTATGGAATCCTGGGGTTTGCAGTTAAGGGAGGGCCGGCCCCTCCCTAAACTGCAAACCCCAGGATTCCACAGGATGTTGAAAGTGGAATGATTGTGCTATAAGAGTGTAGTGTGGAAATGGCCTCAGACACGTCCTGAGTTTTGGCCTTTGTCACCCCCTAGTGAATAAACCTTATCATGATGCCATTTACACAGGACACTGCCAGATTGTCCATAGGTATTTTGTGTCTAAGAAAGACAATGCCTTAGAAAAGTTGTGAATATCTGAATCACACAAATAAAATCTCACATCCAATGAAGTGGCTCTTTGTCCATGAAATGTTTTTAATATGTATAGGTTGCTTTCTTGTTGACCCAAATCTGTTCTTAGCCCTTTAATCAATGGGAAGTTTTGAGTGAAGTCATTGCCATTTAGTGAATCTGGAGTGACTGATCATGAAGATTAACTACAAAAGAATTAAAAATCATTTTGTTTGCCCTGGTGAATAATTACAGAAATGATTACTAGTGTTGATTTTACCACAGGAGGGCGCCTGATGTCTCTTTCAAGATTATAGGAAAGCCTATTATTGGTCCTTGCAGCTGACCACCCCAGAGTTTAGGAAAGAAAATGTGAAGAAAATACAAGCAGTTACAACAGTTAGTCCAGGTGTTATTTTATTTAGTCCAGACATGGGAGACTTTCGGCCCTCCAGGTGTTTTGAACAATGATTCTTACAATCTCCTACCATGGACCAGACTTATGGAAGTTGTAGGCCAAAAAGATTGGAGAGTTAGAAATTCCACATCCTTGGTTTACTCCTGCAAAACTGTGCATCTAATCTTTACCTGAGATACATTGGTACCTGGCAAAATGACAATACAGTTCATGTTACAGTGGGCATGTCATAACTTATCAGACTTTTTAACTTGAGAAAGGAAATACTAAAGGGAGATGGGAAGTAATCCTGTTCAAGGTAAAACATCATAAAGGAAGTGGTGGATATTATCTGGAGAAATGAATAAGCCTCACTGAAGATTAAATATTAATACCTGACTTTTGGAAAATTCTGCAAAGTATCAAACTTGATGTTAAGGGGAATACGTACTCCCCCCTAAAATAGAGTTCCCTCCTAAAATAAAAGTTTACTCAGCAGTCAACATCAAATTAAACCTGTGCTTACTTTCCAATGATCAACCAAAAACAAAGCACAATCAGTGCAAGATATGTGAATGAGGAAAATCATGTGCCTTGCCTTGTCTTTCACCACTTGGGAGGGCACTGCTAAATAAAATAAAATTTAAATTTTTTAAAAAATTAAATAGTGATGAACTTACTATGTGATATCCTCGCTGCAGTTGTACAGCAGAGGTTTATATCAACAAAACAACAGAGTTCACAACATCAGAATCATCATTTCCCCCGCTTCTGATGTTTAGGTGTTATTTACAAAGCCAAAATAGCACCACCTCTGCACAAAAGGGGAATATCAGGAGGTATGGATGGGGGAACAAGAAGATTTGTAGATACACAAAAGGTCTTTAGAAAAGAAAAATGCTAAGGGGTAGGTCAGGGGGTAAAACACCTTAAAAAGCACTTCCTGATCTCATTTTGGAAATTTGTGAGGTCAGGTTGAAGAAGGATAGCTGAGATTCTGAACATATAGAGCTTCACCCAGCAACATTTTGATCTCACTTTTGTTCACACTTCAAAGAATTATGTACTATCCAACATTCTGTATGATCCACAGAATTGCAGAATGATCCATATAGTTACATGAAGGTTCGTGAAAAGATAGCCCTCAAAGGATTAAGCAATAAGTTCTGTGTGGGGACTGTAATTATGAAAAATTATTCCCTCCAGTCTTGATTTAATGAATGACCTTTCCACTCTAGCACAGCACCTCAGTTGCCCTCTAAAATTAATTTTGTCTAATCACAATCATATATACTTTGGGCAATTATCTGGCATGAAACCATGCCAAAGGCACCTGAATGTAATTACAAACCTAGGACAATATAAGTGCAGGCCTTAAGACAAGGGAAATGGATGAGACTAACATTTGGACATTACCTGTGTTAACAAATTACCTTCTGAAGCTGTACCAGAATTTTAACTGCTGTTACTTGTAAACTTGTACAGTCATCAATTGCTGCTTTGTTTTGTGTTGACAACATAGTAACTCAGGAAAAAAAAATCATACTCTAGTTGAAATCTGGTGTGCTGATAGCAGCCCATTTGGTTACAGTAACTTCATCTGTTGTATAATCTCTAAGATGTAACTGTCTCAGCTTTAAACTGCAACCTTACCAAATATCTTTTGTTGTTACTGTGTGCCTTCAAGGTTGTTTTCAATTTATAGTGACACCAAGATGAATCTAGTACTGGATTTTTTTGGCAAAAATTATTCAGAGGGGTTTGCCCTTGGCCTCATCCGCACCCCCATGCTCACTCAGTGGGTTTTCATGGCTGAGATTCAAACCATAGTCTCTCAGAGTCTTAAACCAACACTCAAACCACTAAATCACACTGGCTCGCTGTCAAATATCTCACAGATATCTTATATCCTTTTCTTCATTGCCCATCAGTGGAATCTGTAGGGGAGTTATTAGGCTGTGGGTCTTAGTCCAGACTTTGAAGAAGTTGCCCAGGGTGTTGAAGCTATTTTGGTGATAAAATGAAGCATCTTTGGCAGCTCTTTCAAACTTCACACTAAAATCCAGATTAGATTCATCATCCCCACTGACAAAGAAGTCATCAATCACCATTGCTGTCCATGCCTCCCACCCCCCACCCCCCAAAAAGATTAAGGAATCTGCAACAGTCAGATCTGAGCCATTCTGGAGCCAAGAAAATAGAAGTCTAGAGGTCACACAACAAATGAAAATGCTAAGGGAAAGAGGCTTCAACCAACATACCAACTGTATGTGTGTATTTCTGCCTGCTTTGAATGCTTGAGTTTGTCTATTTGCCTTAACCTGAAAGTTACCATGTTTCTCAAATGAAATAACTCCATGAACATCACTCAAAACCAAAGCACTGCTGAAAGTCATTCTGCCCCAGCGACTGCTCTGGATCTAAGCAAGAAACAGTTTTCCACCTGAGACAATTTTCATCTGCAATAGTAGAAAGTACTTCTGACCCTTCTGTGTACTATTGGTGCCATTTATGATTTTTCCCTCCAAAATATAGACTAGAAAGCATTTTTCAAAGCAAAAGACAGAAATTATATGTGTGGTTGTGCAAATGCCCAAATCCCTATTTTAATCACACATTTTCCATGTAAAGTCCCATCCTGACAGCACAGTTCAGTCAATAAACCAGTTTCACTAAAATGATACCAAAGATGATTTGGGCTGGATTTTTTACCTATATTTTCTTTCAATAAAATCTTTACAAAAATCATTCAACTGCAACTCCTTATTCAGCCTGCCAAATAAAAAAAATAAAACAAAGCAAAAGTCAATTGTTTAAAATCATGATGAGGAGGATTTTCAATCTGATTCCAACCTCCCCGCCCCACACCGCCATTGTTTACAGCTGCCTTTCTCAACCAGGCAACCCGCAAGTGTGCTTAACTCCAATTTATATCACTCCTGGTCCATTATATCAGGATGGGGCTAGAATGGGAAAGGCTAGTTTAAAGGCACCATTTCCTCACCCACAAAGTATCACTGATGTTTACAAAGACTTGTGACTGAAGACTGTGTTCTTAACTGGTACTTCTTAGAATTATTATCATATTTATCCAATCTCATTCTGCCATTTAATTTGCCTTCTTTGTTAAGGTGAAGGATTTTATTTCAGTATAACATATGTTTTACACATGGTAGGGCTCTAAAAGTTTATAAAACAGTCTAAAATACACACACAAGTGCACACACGTATACTTATGGAGAAGGAAGGAGTAATACAAATATAAAACTGTTGTAATGCAATTATAAAACAAAAGCTGGAAATACAAAAACCAGTGGAAAATAACGTAAAACAAACTGGCAAATACATGTAACAAAATATAGAAGAATTATCAAACAGTGTTAAACTAAAATATCAAAAGCTTTTGGAAACAAGAAAGCTTTTAATTAAGGTTTTAAAAGGGTAAGGGAAGGAGCAGTTTGCAAAACTCCCAGTCCTTGCTATGTTTAGCTGATGAGAGGTTTTAGACAAAATATCTAAGGATCCAACGGTTTGCCACCCTTTCTTTAGAAAATGGCTTCCAGTCAGTGGCTAGATACAGGGCGACCTTACCCATTAGGCACTTTAGGCACATTGCCCAGGGCCTAACGAAAAATTTAGGACCTATGAAAACCGGATTTTACGGTCTGTGGAAAGATCCCCAGTGGTACATGGGCGCAAGGCTGGGAGTCAAATATCAGAGTTCCTAGGGCCTACAAAAACCCTAATGCAGCCCCAACTGGAGGATACTGAGCTACATAGATCAAGACTCTAAGAGACATTTGCTCAAGAGAACATCCACCACTTTTCTTCTGTGTATCTAAATAGGCCCTTACATGTGGCTTAGCATGTTTATTGCTTATAAATACAAACATCTAATCCAGAAGCATAAAACAGTTAGTCTGGAGAGGGCTATCTCATAGTCCACCTGTCAATCAGGGCTTCTTCCAAAAACCACCTCCCACTGTTCCTGCCAGGGAAGGAGAAAGACAAAGAAATATGGAACACAGTGGCTGTGGATCCAACAGCCTTTACAGGCCGACTGAGGACTTTTGCCACTACCATCTTCGTCTTTTCTTCCTTCCATGGCACAAATCGTGAAAAGTGTGATATTGGCAGGTATACGTGTAACTTTGTGCACACCCACACATGTGTGCATGCACATGTGCCCATTCATGCATGGGGAGAAATGCCAGCACCAAAGTTGCAGTTATAAGATGTGATGTTCCACAGTTTTATAAACATGATTATGTATTATAAGTGATAAGATGAAATATTGTTATATGTTGTGGAAATTAGATAGAATACAGCAAGTGGTGTGATGGGAGGGAGGTGACAGTAAGGAATATTGGAGGTGAATGGTAATTGGCTGAGAGCTTGAAAGAGATTTTAAGATGCTTGTACCTGGAATAGATACAGCAGTTAGGTCAATCACAGAACAGGAGTTTAGTCAGGGAACTGAATTTGTAGAAGACTACTCAGAATAAGTAAATCAACAACAGTAACCATTAAGACACAAGCCTTTGCTTCTGAACAGTATGTAATTAGGAGCATTTTAAATATAATCTTCCCTTTAATAAATTATTTTGTTAACACGCACGCACACACGCACCCCTCTTGGATCACCATGCTACAGTTAGACTGGACACATCCATTTTTGTGGCGGTAAAAGAGCCAGTGCAATGTAGTATTTTAAGCATTAGACTATAATCCTGGATACCAGAGTTCAATTCACACACACACACCAGCCCTGGAAACCCACTGGGTGAACCTTGAGCATGTAACACACTTACAGTCCCAGTAAACGCTATGATAGGTTCACCTTACGGTCACCATAAGTTGGAAATGACTTGAAGGTACACAACAATAAGAACAACAAGAAGAAGAAATACTAGTGGGGCGGGGCTGAATTATCAATTGGTGCAACTGCTCCAGGTCTCTCACTGGCTAGGGTTTCAGAGCTGAAGGGACAAAAGATGACACGTGCTTCCTCTTCTTCCTCAGTCACTTCCTGATTTTCCCAAAGTTTCTGTTACCATCAATGTTTTGTGCGTGATTTGAGTAACTGACTGAAAAAAATTGCATGGCTGTTGGTCTCATTCAAGTTGCAGAGGTGAAAATGGATTCATACATGAAGATTTTTATGCTGCTGTCATAATGCATCACAACTTATGTACTGCTTAATTCATTTCTGTTCGGTCCCTGCCAGAATGATTCACCCACATGGAAAAAGAGGAAACCAGTTTTTAGTATTCCTGCAGGGCCCCCAAACCACCTTAATCCAGGTTTAAGTCAAGTTATTAGTTTTGAAGATTGGTGGTAGGATTGGAATAAAGGAAGGATCTGGTATAAAGGATCCCAAAGGTCAGAAGAGGTGGCAACAACAGGTTAAACTGCATGTTTACTGATGGTGGCACCAGCTTATATGACAAAAGTGTGGTAGCAAAGGCACCAAAGAAATACAGTTCACCTCTCATTAGGGCCCTCCTGAAGTAGGGGGACAGCATCTGTATTTGGTGGGGGGCATTTTTACTCTTTTGCCTCTTGTGCCACTGGTCCCTAAGCTTTGCTCTTGATCTTGTTTCTATTTATCAATACTAAGCCAGAAATGAAAAGCAAAAAAGTAACTCTGTGAGGCATTCACAAGAACAAAATTCATTGTTTGGTAATGCCCTTCTAAAACACTACTCAATTTGGGATTTTCTTGGGGTTGCCAGGTGAAATATAGTATAGAGCTCCTCCATCTTGACTGATTGTCTGGAAGAGGAATTCTCAGCAGGTGTGGTTTGGGGGACAAGCAACACCCTGCTGAAATCCCCTAGATGCAGAAGGGAAACCTTCTTGTCACCTGACAAGCCAAAGTTCTCCAAAGCACTTCTTCAGTCTGAATGGTGCATTTGTGACAAACATAAAGACTGAGATAATTGGCCATCTAACCCAGCACACATACACAAACTACCACTACTACTATTTTTTTTCTTACCCGCCTCTTCCCATAGATCAAGTCGGAAGACAATAATAGGTTAACATCTAGCAGTTAAAAACAGAATATTAGTTAAAACAATAGTTAAAATGCATATCATCTTAAAAGGAAAAATCTTACAAATACCTAAAAACAAGCAATACATATTTAAAATTCATTGTTAAAATTCACAATTTACTGTATTTGCCCACATGGAAGACACACCCATGTATAAGACGCACCCCATTTATACACTGGCAAATACTATTTGCCAGTGTATAAGACACACCAGTGTATAAGATGCACCCCATTCTCAAACAGTATTTTTCAGGGGGGAAAGTGAGTCTTATACGCCAGCAGATACAGTAAAATCATCAGGACAGGCTCTCTGGAGGACATTATAATCAGCCCTCCACTGCCGGTTTCACTTCTGATTTGATTATTGATGGATTATTTGCTGTCACCTCTGCTGCTGCCCTGTGCCATTTTTAATAGCGACTGCAAGCCTCATGAGACTGAGAAACTGTGAACTAGACTTGTAAGTCCCTATTAAAAATGGTTTGGGGCAGCAGTGGAGGTGGCAGTTAAGCCCCATCAGCCACCCACTTCTGCCTTGGGAAGGAACCCTGATGCCTCAAAAGAATTCATGGTGGCTTGAATATGATGACCATCCTTTTTTTGTGTATTAAATATGGTTTGGGAGGGCCTAGAGTTATTCACTTTTTTTCACTTTTAGGGGGGTCCATGCCCCTAAGCCTAGCGAATGTGGAGGGATGACTTGTATTAACAAGTTTCCTTTGTCTAAATGGCCTTACTAGCTGCTGCCCCCCAAGTGGTCAGTGTGAGAAGAAAAGACGTGGTTGTTAGAAAGGGTTATGGGGGGGGGATACTGTGGTACACAGCAAACAAATTGAACAGAACAAATGCGTGTTGCTCTTTTCTCCCCCCCGCCCCGCCCCGAAACTAAAGAAGGGAGACTCCCTTATTGCAGCAAAACAGACCCGGTTATAAAGGTATCGCTTGCTGGAGCGAGGAAAAGGGAGAAGCGCTTGCAGAAGAAAAGGAGCCACGTGGCCACGGGGAACTCCAGGAACTCCACAAAGCAGAAGACCGACTGGCTGAAAAATTCTGAGCTGCCGCCACGGTCCTGGGTGGGGCAGAAGATGTATTGAACAGAGGCTGTTGAAGGCTCTGTTTGGGTCTCTGCTTCAGTGCTGTCACGGTTGGGGTGCTTCCTTTTTCCAGAGCCCAAGAAGGGAAGCTTAAATACAGTCCTTTTTGGACTGCAACTCCCAGAATCCTCGAAAGGGGTTCAAAGGCCCCTCCCTAAACTGCAAACTCCAGGATTCCATAGGAAGTTGAAAGTCGGATAATAGCACTATAAGAGGCTAGTGCGGAAATGTCCAAGCCCACATCGCCCATGGTAAAGGATGCTGGGAATCTTTGCTTTTCAATGCATTTTACCTGGCACAAGGCAGTCAGTCGCCCGAGGAGGCTCTGCAAAAGGATTTTGGCATGGTGGTTTCAGAGATCCCCCCTCTGGGGCTCCGGCGGTGAGATATTCTGCCTTATTTGATGAATGGAGGAAAGGGGCTGAGATTCTGGTTGGCCCGTGGGCTTTTTTTGCTCTTGTCCACACCAACAACACCCTTTTCTTACACCCTTTTCTTAAGAGGGGAAGAATGAAAAGAAGCCCCAAAGACTGGAGTCCTTCGGGGCAGGTTTCAGTGGCCTAAACGAGAGGGACAGTCATTGGTGATTACAATTGTTTATGTAATTAATTTATATCCCTCCTTTCTCCGAGCACAGTCTTGAAGGTAGCTTCCCTTTCTTATTTATTACTTACACGTATACTGTGCCTTTCATAAGGAATTCCAAGGCTTGGTGCGCCTTCCCCAACTTAATCAACTTCACAACAACCCCGAGAGGTAGACGAGGCTAAGAGAAATTTCATAGCTCAATAGAAAGAAGACTTGAACCTCGATCACCCAGGTCTCAGCCCGATACTTTAACCGTGCTGGCTCATCCCCCCCCCGCAAATTCAGGCAGAACCTGAAGAAATGCATTATTACCAATGCCGTTAGTACCGGTCTTTAGCCTTTGTGGTTCCCTTTCGCCCCTTGCGTGGCTCCTGTGATGCGTTTGGAGATACACAGCAGATCTTCCCAGCGAGGTGGTGGCATCTTCTAATTAGGAAGGGGGGGAATTGCCTTGGGCCCCCTTTGCTTTGGTCTGGAAGGCAGGCCGTGCGAAGGGGGGTATGACTTGGTTAAAATAGGCGAGAGGGGCTAGTGAACTTCATTCAACCCTCTCCATAATTTCTTCCCTCCATAGGAGCACTGGGAAGTCACATTCTGAGGCCGCTTCCCAATGCAACCACGCGGGTGGCTGGATTTCCCGGGACCCTTCAAGGACCTGTCTCAAAATCCTTTCCTGACGATGTCACTGCACTTGGTGATTCTCAGATCAACGTGGAAACCGAGTCCCTCCCAATTTCAAAATGAAAAGACTTTAAAAAAATAAAATAAACCTGCTCCTTAGCTTAAGTACTAGGGCAACTGACACTGGAGGAGCACAACCCGTGTGATCTGACTGGCTGGTTCACACAAGCACGCCCACCAGGCAAAGAAAGAGACGTAGCCTATTTCAATTGTTTGTGAGTGTTTTACATTTTAAACTATTGAAAGTTCAAACTGTTCTAAACGGTTGATTTTATTTGTGTGTTGCCCTGATATCCCTGGACAGAGAGTAGGTATAAAATATTTTAATTTTTACAACAATGACGGTGGATCTAGAGTTCTCGGGATCTAACTTTCTGATCGACGAAAAGGCTTATATCTTCTGCCACCCCCACTGGACTCCCCTGTTCCTCTCCGTGTTTAGCCGCAACCTTCACGGTGCCTGGGATGAGGATGGGGAATAGATTTTCCCAGCAACACCATGTCGCTGTGAGCTGCCTCTGTTGGAAGGCAAAGTATTTGAGGATGGCTTGGTCGTGGAAGGGCAATTAAGAGCCGTCAGCTTTAACAAAGACCTGCTTCTGGTGAGGATATACGCTATTAGAATCGAGTTGTTGGCGTGGATCACAGCTGCCTGAGTTTTGAGGCTCTCCTTGTATCCTGGGGAAACTATCAAGAAAAGTATCACAATGGCCATTTCCGCACTAGCGAGTTATAGCGCGATGATTCCACTTTCAACATCCTCTGGAATCCTGGGGGTTTGCAGTTTCGGGAGGGGCCGGCCGGCCCCTCCCGAAATTGCAAACCCCCAGGGTTCCAGAGGATGTTGAAAGTGGAATCATCGCACTATAACACGCTAGTGCGGAAATGGCCAATTTGAATGTTACTGCTACACCACACACACACACACACACACACACACACAGAGGCCATTTCCGCACTAGACTCTTGTAGCGCGACTCTTATAACGCGATCAACATCCTATGGAATCCAGCCGGCCCCTCCCTAAACTGCAAACCACGGGATTCCATAGGATGTTGAAAGTGGAATAATCGCACTATAAGAGTCTAGTGCGGAAATGGCCAGAGTCACCTTCATGGGCAAATTTCTCGCCGGAGGGTGGCGGTATGAAACCCTAATTAATATTCCTATGGATCAGAAATGAGTTCCACTGAAACCAGTGGGACAAACTCTCTTGTAAGTGGCCTGGAGCCAGCGTGGAGTCGTGGTCTGAGCGTTGGACTGTGACCCTGAAGCCCAGGGCTCGAGTCCCCGCTCGGCCCTGGAAACTCGTTGGGCGGCCGTGGGCGCATCACGCACTCTCAGAAACCCCCCGTGATAGGTTCACCCTAGAGCAGCCATAAGTAGGAAACGACTTGAAGGCGCACAGCAACAAGAAGTGCCCTGAATCGAGCTTAGCAGGATCTTGCTCCTGAGGAAGAAAAAGCCTGTCCTGGCCTCTTCTCTCTGCCCCAGCCTGGTAAACCCCTGAAGTGTTTTTCCTTCTGAACAATCAGGCAGATTGTTAGAGGCACTCGCCTCCCCCCGCCAAAAAACCCCTTCAACAGATTGTGTCAAAGTCTAGATTTGGCACACACATGTGCGCGAACATACGCCCAGCACTTCATCGCACCTTGTTCTGCAGAGCCATTTCCGAACTGCAGAAGCAGTGGGAAATTTCCCTTCCCTTAAACGTCCTTAGTATTGAAGCCAATGGCTTCTTTCTCTCTTACACTAAAGGCAGAGGAAATTGAGGCCATTTCCGCACTAGCGTGTTATAGCGCGATGATTCCACTTTCCACATCCTCTGGAATCCTGGGGTTTGCAGTTTCGGGAGGGGCCGGACGGCCCCTCCCGAAACTGCAAACCCCAGGATTCCAGAGGATGTGGAAAGTGGAATCATCGCGCTATAACACGCTAGTGCGGAAATGGCTTGAGTCAGCCCCGTGAGGCCCGGAAGACTGCGCAGTCACTCTGGTTTGAGTGAGTGGCAAGGGGCTAAGCCCGGTTTCGAAAGCCAGCGCGGTGTAGTAATTTGACAGTTGGACCAGGACTCTGGGAGACCAGGATTCGAATCCCTGTTCATGGAAACCCACTGGGTGACCTTGTGCACGCCACACTCTCTCAGCCTCAGAAGAAGGCAAGGGCAACCCGCCTCCGAACAACTCTGCTTAGAAAGCCCCTAGAAAAGTTCACTTTAGGGTCGCCGTAAGTCCGAAATAACTTGAAGACACACAAGAACATTTTTTTGGGAGGGGTGTATACCAAACAAGGAAAAAATGCTTTGTTTTGTTTCTCCCAGTGCCGACTATACTAGAAATAATATAGCTACAAGGAAAAAGAAACTCCAAGCGCAGATGAAAACGAGGTATACTTCCTGATAATTTCAAGGACAAAGATGTCCAAAAAATAAACAAGCCGTCTCTATATTTTGTACCTACAGTACAAAAGCCATCTTCAGACTTAGACATAACGTTTATATATAGGGTATATAGTTAATCGTGTATATAAAGTTTACACTTAGGGCATACACATAAGGCAAACATCTGTACCTATAGACTATACATCTTCACTGCCATGCCCATAGTTTTTGCTGCTGTTGTTGTTGTTGTTGTGTGACTTCAAGTTGTTTCCAACTTATGGAGCCCCTAAGCCAAACATATCACGGGGTTTTCTGGGGCTGAGAGTGTGTGATGTGCCCAAGGTCACCCCGTGGGTTTCCAGGGCCGAGCGGGGAGTCGAACCCTTGTCTCCGGAGTCGTAGTCCAGTCCTCAAACCTCAACCCCACGCTGACTCTCCAGATAGCTTTTAAGTAGACACAAATGTATATTTTGTGGATTAGTGCGCTCCCTGTTCAGCGTTTCATCTGAAATACGTTCAACACGATCTTGTTCATTTAGTGCTGCAACACGGAGGTACAAGAGATGTCTGTCCTTCAACAGAAACGCACTTAACCGACAGAGATGCAGACGTTACGTTGAGAGACAACTCAGGCCGTTTCCGCACTAGCCTGTTACAGCCTGGCCCCTCCCTAAACTGCAAACCCCAGGGTTCCCTCGGATGTTGAAAGTGGAATAATAGCAGTATAACAGGCTAGTGCGGAAATGGCCTCAAAATCGGGACGGGAATCTCATCCGCTCTTCTCTCCCCTCCCCTTCTTTCAAGAACCGAGCAGAAGAACTGGGGTGGGGTGGGGGAAAGAGATAACTCAAAGTATAAGGCGTGATCCAGCGCGGGTTGTTTTCTTCATTCCTTGAAGGAGACGCTCCGAAGATGACGAGGTAGGTAAAGGCGCGTGGAGGAGCCCTCGAGTAAACTTAACGGGGCTTATTTCGGAGTGAAGCCTGCGAGGACGGGGCCCAGCAAGCGAAAGAGACGGAAGAGGAAGCAATCGCCCGGAGAGGGCACTGAGGCGACCAGCCAGGAGGGACGAGGAGCGAACAGACCTAAGACGGATGGCAGAGAAGGGTGGCAATCGGTATCAAAAGCTGGAGACGGCTGGAAGCCACTTGCAAGCACAGGATGAGGGCTCGGGGGACATCGACGCGGATTAGGTAGGCGCGGGTGCGGAGGACTGGAAGAAAGACGGACGGGGGAGGCCGGGGAGCGGGGAAGGGGGTGTTTTCTGCCTGCCTCGCCTCGCCTCCCTCCGTCTCGCAGGTCCTGAAGCTCCTCTTCCCTTTCCGCGGGCGAAATGGAGGCGGCAAGCGGACGGCTTGTGCCAGACGGCGTCCTCGGTCGCTTTGGGGAGCTGCAGCCCCGGCCGCCCGGCGCAGGTTCTCTGGCAACTCGGGACGCCCGTCGCGGGACCCTTCCCTTCCCTGAAAGGCTCCGGTGGCCGAGGGAGGGAGGGCGGGGGTCCATCTCGCCCGGGGCCCAGGAAAAAATGGCGTCAGAGATGGGGCTCGGAGGCAACGACCGCCGTCGAGGGAGGATGAGCTTTGGACGGCAATACAACCGCGGCGAATTCGACGGCGCGCCCGCCAGGCCAAACCAACCCCTCTCCTCGACGGTCAGAGATCTTTAGTTGTTTCTCAGTGGGAACACGAACCAAGGGAGGGACGCTCCGTCTGGTCTCCAGGGTTTTTCCTTACCTCTTCACTCCACATGTGTGACAGTCGAGAAGAAGGGCAGAAGGAGAAATTGTAGACGGGGAAGCCAGCCCGGGAAGGCTTGAGGAGGGAAGAGGGTGGAGGGACTCCCAAAAGTCTAGGAAGGAAACGTCCTCGCGCTAGGAAAAATTACATTTCGGGACTACAAGGGGCCGCGGAGATTCTGGAATTTGGAGTGCAAAAAGAAACTTTCCCAAGTACTGGAAAAGCTGAATATCACCCGTAAGCCTCATCCCACCCGGCACTTGCCTCTTAAACCGAAGCACTTTGAACCCGGTGTGCTTTTAGTTACCAGCTTGCCCCCACCGCCCCCACCACCACTTGATAGTGAGAAATGGAGTGGGACGAGCGATATTTTATTATTGTTGTTGTTGTTATTTCTACTATTACTGTTACTGCGAGCTTTCATTTCAAAGTAGCCTATTGTGCTCTGGGAAAGAAAGAAAAAACATGCCCTTGCCTTGCGGTTCCTGTTGCTCACTACTGCTAAGAGATCTCACACTGTTCCTAAAGTTATTATTTGAAAACGAGGGAGAGAGCGTGTGTGTGTGTTCTTTCGAAAAATCAGTCCTTCGAACTTCTTCATTACTTCGTTGAAGGGAACCTGTGCTTGTGCCTGTGGGACTGTAAATATAAGACCCGGGATATTGTCAGTAAACGCTGTACAAATCTGTCGAGTAGGGGATGGCATTTTGATGGAAAATATGGTTGGTAAACGAGGAAAAAAATTGGTAAATACTGGGTGTGAATTTTAGTACTGGAGACAGCCCGTCTGGCTTACGGAATGGGTGTGTACACGTCTCCTCAGAAATAAGGCCCACTGATTTCAATGGGATACACTTCTGGTATGGAATTGTCTCAAAGGCGGTGTGATGTAAAGATCTGACCGCTGGACACCAGGGTTCGAATCTCCGCTGGGCTCTTGAAGCCGGCGAGGCGACCCTGGGAAAGTCACACTCTCTCAGCCTCAGAGGAAGGCAAAGGCAAACCCTATCTGCCAAGAAACTCCCCTGGGAGTGTCAGCTTAGGGTTGCCTTTAGGGAAGGGGAACGATTTGAAGGCAGCCATTAACAACATGGAATTGCCTCTCTAGAGGTTTGGAGTTTTTATACTGTAAAATATGAGACCAGGTTACCAGATGGCCTCTGCGCCCAAATTGGCGTCGAGGGCCTTGGTGTCCGGCCTGCAATTAAGAACCCTCAAAATGGCATATATTGGGACCGAGGCCTTTTCTGTAATGGCGCCCCATCTTTGGAATTACTTCCTCGTTGTGTGCTGTACTTCTTAAGTGGATTTTCACGCCTTTTTGTAAAAAAAAAAAAATCTACCCAATTTTTGAGAGAAGAGTCTCAGCAGTGTTGATTTTACTCAGTAAATTTTACAAGTGCTCTGTTCATTGTATGTTTGACATATCGTACTAATGAATCGATGTGAGCTACCTTATGGGGCTTTTTTCCTCTCTCTCGAAAAGGCGACATAGAAATGCAATAAACAAACAAATGGGCTTTTGTGGATTCTTTTTTTGCCCAAGTCTGTGTGTTTACTCAGAAATAGATCTACCAGTCCATTCTCCGTGCGATTTCAGGTCCTTGTTCAGTGTAATCAAATCGTAACTAGATTTTCCGAACTTTGGTTGCATGGTCAGAGTCCCAAAACGCATAAATGGAGGGGTATAACTACGAGGAACATAGTCCCAATGACATTTTCCTTTAGTGTTCAGTATTCTAGCGTTGCAGTAAATTAAAACTTCGCTTGAGCGTTTAGATACACAATTTAGGCACCCAAACAAAGGGGCAGACAAAGTTACCAGGGGAATACGAACATAGCACAGTAGAAGAGTTTCTGTGTGTGAACGATTTTTAGCGCTGCACTCTCTGCAATGCTAGAAATCTTGGGGAATGAAGAAAAATGCCATGTGCGTGTGTACTTGTGCCTTCAAGTCGTGTGTTGACTTACCGACACCCCAAAAGTTTCAGAGGGTTTTCTTAGGCGATAAATAATGGGGGAACAATATTTCTATTGAGCGCCAGCGCGGTGTGGTGGTTTGAGCATTGGATTCTTGGCCTGGAGAGCAGGGTTAGATTCCCCGCTCTGCCATGGTCCCAGAAAACCCCATAATAGGTTCGCCTTGGGGTCGCCATAAATTAGATACGACTTGAAGGCACACCGCAACGACAATATTCTTATTCGAGAGAGTCAGTGCCATCATCTCCCACCGGTAGCTACACTCCTGCATAAACTCAGGTTACAACCTTACAATGGCAAGCTTGGGGGTAACATACATGGATTCCCCAGTTTACTAACTTTTTTTGAGATTGTCCACCCCACTCAAAAAATAAAATCGGTTGGTCTTCTGCTTTTAAAACAGGTCACCTCCAGTCCTTTCGAAATTAACGACAAAGGAATCTCTTTCCCTTTGGAAGACCCCCGAGGATGAACTGTGTGTTAACATCTAGCATCTAACGCCTCCCCCCAAAAAAAACTGTTAGTTGGGAATAAGACAGAGCCTGACAGAGAGGTGTCCTGTTTCAAACCCTGCACCCAGATTCCACCCCACCCCAATTCCTTTTCTTATGTTTTCTAAACTACAAGGGCATACAAACAATTAAAACTGAGTATTCCTTGCTTAAGAAAAAAACCTCACTAGACTGTTATAATACTGTTATTCCACTTGCAACATCCTATGGAATCCTGGGGTTTGCAGTTTCGGGGGGGGGTCGGCCGCGTTAGAACAGCCTAGGGAGGAAATGGCCTAAGAAAAGATAGGAACGCACGATTGACAATAAGGGCGGCGGAGGGACTCCTTCCTAAGTTCGAACAAACAGATAAAAGTTGCGGGGAGTTAGAGTTAGGGTGTTCTGCTACTTAAAAGTTTCCACACGGCCAATGGGGTTTAGCCATATACCCACCGGTATATACACTGCGGTATTTGCGGAACGAGCCACTCTCAAACCGAGATTTATTGTGTGGAATAATTTTATACCATTTCCGCACTACACTGTTACACTGCTATTGTTCCATTTTCAACATCCTGTGGAATTCTGGGGTTTGTTGTTTCCTGAGGCCCAAGAGCTCTCTGGCTGAGAATTCTAAGTACCCCTCCCTAAACTGCAAACCCCAGCGTTCCACAGGGTATTGAAAGTGGGATAATAACACTATAACGGTGTAGTGCGGAAACCGCCTTAGAAATAATTTCCACCGCGTTCAATAGGACTCTAAGGTAAGTGCGACCCAGCAGGCTGCAAACTGAAAGTTCTTTTAAAACCAAGCTAGATCAACCCGCCGGGACCCCTTTTCACTCAAGTCCCCAACATCTCTCCGCCGTCACATGTCAAGCTTAAACTTGTCCACTTGGGAAGAAGAAAAAACACACTGAAGAATAACTTCCACGTAATTAAGTGACTGTCGAAGAGTCTGTCATTAATGGACATCACAATTAATTAGGTATTTTACACGCACAGGACAATCCTATGGAAGCCTCATCCCTACAGGCCTCAAGTCACAGTAGAGAAATGGATTGGGTATGATCCAGCGTAGCTGAGCACCTTCGCGCAGTCCCATTGTTTTCAGGGAGGGAAGAGAAACAGGCCATTTCCACACTAGACTGTTACAGTGCTATTATTCCACTTTCAACATCTTCTGGAATCCTGGGGTTGCAGTTTAGGGAGGGGCCTTAAACTGCCAATCCCAGGACTCCAGAAGATGTTGAAAGTGCAATAAAAGCATTAAAACATCTAGTGCGGAAATGGCTTCAGTCATTTGCTATGGAAATCCACGTCCCTTTAAAGGCTCTACGTTTGTTCAGCTGATTCTATGGAAGTCTTTGACGCTACTGCTTTTGCGTTGTTCTGCAGACATTTACAGCCCAGTCCTAGGTAAAGTACATCCAGAATGATACTGCCATTAGGACCAGTGGTGGACTGAAGTTTTAGTTGTTTTCTGCTCCCACTGCACATCTGGCTCATTACTATAGGATTGCTAGGTGAAGTAAGGGACATGATCCCTGTAGCATGAATAGTTGTGCAGAAAACAGAATTTCTGCAGAGAGTCAGCATAGTGTAACTGTTTGAGCGTCGGACTAGGGCCATTTCCCCAGTAGCCTGTTATAGCGCGATGATTCCACTTTCAACCTTCTCTGGAATCCTGCGGTTTCCAGAGGAGGTTGAAAGTGGAATCATCGCGCTATAACAGGCTACTGCAGAAATGGCCTAGGACTCTGGAGAGCAGGGTTCACATCCCTGCTCAGCCATGAAACCCAGCGGATGACTGTAGGCAAATTCCACTTCCTTAGCCTCAGAGGAAGGCGAAGGCAAACACATACACCCCCACAAATTTTTGCCAAGAGAATCCCTGATTTGCTCGCCTTAGGAGGCAGGCAATATCGTCTGCCGAATTTCAACGCCTGCCGAAATTCTCCCTCTGCACATTTTAAGGCACGGGTGCCCTGTGTCTTATTTCAGCCGCCAACCTGGATCGCTTAAATTTGCCTTTCCAGTTTATTAGTGGAAACACTTAAAGAAGTTCGAAATGGACAATGGAAATCGACAAATACAGCTTCAGTTGTGACCTGATGGGACAAATACAGCTTCAGTTGTGACCTGATGGTGCGTCTTAGGCCATTTCCGCACTAGCCTGTTATAGCGCGACGATTCCACTTTCAACATCCTCTGGAATCCTGGGGTTTGCAGTTTCGGGAGGGGCCTACCGGCCCCTCCCGAAACTGCAAACCCCAGGATTCCAGAGGATGTTGAAAGTGGAATCGTCGCGCTATAACAGGCTAGTGCGGAAATGGCCTTAGGCTCTGCGTTTGCAGGTGGAAACGAAAGGCTGTGTGTCTGTTCTCTTCCTCCTCGTTTGTGCTTTGAATTGAACGGAGTGTCGGGCTGGATTCCTTTCATCAATTTGGCCATTTTCGCACTACACTCTTATAGCGCGATTATTCCACTTTCAACATCCTATGGAATCCCGGGGTTTGCAGTTTCGGGAGGGGCCGGCTTCCATAGGATGTTGAAAGTGGAATAATCGCGCTATAAGAGTGTAGTGCGGAGAGCCGTGAGGCCCTCTTGCGGAAGCTCTTTGCGTGTGTACGTGCCTTCAAGTTGCCTGCCGTGTTATGACGACCTCGTGTATTTCACAGAGTTTCCTTAGGCAAGGAATCCTCAGAGTTGGTTTTAAGCCAGTTCCTTCCTCTGTTGGATAGCCTGCTGAGAGCGTGTGAGGCGCCCAAGTGGGTTTCCATGGCCGAAAGGAGAATCGAACCCTGATCTGCAGGGTAGTAGTCCAAAGCTGAAACCACTACACCACGCTGGCTCTCATAGCCTATAGGACCTGGTATTCATTGGGAGTCTCCCATCCAAGTCCTAACCAAGGCTGACCCTGCTTAGCTTTCAAGATCAGACAGGATGTGGCGCCACTAGGGCACTTAGGCCTAGAGTAGGATAAATTAGTAAGTAATGTGAAGACACTCCCTGATTGAAACCCTGCAGACTCAGTTCCAGTCAGGGCAGAGGAAGGCGGAACAACACACAACACTTGAATCTCATGGGCCTTCCCTGGGCTACCCCTCTCCCCAAGCCCTGGACCCTGAAAGAAGGGGGAAGATTTCCCCTTGCAGCGTGGATCAGTGGAAGTAGACTCCTAAGGCAGCTGAACCAGCCCTATTTTTTTTTTTTAATTAAGGTATTTCTAGTCTGCCTTGTATTAACAGATTTCAGGGCAGGATACTGTCCGTAAAATTACCTTGATTCTGTTTAAAACCGTCCAAATGCTTTGCAACAATTTAAACTCTTCAAAACCACTGGAGAATTCAAACTGGGGTTGCCAGGTGAAACCCCAGCCAGGTCTGCTATCTCTTTAATGGTTGTGTAGAAAAGGGAATATCAGCAGGTGTTGCTTGCCATGCAAGTGGTAAACAACATGACAAGCAACACTTATTGAAAAGTCCCTCTTTCACACAACCATTAGGGGGATCGGAGGCTTGCCTTTTCTTCATCTTGCAACCTAAATTCAAAGGAATGGAAAGAAGGAGCCACTGAAAGACTGGAGACTGGCCTTGATCTTCCTGGGTTAAATTCACTTTAGAAATGCAAAGATCAATGTTTCCTTCCCCTTCACATTTATCTTCGTATTTCTTCCCCTTTACTCTTATGTTTGCACTAAAGTTTCAACTGATTGGTAACATTAATAGCTGGGAATTAGTTTTTCCAGGATAAGAAGATATCTTTCCTGAATAAGGTAGGGAGAAGGATCTGAGTCCACTACTTAACTGGTGTAACCAACACATTTTCTAGGGAAGAGCAGTTGCCACAGATATCCTGAAACCTCCATTGGAACCCAGTTTTTTGTTCTCTCCAACCTGCCCTTCTCAAGACTTCTACACCACAACTTCCATCAGTCACAGCTGCCATGACCAATAGTCAAAGACTGTGGGAGCTGGAAGACAGCTGACTGGAGAAGGTGCTAATCACAGTGCAAAGCATAACATCTATTCCATTACAGACTCCTTTCTGTCCTTCACTTTTTAGGTGAAGGTCTAGATCCACTTGGCTGATGTCAACATGCCACTGATACTGAGTGCCTTACTAGTCTGCCTGTTACTACATAGCCATACAACTTGGGATTGAATGGATTTTACACTGCTGATTTTCACCAAAGATCAATGTGGCAAATTGTGCTTAACTGGTACAGCTAATAGATCTTTGAGTGACTTTGCTGCTAGTCTTTAAGTATTTCATTTATATGCCCGTCTTTCTCCTGACACAGGACCCAAAGTAGTTTACAAAAAAGAGAGAAAGAGAGAATAAATATATAAAGTACTAATAAACTCTTAATACAAAAGTTTAAAAAATTAAACCAACAACTTTATTAAACACACACGGTTACAATGGTTTAAAACACATTTAAAACCTATCCTAAAAGATAAAAGCATACCACAGCCCCTTAAAAGACTCTTCTGTCACAGTGTTGCTGATGTCATGATCATGAATTCCAGTCTGGCTACTGTGCTTGAACACTTCCCAACTTCCCATTTGTCCAACTTTCTCATGAAACCATGTGAAAATTTGGAACCAGGTACATGCTGATGTCATCCACTTCTGTTTTACACTGTGCCAAATGCTGTAGTGTTGGTGCTTACTCAATAGCTAGAAGTCTGGGTGTAAAGAAGGTGTTTCAAAAAAGTGAGAATGATCAGGAGACTGTACAATGTCACAGACGAGGTACAAAATCCCATACATTCCTTATGTTGTAAAATTACTTACTTTGGGATAATCCTTGATCTGTCACTGTTCTGGGGGGTTCAGAGGGCTGTAGTATATAAGAGCCCACCAACTTCTTTTAAATAAATATTGAGACTTAATCATCTCATCTTTGCCTTTGCAACACCAAGGATAGAATAGTATAAGGTCCTCTTTGTGGGGTTGTTGGGAAACTAGTGACTTATCTGGAGAGACAGGGTAAACTGACTTCACACTTGTCAGATGTGTTTCATTTTTTATTAAGGCCCTACATCTACAAATCAAAGTCAGGTGCAAGGGTCATGGAATTAGAACATAAGATTTCTCTGAGCATAATTTAACCCTAAGAATTGGGCTTTGTTAACAACAGCACTGAATCAAGCTCATAGCCTTTTCCTGGCTACCCTAAGCTTTCTTGATGTAAAAGTCATCAGAATGTCCAGTATTCATGCCAGTCTACTGTAAATCATTCAGAGATCCATCTACCTGTTCAGTCTTTCCAAACCTGGTGTGTTCCAGGTGTTTTTTGGACTAGAACTTCAGTCAGCCACAAATCAGTATGACCAATAGTCAAGGATGACTGGAGTTGTAGTCCTAAACACTCAGAGGCACTATGTTTGGGAAAGTTGTACTACAGGGTCCTGATATATATTCGACATACTTCTTCAGTGGGCTCTCTTGGAAATGGTTGTGAGTGAAGTAGCAACAGCTGACCTATGTGGTTTACTTCTACCTCTATTGTGTTCAGTGACAGGCTTTTCAGAATATCTTCCTCAAAGAGTTTGTTTACCTGTGTCCATCAGTTTAACAAACATTCACACATTTCAGTCAATGCTCACTTTGCTCAGAGTGGTTAAATTAGTAATGGGAAAATTCAGACCTGCAAGCTTCATATAACCCTCAGGCTTTTATTGTACAGGCTTCCCAAAGCACATACCCCCCCCCTCAAAAAAAAACCACCAGACCCTCACAAAGTGTAAAATGTCTAACATCTTTTTGAAAACTCCCCAAAGCCCCAAAAGGTTCCACTGAAGACTGGAAGCAGAAAACAAAAATTGAAAATGGGGTTGTGTTTCCCACTGTAAGGACAGAACTCAGCCGCTACCACTGCCATAGTTACATACCCTGTTTTAAATATAAAGATGTCTGTTACCTGCTCTAGCATTTGCAACACAGATGGGCTCATCTTTGTTTCAATGATAGATGTGTTTAAGTTTGTTGTTGCTGCTGCTGTGCACTTTCAAGTACTTTCCAACATACAGTGACCCCCAGGCAAACTTAGTACAGGGTTTTCTGGACAAGCTTTATTCAGAGGGGGTTTGCCATTGCCTTCCTCTGAGGCTGAAAGAGCATGACTTGCCCAAGGTCAGCCAGTGCATTTTTGTGGCTGAGCAGGGATTTGTACTCTGCTCTCCCAGAATCCTAGTCAACTCTACAACTATGCTTCAAGCTCTCATACGTTTAAGTACCCATACTCAATTAAAAGTATCTTCTAAGGGGTGTTCTCAAGAGTACATTCGTATTTCTCACAGGAGGACTGTTTGCATCTAACAATAACTTCCAGGCAAGAGACAGCTATTGCAGATCGCACATTACAGAATCTGCAATCTATAGTATAGATAAACTGCAGACCTGCTCAGACATTACTCACCACGCTTTCTTAAACAACGCATCTGCCTTTGTCGTCTCTTTCCCAATATGGAAAATGGTACATCTAAGGAGGAGACACTCCTGTTCATGTAGAGGAAAGATCCACTTGAACAGAAGCCTCTTTTATTCAGGTGAGCCATGTGCTGAGAGAGAGAGAGAAGGGGAAACAAGAAGAAGAGAAGGGGGGAAAGATGGAGGAGGCTTGCTCCCATTCTCAGAAGAACATGGAAAATAATATCTGACCAGGTTCTTCTGTTTCACTTAGGCCCTTTCCGCACAGGCCTATTAAAACGGTGCAGAGCGACCTCCAAGGGAGGTCTTCTGCACTGTGGAGTGGACTGGGGCGGACTACTTTTTGCAGTTCCGCACCTCAGTCCGCTCCGGAGCGACCGGAACTGGTCGCACAGTATGCTTTTAAAAAAACTCTTTTAAGAGGTTTTTAAAAAGTATGGAACACACGAGCCCATGTCGCTCCATCGCCGCACTCTGGTGCAGATTTGCAGGCGCGCACTAGTGCATGCCTGCAGATCTGCTGGGGGAGGGCCTTAGGCTGGCGAGCTTCTCTGGTTGGTGGAGAGCTTCCACCAACCAGAAGCCGCCATTTTGGATGCCGGAGCAGTGCGGAGGGATGAGCTCGCACTGCTCCTCGTCCCGACGGACCCAAACGGACCCACCAAAAAGTTGGTGAGTAGCGGCAGGGAGTGTTCCCCTCGCCGTGTGCGGAAAGGATCTTAGTAGTGCCTTTAACAGAGCAATTAAAGGAAAACTATTCAATCAGTGATTAGGAAGTTCCTTCACTAAATGAAGTCCTAAATCCAGTTGTTAACCTCAAGCAGAATTTATCCATTAAATCAATAGGAACTTGGTCAATTAGCACTTATGTTTTATCAATTTGATTGGTCTAATCTAGTTGGGACTTTTGAGTAGAGACAACAGATTCCAGTGTCCCTTCTCTAACTCCACATACGGAAGCTAACTGGACTCTCAATTGCACCTTAATTCTCTATTGTTAATATGAAATGGATTCTTCGCCATACTCAAAGTTCCAAAAGTTAATTTTTAAAAGGTAATTAATTACAGTTGTAATATCAAGTGAACCTGAAATGCTACTGGCTGCCATTATAGTTAAAATGTTTAAGTTAGTTTTTATTCTCCTGTTTCTCAAAAATAACTAAAATAGGAACTTTTAGTTAGTTTTTAAAACCCATGTGAATCCTTCAAGTTAGTGGTACAGAACACACCCTTCACCCATCCAGCTCATTGTTGCCTAAACAAGTCCAAAGGAGGGCGACCAAAATGGTGAGAGGCCTGGAAGCCATGCCCTATGAGGATAGACTTAGAGAGCTGGGTATGTTTAGTCTGCAGAAGAGAAGATTAAGAGGGGACATGATAGCCATGTTTAAATATTTGAAAGGGTGTCATGTAGAGGAAGGAGAGGGCTTGTTTTCTGCTGCTCCAGAGACCAGGACAAGGAGCAATGGATTCAAGCTGCAGGAAAGGAGATTCCACCTGAACCTCAGGAAGAACTTCCTGACAGTCAGGGCTGTCCGGCAGTGGAATCTGCTGCCTCGGATTGTAGTGGAGTCTCCTTCCTTGGAGGTTTTTAAGCAGAGGCTAGATGGCCATCTGTCTGGAGTGCTTTGAGGGTGTTCATGAATGGCAGGGGGTTGGACTGGATGGCCCCTGTGGTTTCTTCCAACTCTACATTTCTATGATTCTGTGATTCTATGAAACATCCCCAACAGAGTAACCTCGTAAGACACAGCACAAGCTATCCCTTAAACCATGTAAGGATGTCCACATTCATGATATCTCCACAAAATTACAATTACATAACAAAAGGAGTGAAATTGTCCCTTGCTACATTAAAATTTTAATATAGTCTTATTTTACCTAAGTTACTGTGGAAAGTTATTGATTCTAGGTAACTAGTTATCTGTAACTAGTTCTTTCCAAGCTTGGACTCCATCTGAAGGCAATAAACCAGTTTAGTGAATGAGAGCAGGCTCTATGTCACTCAGTACACTTATCTTCCAAGAGATTCAAATGGCAAGGAGGGTTAGGAAGAACAGGCACTGGGCTTTTGCTGCTTGTGTGCCATCATCTGCTGCCTGAGGAAATTGCCTCAGTTTACCTAAAGGTAGGGCTGGCCCTAGGGATTTCATTTAATTGGTTTAAATTCTGTAAAGGCAAGAGGTGGGGAGAGAGAGAGAGAGAGCCTACAACCAGGAGAAAAGAAGCAAAAAGTCATACAAAATGTTATTGTTGATGATGATGGTGATTATTTATATAGCACCATCAACGTACACGACATTTCAGAGAATTAAAAAAAATAAGAAAAGAAGACAGACGTTTTATAGGGAGCAATGAAGTGCATTTTAAATATGCTAGGTGAAAAAGTATTATGCCTCAAAGTTTGAGGCCTAACAAGAGCAGCAGGTAGGGTAATGTGGCACTTTTGCAACTTCTCATTGGCCTAGTGCCTGTAACCTTACAAGAAAAGCAAAAGCAGTTGTTAAATGATGCTAGTGGAGGGAGACAACTGGAGTTATCAGTATATTGCTACCCTTTGCTCCCAACATATTTTGAGTTGGATTACTTGGCAATTCTCCTCCACTGAGAAATTTAAAATGCAACATAAAAGAGCAGAGATAAAACCAATATACAGTCTGCAACACTCCTGTCCCTATTAGAAAATAGACTGTAATGATCTTTATTCACAACAACACCCCTTTTAAAACACTAAAGCTATAACTTATAAAGTAGAAAGAATAAGGATTATCAAAATGGTCTAAATTGCTGTTTTTTAAAAAAGAAAATTATTTGTATCTGCTTTTCAGAGCCATAGATCCAAGCCCATAAAACTAAGCATGCATACCAGAGACCCTCTAAAGGTATGGATTTGAGGTTTTTTTAATGAATTAATTATGTTTTAATTAATTTAAATATGTCTCTGTGTTGAATGTCTACAGCAGTGTTGGGCAAAGTGCTGTGGAGAGACCCACAATATGGCCATTGGGATCCCTAAATGTAGCCCTAGAAGTCCATCAAAGCCCCCAGACTAATTTTAAAAAATCAGACCAATTTTGGTAAGTTTTTCCCCCTGAAACCTGCCCCAAATGTGCCCAAATTGTAGTAGTTTGCTTCCCTTATCCCTCCAAAGTCTCCCCAGCCTCCTCAAATCACAAAATTAATTTTTTTTAAATCAGCCCAAAACTGTCCAAAATGGCAGCCAAAAATAATATTGTATCACTTCAGGTATTCCAAAAGGTACTGGTACAGCCCACCAGGTGAGGTGGAGGGTTGAAAAAAAGCCCCCGCCTACTGTGCAGGTACAGTATGGTCTACAGTACCCTCTTCAGAGGTGAATATTTCAAATGAGTATATAATTTAGCAGGTGATGCCATTTGAAGCTAGTGAGTAGTACACTAAGTTACAAGACTTCTCCTTTCCTGTTCACTCAACCCCCGCTCAATAGGCATAGAGTGAACAGATGACTTCCTTAGTTCCTGGATACATTATGCCAGCATGCTCATTGCAAAGTGCAGTTCCAGCTATGGCTCCAGTCCGTTAGAGTGAACACAGTATATTCAATTCTGACCATTATCTAACTTTGCTTGATGCCTTCAGCATGGCAAACTAAGTGCAGTGGTGGAGCTTGGAGTGTGTGGAGGGGGGGTGGGAGGGGGGCATGGCTACAGCATGAGGGGTGTGGCCACTGCATGGGGTGTGGCTACGGTGTGGGGGGGCATGGCCAGGGGACCCAGGTGTGTGGCTACAGGCCAGGATGCCCTAAAAACATTGCTGCCTGGGGCAAATCGCCCCCCTGCCCCCACATCCTTACATGACTGACTAAGTGCTGTTCCAGCCCATACAAAGCTAGTTTGTTAACCATGTCACTAGTTTATCAATAAATTCTGTTTTGAAATTGATCAATTCAATGGTGTATCATTAAAACTGATGTCCACTGTCCTACATATTACCATGTTATTAGTTCCTATACAGGAATAAAAATCCCTACAAATGATATTTCCAATATATGGAAATCTGACTTCAATATTAACCAGCATAATAATCTGCCTCATACCTTAGCTGTTTAGTCCCAAGCAGTATACATTAATTAACTGCTAAGCAGTATACATGAATTCATTTAATGATGGAAAATTTCATCATCAAGGACAGAATATTTACAGAGGCAATGGCTTAACTTCCCCATCTTTACACTTCTGAGTCAGTAGTATGTCATATCACCATTCACCATCACCCCATCCCTTATCCTATGCTGGTTAGAAATGGAGCCAAATTTTTACTGGAATATTTTCTATCCTTTAGGGAGCATATGAACAAAAGAAGATCCCTAATGAATCAGATTAAAATCCTATCTAGACCAGTATCCTGTTTCACAATGGCCAACAAGATGTCTATGAAAAGCCCCATTGGGAGATTCTGAGAGTTGCAGTCCAAAATGTAACTTTTCATAATCCTGCACAAGGGCAATCTCTTATCTTATCCCCCACCTTGTCCCCAGGACTGCTGTTCACAGGCATGCTGTCTCTACTGCTGAAGGCAATATAGGACCACATAACTAGAAGCACTGATGGTCTTATCCTCCTTGGTCTAGTTTAATCCCATTTAAAGTCATCTAAATTGAGGGGCCATCTTTACTGCTTCCATGTAGAAGAGAAGCATACTGGATGTAAGAGAGGAAGCATCCTTAATTAAAGATGGGAAGATAAAGCAGGAAGACCACAAATGATGTCACGCACACCACTCTCTAACCTAGTACCCCCTCTTAATGTTGCCATGAAGGTGCCTATGCTGCAACTCTGAGTACCAACTCAGCCTTGATCTCCATGAAAGCAATTTGATTACTGTGTTGCCAACACAATCACTCCCCTCCTTTCTTTTGCCACTGTAGCTCTATTTGTTCACACTTTTATAGATATTAATAACTGGCTTCCATTTAGAAAACAGCCAATCCAGTAAGTCAGGTGCATTTCATGGCCTCCTTCATAGAACCACATTTGACATGGTTTCCTTTTCATTTGTTCAACAAGATTATTTCACTGAGGCATCAAGGTCTTCAAGCACTTCTCATTCATTCCCCCTCCCTTTTCAAAAATTGAATCATTATTTTTAACGGACAACTACATTTCTTTGATAAGTAATTTATAGACACATCTCAAGTATTTTACACAAAAATAAGATGCATCTCACAGAAGTAGTAAGTGTTTACTTAGCTGGGATTATGTTTCCACATTACAGAAAGTCTCTGTCTCTGTCTAGGAAGAGGCTGTTGAGTGATCCCAATCTCTCAGAAGGCTAAATCATAATACTGGTGAAATAATCTCTGTCTCTTATTTAATTTTCCTTTAGTTCTCAAAATGGGATAGGGAGCTTTTTAAAAATAGGTTCCATTCAAACTAATATTTTCTAAAATTAAGAGCACATCTTGATAAATGATATTTATTCAAAAAAACCTTTGCAGAGTGGTGTATAATACAACAAAGCTAGTACAAATGTAGTTTAAGAACACTAACAATTCAATTCGATTAAAAAAATTTCACCAAAGTTACCGTGCAAATTGATGTTCCTGGGACATCATTCTGGAGGATATAGGTCAGACTGGAAATTCTCACCAAGACTAGATCTAGAGTTCTGATCTCAGAAGAGATCGACTTTTGCCAAGGGCTGCTGGATGTTTCAATTAATGCGAAGCAATCAATGGTCTCTGGGTTTTATTCTAGACTTTAGAGGAACTATCCAAGGTACTGAAGCCTCAAAATAGGTCCAGCAGCTTGGATAATTTCTTTGAGGTCCAAAATAAACCTATCACAGATTCAACACCAATGAAGCAATGGTATGGAAGCTTCTATCCACACCTCACTTCTGGTCTTCTCACCTTTTTGAAGTTAAATTCTGACAATTGGGAAGACCTTGGGCATGGTACAAGCAGACAAGAATACAAAGCAGAACCTGCAGGACCCAAAATCCTTGCATTCCCTGCTCATGCTGTAAGGATGAAAGGACATTTAGACCATCTCCAGAGGTGGTTAGAAGCCTCTCTCCAGAGGTGGTTAGAAGCCTCTGAAATGGAATGAGTAAGTGAAAGAAAAGGAATATTTTCCCCCTTTTACCCTGTCACCAGGAGACTCAAGATTATGCATGTACTAGTGCTCCATCCTCATACCTAAATCCAACTTAATGTTAGCAGAGTGAAAATCCCCACCAGTGAAATTGCACTGGGTGATGTTTTTGAGTATATGGTTTTGTAAATCATTTGCATAAGAGAATGTGCAATTAGTTACAGATGTGAAAAGCAGCAGTGCAACAGGCTCTACAAGAGATGACAGAACCATTTTATTCAATTGATTGAACACTAAAAACTGCATTGGACACTGTCTTTTTCTAACAGTGAAAATTTCCCCACAAAACTATGGAGGACTTAGGAAGTTAGCTTTAAGAATAATTAATATTAATTTATAGTATAATAATATAATTAATATGCCATACTAAAGCCATCCATAACTGAACAATGATATGATGATATTCTGCTCTCATTCATTTGTTTAATATCTGATACTTTCCAATATGAAAGCCAAGGTGGTTTATAGCATAAGTTATGTAGGTGCAGGCCCCACAAGGGACCATGGTGCGGAGAGGTGGTTCTATGGTATCCTATCAGCAAGAATGAAGACATGAAGAACTATGGTGCTGGGCAGGGGAGAAGAATTAGAGAGGTGGAAAACTAGCTATATAGAGGAAGAGAATCTTGGCTTGCTGTCTGAAAATATATCCAGCAGTGGGAATTATTTCATTGAAGGTCTTATGATCAAGGAAAGGTAATTTGCCCACCAGTGCCCTAGGAGGTCATGCAATGGATTCAAGGAAACCTTCAGTGGTGTCTTAATTGAACTCTTTGGATTGGAGGACTCCAGGTTCTTGTCCTGTGGGGGTCAGCATCTGGCAACATATGGTCCAACAGGTGGGATTTCCAGATGAGTTCTGAAAATAGACAGTATGTCAATGTATCTCACTTAAAAAAAAATGTATAAAACAGTTCTTGGTAAAGTTATGGACTTTGAGCCCATGATATTTTTTCTGTCTTGTGTGCTTGATAAAAATTATGGTATTGTGAGATAGTTTCTAACTTGCTTCAGTACTGTGCATGATTAAACAACCATGACTTTATGTACCTCGTTTTCAAAATCATAACCTTTGCATCAGAACTGCACTGCAACAGCAAATCCCAAGAAAGTACACATCTTTTCAAAGTATATTTTACTCTCTTTTAATTCAACCTGGAATTTATTCCTACATTATGTTAAGAAGGAGAGGAGGAGAAGAAATGTTCACTGTCCATCATGTACTTGTATAAGCCTGATTGCCACCACCAGGCCTTCTCTGATTCACTCACACCATGCAAAATAATTCTACACTTCACAGTCTTTCTTTGTACGTGCCTCCTACCACACCTATAATCAGTCATTTTCATCTCTGTTTCCAGGTACTCTTTAGACTGCCAATAAATATACCTTACAAGACAAGTGACCCAAACTGATCACGGCATTACGGTGACTGGTGTCAGGGTGGAAGAGAGATGTCTTGACATCTTTTGCCTTCTGGGACACATTTAACATTTTTCCAGACCCCCCTCCTCTTTAACTGTCCAAATTATCCCTTTTGAAGCATTCTGAAAACTACAGCCAAAGATCTGCATGAAAGTGGCGTTGTTAATATTTACAGCAGTTACTTTTTCTTCTGAGAGTCCCAAATCTTCAGAGGCCATCAGATTATTTCACAAATTTAACATGTTGCGGTCACTGTGCATTGTCTTGCATTTATCCATGATCAATGTCACTTCTTGCGTGCTGCCCAGTTTCCCAATGTGCTTATGTCCCTCTGTCGGAAGGCAGGATAACCCTAAACTGCCCTGAAATCCTCTATAGATTTTAATAACTAATGCCATGGGCAATTTCTCTTGCTAACCCTGCTTTTGCAGTTTCTTACAAGTCATTAGGAAGTATACTGAAGTGCCCATTTGAAGAATGAGTCAATTAAAGGTAATGCAATTCTCACAGTTCCAGAGTCAGAGGTCAAAGCCAAGAATTTATTGTGAATGTAGACTCCTGTTATCCTGTGTCAAAACAGCAAATAAAGTTTACTTGCCTTGTATTCCACTGTTCAGATCAAACAAAGAGGAAGTGACTGTTTAAGGTAAACTCACTTTGTTGCAGATGTCTAGATACTGGGCCTAATACTGGTGAATCTTTTTATAGACGCATTCAGAACTTCTGGAGTTTTAGTTCAGAAATTGTTTATTCAATAGGTACAGCAGTGCAACTGTTGTTATGCACCTTCAAGTCATTTCTCACATATGGAGGCCCCAAGGCAAACCCATCACAGGGTTTTCTCATCACGATTTGTTCAAAGGGGTATGCCATTGCCTTCCTCTGAGGTTGAGAGAGTGTGTGTGATGGAATACTGGGGGTGTGGCTATGCGGAGTTACGCAGCAGCCTAGAAACAGGTTGCCAGGCAACCAGGATAGCTCCTCAGGACAGAAATCAACCCCATAGTGCATAGAAGGGACTGGTAGCCGAGAGGAAAAGAAATATAAAGGCAGACACTGACCATCTTTTGGGTAGTCCTTCATTGTAAACTCTCACCAGAATGAGTCCCTCAGTCAGCCAGGGAGGGTGACTATGGGGAAAGGGTTGAATTCTCAGAGGAAGCCTAGAGAGACACAGAAGAGTAACTAACCAATGTGGTCAGAAAGGTGTGACCTAGATTGGAAAAGAAAGAAAAAATGTGAATACTCACATCCTTGTTACTCTGTTTTCTGGGGTTCCCGGGAGAGGCGCCCAAATAACCAAAGCACAAACACAAGTTGGGGAAATTAATTGGAGCACTCTCTTAAGCTAGCGAGAGGCAGGGTAACTTAGCAGGGATCTTGTAACCCAATGTCTACGGGGTCAGGTCAGTCAAGCAGTCAAACAGTTTTAAAATAGCAAAATGATATCTTTATTAAAGGACAGACAACAGAAAAGACACCACAAGCACACAGCTAACTAGGAATTAGAAATAAGAGTTTTCGGGGGAAATGGGTGATACGACACCTTTTCTCATAGTCCTGGAGAAACTGGAGTTGGTCGGGAAGAAACTCAGCGTGGAGGCCGAGGGGAGCTCTCTGGATAAAGTGACAGCAAGGCTGGATGGAACTCGGGAACAATCCGAGGGGAGAGCGGTCTGAGGTGGTCTTGGAATCGGGGAGTTTTTATAGGGTGAATTGTGCCTACAGGCCATGCCATACTCGGTGAGAACAATTCGAGTTTGGAGTGGGACAAAGCTTTGGGAAAGGTCAAGTTTAACATGATGAGCTTAGCGCAGGTTTAACAATAGTATAGCCAGTATGCAAATCGCTTGGCATTGTCAGACTTTCGGCGCGAGGCCAGGCGTCTTTGTTTAGAGTCTCGCTTAAGCAAGAGGTGTTTGCAGGGAGGTCCCTGAAGCAACAGTGGGGGTTTTGTTCTGCCTGTTTGGGTGGAGAATGGAATGTCCAACACTTACCGGCCACGCTTGTGTACGTGCTTGTCCGATGGCCTCGCAAGCCACGTGGAGCGGTGTGGTAGAGAAAGGTCAGAGGAAGGCCAAATGATTTTGATATCAAAAGAGATATCTAGTGCTATCACTGGGTAGGCCTGAACCGTAGTGACATCCTATTATATTCAATTGCAGCAATGTGCAGACTTTTCAGCATATTTGCATACAGATTGCTGCCATTTTTAGTACAGGAAGTGATGCTTTTCACAAGCTGGAAACTTCACACATGGACGTCACAGTAAAAGAGGGCCTGCTATATTTCTAAACTAAACTAATTGGGGACAGGGTCAAAGAGAATGCTGTACCTTCCCTATCAGTTGTCTAGAGCCTATTGTGGGGTTTTTTTGGGGGGGGAGGACTATATGTTTGGGAGGGTCCAGAGTGAGCAAAGGATTTAAAAAGATTCAGATTACTATTTGCAGGGAAAGGGAGTTTCCCATGTTGCTCACATAACCATTTGGCCACCTCGTTTTATCATTGTGTCAAATGGTAAAGAGAACTTTAGGATAAGGGACTAGATCTAGTAAGACATGTGTGATGAAAATGGTCAACCATATCTTGTTAAAGGTTATTATTTTTGAAAAAGAAGAAGACCCAGCATATTGTAGTGGTTTGAGCTTTGGCCTAAGGCTCTGGACCCCAAGCTCCAAATCTCCACTTAGCCATGGAAACGCACTGGGTGACCTTGGGCAAGTCATAGGCCATTTCTGCACTAGACAGTTATAACGCTATGATTCCACTTTCAACATCCTATGGAATCCTGGGGTTTGCAGTTTTGGGAAGGGGCCAGCCAGCCCCTCCCAAAACTGCAAACCCCAGGATTCCATCGGATGTTGAAAGTGGAATCATAGCGCTATAACTGTCTCGTGCGGAAATGAGAATAGTCTCTCAGTCTCAAAGGAAGGCAAAGGCACCCGTCCCCCAAACAAATCTTGCTGAGAAAACCCGATGACAGGTACTCCTTAGGATTGTCACAAGTGTGAAATAACTTGAAGACACACAACAACAACAACAATAACAACAACAACAACAACAACCAGCAATATCTTGTCAACAGTTATTTTTGAAAAAGAAACAGGCTAACGCCTCTCAGGTGTGATTCAGGTGTATTCAACTTGAAGTGTAATTTCAGAATTCTAGATCAGGACCTAACAATGCCTTGATGAAACACTCGTATGTGGTGAAGAGAAAAAGTATAACCTTTGCTGGCAGTAAAGAGTGAGAGGGCTGAGAAGCTTTTATTCACTTATTGCTGGATGATGTGGTTCAGTGACTAAGTCTTAAGAAAAATAATAGACCATACTGTAGGATCTTTTCAAGACAAGCTCAAAGATTTAAAAAAATTCCTATGATGCACCCAAATTACCCATGTTTTCATGTGGAGAGCTTGATAAAAAAAAAATAACCTGGGCAGTCCATGGATAGATAGAACCACAGCTCTGTAACCAGACACAGTTCAATGGATGCCTTTGGGGTTGTAGTACTGTTCTATCAACATCATTGTGGAAGATTGTATCCTTTGTGTGTGTGTGTGTGTATGCATGCTTTAAGTCACACTTGTTTGGATGCCCTGTGGTTAATGCAATAAATAAAGCTATACTCTTGAATATATAGCCTTGCCATTGTTCCTCTTCTCACTCAATTCTTAATTGTGTATTTTCCTTTGTGGGGCTAGTGAAGAAGACAGAACTGATGTTTTCAGCTATGATGTTTTGTTTTCTCTTTCTATATTGTAAATAGCTTTGACCTGGAGAGAGGCCAAACTTATTTGCCTTCATTAATATTGAAGATATTTGGCTCATATGAATTAAACAGAATCAAATGACTTAAGTAAAAGGTTTGGCTCAGAATAAATCTCATTAGATAGTCTGTCCCTCAAGTGCTTTATTTTTTATACCAGGAAGATAAACATGAATTCCTACAGTGCCCTGTAGATAGTCTACTGGATTTTAATGGAAATTTGGTACATGACAACTAGAAAAATGAAACACTACAGACAGATGAGAAACATTCATTTCTATTATTTTGTACTATACAACCTTCCAACTGTTTGGTGTTAGGTGTGTTTTAAAATAGATTGTTATTTATTATTAATTTGATGGGTATAGGTCCAGACAGAGATACAGAGACTTTCCCCTTGCATTTGACAAGATTAGAAATTGGACGGCTATCATTCAGAACGATCCATGCAGATCATTTTTACATATGAGTTCTACCTATGCAGGCATCCACAGATGCAGGAGGTACTGTGGTGCTGTGTATGCATATACACATGTTTTCTAAAGTCATGTTGTTGCTGTTGCTGTCTGCCTTCAAGTTGTTTCCAACCTATGGCAACTCAAAGGCAAACCTATCACAGGATTTTCTTGGCAAGATTTGTTCGGGGGGGGTTGCCTTCATCTTCCTCTGAGGTCGAGAGAGTGTGACTTGCTCAAGGTCAACCAGTGAGTTTCTATGGCTTCGTGGAGATTCAAATTCTGGTCTACAGAATTGTAGTCAATATTCAAACCATCTGAGCAAATGCTATGCACAAAAGACTGTGTAATAGTCTTTAGAAGTCTAAATATGTAGAGTCGAAGGCTTTCACGGCCAGAATCCATTGGTTCTTGTGGGTTTTTTGGGCTTTGAGACCGTGTTCTGGTTGCATTCCCTCAGGAACAAGTATTCAATACACACAATAGGACTATTGTGCTAATTGCTACCTTCCCTCTGGAGGAGGAGACTGGCATATATATTCTCCACTCCACTTCCAATTCACCATTCCTCTGAAGATGCCAGCCACAGATGCAAGCGAAACTTCAGGAGAAAATACCAGAACACGGTCTCAAAGCCCGAAAAACCCACAAGAACCAGTCTAAATATGGTCTGACACAGCCAGTCACAACATCACAGCTTGTGACATGATTCCACAATAGTGTTATCAGACAGCAAAGAGCTCTGTACCAGTACTGCAACATGAACTCCCACAAGTCAATCTTACTGAGTATTGCTCCATGAGGAGTACTCTTCATACATATTAAACTAGCATGTCAGGACCTGCTAATATTCTATTTGAAAGGATTTCCTTTCTTCTTAAGAGGAGCAATGGAAGGTGAAGATTTCTATCTGCAGTCCACTAAACCCACACTGGTTATACAGAGGTAGATTGGCTACCGATGGGCAAGTGGATGCTGGACAAGTGAGTCAGTCAATGAATTGTGGTCAATTACACAATTTCCCTTACAACACATGTATTGCTAATGGGGAATGGAATGGGCTTGAACACTTATGGCCCTGCTTCAAGTGCCTCTGCCCCTCCTAGATCTCCATGCACTAAGCACAAAGCACTATGATAGGTCCAGCCCAAGACATTTTGCTACCTAAGAAAAAGAGAAAATGGCGCCCTCTTCCCCAATCCACACATACTGACATTATAATGCTCCCTATGAGATGCATCTTACTCTCACTTAAAAGTATATCAGCAACGTGCAAGGTATAAATGCATGATCTGAGGAAGTTCAACTGTCATTCAATGTATAACCTGAAGGTCACCTGACTTTCAGAGAATGAAAGGGGAAGTAGAGTTTAGGCCTTCTGATCCGTGGCCATTCTGTCTTTAAAGCTTCTACAATATTTGGTATGTCATTGCTGTTAAACATGCAAAATAAAAGGAGAAGATCACAGTTATGCAGAAGAGTATCTTTTCACAATTTCTTTTTTCACATTCTTTGGAAGACTGGTGTATTTAGGTCAAGGGAGGTGAACTGAAAGACACCCATTGACGTGACTGGGTTTTAGATTACACTTATCGTGTTAGAACACATTGATTAAATTCAAAATATTTTGATTTAAATGGCATAATTGAGCCAAGCAACTCCATCTTTTTATTATGCCATATATGTAGAAAGTACTATAACTGAAGCATAGAGAAAATGTCATAAAAACACCCACACACATTTTACAAACATAATTATAATTTCTCTCTCAGGTTTATAATAGACCCATGTTGCCTGGTTTATTTGAAAACACTTGCTTTTTTTTACAAGTACAGAATACAAGTGCTCTCTTTTTTCCTGTTGAAAAAAAATGTTTCCCAATAGACTACTGATTCCAGTACATTCTTTAATTTTAACCAGACGTTTATTTTGTACAGATCAGCAGTGCCATGAATATTTTAAGGCATATACAGATAGAAAAATCTCATTCATGTAAGGTGCACAAGCTACCTATACAATGGTAGATGGGAGGGCTCCAACTGCAGAGATTCAGAGGGTATCTGTCCTCTCTGTCTTTTTGAAAGTCCCTCTGACCTAGTGCCCCCTACAGATGCAAACAGAGTTACCGTTGCCTATTTCTAGGACTGTAGTGGGTGTTTCGGAACCTTGGTCATGCTTTAAAGGTTTTCAGTTTGTGCCAGTACTTATAGATGTCACATGGGAATACTGCTTTGTGATTTTGTGGGAATGCCTGTTGTGTGAACTGGTAACTATGTCTGGTGCCTATTTGTTATTATAATGTGTCTTCAGGTCAACCCTGAGTTGTGGCAACCATATCATAGGGTTTTCTTGGCAATATTTATTGTGAAAAGGCTTCCCATTGCCTTTTCATTAGGCAGAGAGAGTGTGATTGCCCAAGGGCACCCAATGGGTTTATATGTCTGAGAAAGAATTTGAACTCCAGTCTCCCAGAGTCTTACTCCAGTATTCAAACCACTATACCATATGGCTCTGTACTATATGAGACTTATACTAGTGTAGTTTGAGAAATCTGTAGAAAGCTAGAGTGAGAGCCATGGGAATTATACATAAACACATTATTACATGCATACCTATTTACACAAAGCAATTTTTTCTCTCTCACACACACACATACACAACCATCATCACCATTTGCATGAAATGAGCCCATCTCCTGTTGGACATCATGAAGGAAGAGAAAGATCTGCACCTGTGGAAACCATTTGACAAGGGAAAAAACAAAATATTTCCTCAGATCCTATTAGCCCACGTCTTGGGCAGGGCAAAATCTGCTTAACTTTTTCCAGATCAGCAGCAGCAGCAGTAGCAGAAGTATCAAGATGATTCCTTCTATTTTTCTGTTGAGCTGAGTTCAGTTCACATAGTCCATTCTTTTTATGAAGGTTTACATGTTATCTACCCACAGTAACCTTCTCTCCCAGGTTCCTGGAAACCACCTTGCTTGTCAGCCAGTCGAGTGGAAGTGAAAGCTGGGATAGTCCTGTTTTTTAATGGAACTGGGTGGATATCATGGGTGGGAAGACACTCAGCAGTCTAGTGATACCTGTAACCTCTCCTCACATGGTCCATTACTTTCATAGTCTCATGTAGCTTTTGTATGTGTTGGGGGAGGGGATTGTGGACCAATTAACAAAGGGTGTAAAGATCAAGAATGCTATCTTATGTATAATATAAAAATACATGTAATGGAGAAGGTAGGTATTCTGATCTCAAGCATGTATATTTTGGAGCAGTTCTCATTAATTTCTAAGGAAATGACTTTGCACAAAGTGCCAGCACACATGTTCATATGCATACTGAGGGCTGATCTACATGGCATGCAATGGCAGAGCAAACACAAATACAATAGACATATCAACCAGTCTCACCTCAGACAGAAAACTCAATTTGATTTATACATGCATGTTTTTCACTTGCTGACTGCAACATCAAGTAGACAGTTGTATATGTGAATGAGCTGTGGTGGTTACCACATTAGTGACGAATCCATTCTGAATTTTCAAGAAACTACCCAAGTCATGAGTCTGTTAGGGACGTAGAGTTCAGCACTGTGGATAGCACTGATTCCTGCTAACATGGAAGCTACCAGCAACCAGGTCCATCATGAACCAAAAACCATAAACCAAACACTCATATCACTTCACATCACCTCAGACATAACAGTGTTAGTTCACACATCCTTTGAGTTGCCAGTCATCAAAAACTGAGCATTCAAGACACAATAAATTAAGGGAACTGTTGCATTTGCAAACCAGTGTCCTTCAGATAGGGATATTAAAGGTTTCCTGTGTGAACCACTGCAATGCTTTTTATTGTTTTTGTCCCTAGGAAATATGTACAATTCTACATCCTTTATCTGAATGGCCTCAGGGAGAAAGAAAAGGAAAAACAGCCATTGTGAAAGACTCCTGCCTATTAAAGCACAGTGCACATAAAAGATGCCATTAATGCGGACAATGAGGAGACTAATAGGTAAAGTTCATATAACTGACATTCAGCAGTGCAGAATAAGTGGGATATATTTCAGTGTAAGAAGTCCTGGCTCCCTGAAGCAATATGTCCAGCACCAAGAAAGTTGCTATTATACATGGATCGTCCTTGTTGAACTGAAGTTTCCAGCAGTTTCCTATGTTAAAGGGCATCTATTAATATTGGGTAGACTGACTGGTTGTCTTAGCCTACAGTTTCATACTCAGTTCCTGGTATTAAATGTTTTTGAACTCATGGGAGACAGAGGTAGCTAGTGGCTCCCAAGTTAGTGGGTGGGTGAATCTGCTCAAGATTTTAGTCTGAATGTTAACAGTGTGCTGAACCACATCACTCCAATAGGTTTGCCAACTTGGATAGCTCACTTAAAATTAAAACCAAGATCAGACTCACTGCCCTTCTCACATAGAAGTCATCAGCCATTAACATTTCAGAGTAGACAAATGTGGTACTGCATAATTGGTTGGTTAACTGTATGAATTGACTGTATATTGGTTAAATGAGAATAAGATTGCACGTTAGAAAAATGATAGTGCTGAAGCAAAGGTCATACTTTGCTTTTGGATTATGCACAGATGCCTTGTAGCAGAGAGCGAGCATGGTGTAGTGGTTTGAGAGTTTGGCCATTTCCATGCTATACTGTTATAGTGCTATTATTCCTTTTGCAGCATCCAATGGAATCCTCCCTAAACTGCAAACTCTAGGATTCCATAGGACGTTGAAAGTGGAATAATAGCACTATAACAGTATATTGTGGAAATGGCCTTGGACTACAATCTTAGAGACCAGGCTTCAACTCCTTACTTGGCCATGGAAAGCCACTGGGTGACTTTGGGCAGATCACACACTCTCAGCACCAGAAAACCCCACATAGGGTCGCCTTAGGGTTACCATAAGTCGGAAACCACTTGAAGGCACACAACAGCATTGTAGCAATATCATCTTAAAAGAGTAGTTTCCAACCTCTAGTCTCCACACTTTATCTCCAGGACTTTTATCTCCTGCAAGCCAGCATGGCCAATGTCAGAGATTCTGAGACTTGTACTCAAACATGTGGAGGCCCACAGTTGGAAAATACTGCCTTCGAAGAAGCACTGCATCTGATGTGAAAAAAACGGGAAAACCTCTTTTCCAGTGCTTATTTGTTCCCATCTACAGTCTGCATAGGTACTCATATCAATAATCAATCTGTCTAAAATGTTGCCTGATTAATCAGAAGAACCTTTAGGTCAATTTGATTGATTGATTGATTGATTGATTGGATTGTTTAATCTAACTGATTAATTATTGAAAAAAATGCATCCCTTCTTAATATGTTTACAGCGCTCCCCTGCCCTGTAAAACTACTAGGGAATCCATTATTGATTCATATTAACTAGGAATATTGAGTTTGTTATAACAGTTACTAACTTATTCCATCCTGACTATATAGCAACTACAACAACCACAACAATAACAACACACTGAATACTGGGGAAAAAAACCTGGAATTATCCCATACCTGTCTAATCTCAGCTATTAGGAGCCAGACTGGACAATATAAATTTACTCCACAGCACTCCTGATGAGAAATTGATGACTGGGGCTCATTGGGAGTAGTTGCTAGCATGTAGTGTATGTACTGACTTCTAGTCCGTGGTTTGTGGCCTGGGGGCTGGGACGCTATCAAATACCTACTGAAACCCAAATCTTCACACAGCAACAGGTACATGAGCAAATATTGTTAATTATTCACAAGCACATACATGGGTCTCTTCCTCCTGTTTTAGCATTACAGTAACCCTGAAAGGACCATCTGTATGAGACACCATGAGTCACCCAGTGTCATCTAAGGAGTTTTGGGGCTCAATGCAAACTAGAAACTGAGTTTCCCATGTCCCTCTCCAATATCTTAACCACAACACCAAACAGTCATTGAGATAATTAGCTCCCTGTTTCAATGTGGAAGTTTTTCACGTACTTTCCAATGGCCCAGGTAGTCCTGTGAAGAAGTGATCAACCTGAAATACAGATTTCAATGAATTTCCAGGAAAAGCAAACCTGCCAGTTTTGTTTGTGTCTCTGTGTGTGGAACACTGAAAAAGCTTCTCTCTGTTCCTTTCAGATCCAGCACATGAATAGTCCAGTTAAGTGTGTTCTTGGCAGAATTTGAGGTTACTTTTCTTGTTTTGATCTGGAGAACTTAAATACGCAGTCTCCCTATAACTGTGTGCTGCTCTATCCCACTGTCCCTAATCTCTGGTTTAGCCATCAGGGGATCATTTTTAGTTTGAGAAAGTTAACCAAAAGCCTCCCTCCTCCTGTTCCCTCCCCTGCTCCTCCTCATAGAGAAGCACAGAGTCTGAAGGTGCAAGGAAGGACAAAATCTCACTAAAAATGCCTGGATGTTGTGTGAAAAGTTCCCTGCTTTCTTTCTTTCTCTCCCTCGCACCCTCCCTCTCTCTCTCTGCCTGGCCCCCTAAAACTCTTTTGTCAAGGGGGCCAGTGCAACATGTGGCCTTTCACCCCGCCCAAGAACCAATGCCAGACAGCCACACTCAGAGAATTGTTTGTTAATAGTCCAATTAGATAATTGCCATCTTTCACTCCTTTCGCTCTACATTTCCCATAAAGGCCTGAATAAGGAGAGCAGCATGAAGAGGGCTTCTGCCCTGCAAGGTGACAAGAAAGGCCGGAGCATGCTCTCCGCACAAAGCCAGGCGCTTGAATTGAATCATTGTAGCCTAATCAATGGTCTTATTGGATTACGGGCTGTTGCGGTTCTCAAAGATATTGTAGCAGAGACAATGAAATAGCGACTGGGGGGGAACTTCACTCTCTCTCACACCCCCTTCAGTGGATCAGGTAGTTGAGATCTCTGTCTCTCCCTCTCTCTCTCTCCTGGATCCATCTGAATACAAAGCAGGCTTTTAAAAAAAAAGAAAAGCAAATGTGTTCAGTGTTTGTGAAGGTGCAGAGAATTGGAAAGAAGGAAGGAAGAGAGAGAGACACACACACACAAATGTATGAATAGAGTTAAGGAGAGGAGGCGAGTTTAAGATGGCTGGCTGAGGAAAGAAGGGTTAGGAAAGGATTGTTTTTACTTGTTGTTTCCCCTTTCCCACAAAAAATGGGGAGGGATGGAGGGAAATTTGTTCCCTTGGATCAACAAGGACGCCCTCCCCAAGGAAGCATTTTTTTCCCTTTTCCTTTCTGGTTGGTTGTCACTAGTGGGGAGGGTTGTGGGTGTATAACTTGGTGGTTGTTTTTGTGGAGACATCAAGGGCTCCTTGGGCCAACTTCGTGTCTATGTGTGTGCGTGTGTGTGTTTCCTGGTCGCTCAATGCATTTTCTGAGGCGTGCCTTGTAGGAAGACCGCTCCGTAATCGGAAAAGGGTCAAAGGCAACGGGAAGAAAGTTCATAATGGCTGCTAATGGCTGCTAACAATTCGGGCTGAATCTTGTCAAAAGTTTTTTTTTTTTAATTCCCCTCCCCTCTTCTCTCTCTCTCTCTCTTCCCTTTCCTCCCCTTCTTCTGGAAGTCTCAGTCTTTTGATTGTGTGTTTCCTGAAAGCAAGGCCAATCATTTCAGTTTATTCACTGGCTAAACTCGACTTGATTGGGGACAAGCATACAAACCACCCATTACGATGTGATATATTATCCAAACAATTTAGTGTATTCATGAGGTAACCTAAATGTGGAGGCTGCAAAATTACCCGTAATCAATTGAAACAGCGAGTGCGCGTCCCTCTGGGTGTCTAACAACCACATCCCCCCTCCTCACTCTCTCTCTCTCTCTCTCCCTCTCTCTCTCTCTGTAATAAGGGAGGCATTAAATCACTTTAGAGTTGCACTGTTGAGTACCTGATCATTGGGGCGCGGGGGAAAGCTGGACACTCGCACTAGGACGCTGGGATTGAGGAAGCCGCAGCCTCCCTGCCTCTCTTCGCCGAAGCCCCAGCGACCTCCTCGCCTTCAAGGGGACTTGCCGGGTACCTCCCCGATCTGACCAGAAGCCGTGCAATAGTCCAACACAGAGACTTCTCTTCTCTTCCACCCCACCTCCTCCCGCTACACGCCGCCACTCCTTCTCCTCCCCCCATTTTTGTACTTTTTTTTTTTTAAAAAAAAAAACCATATTGCACTACATGTTTGGGAAACCAGACAAAATGGACGTTAGATGCAATCCTGAGCTGGAAGCCAGCCGGGTTTCCAAGAACGGGCATAATAAAGAGGGCAAGGACGGGAAAAGCGCCGAAGGAAATATCTCAACGTCTTTCTTGAAGGACCAGCAAGGGACTTTTTCGGCCTCGGGCGCCTCGGAAGACTGCAATAAAAATAAATCCAGTTCAGCTGATCCGGATTATTGTCGAAGAATACTAGTCCGAGGTAGGAGCGTCGCGTTCTCGAGCTGAGGGTGTGTGTATGTGTGTGTTAGGAAATTCGTACTTTTAATTCTCTCCTTTCGCTCTGTGGATGTGTTCCGCGCTTTCCTGGGTTTGTTTCTCAACTCTGGCGCTGTTTTTTTGCACTGAAGACTCAAGGGTGGGAACTGGGAGGTGCTCGGCATCCCAGACCTTACGGTTCAAACCGGCGGGGTTCGCAGTATCTTTTTTTCCCCCTCCATATATTTCTCGAGTTTTTTTGGGGGGGGTTGTGGAGAGGGAGTCGACGATCTGCTTCGTCTGCCCCGTCTTTCCTTGTCTTTTGCCCCCTCTCTCGGGAGGGGTTGCTTTCAGTGGGGCATCTCTACAGCCAGCTCCCTTGGCTTAGCCCCTGCGAGTCTCTTCAGTCCAGAGACTTGGGACTCCCATTGATCTCAATGGCGATTGACTTTCCCGTAAACAGCGACAGAACTTCACGGCTCACAGATCTTGAGGAAGGGCTGCCAGTGTGAAGGATGAGCGTCCGACAGGATTCACGGGAGGTGAGAGGGAGGAAGAAGGAGAAGGAGAAGCTCTGGAGCTCAATATTAAGAAATACCCCTATTGGGGGGGGGTTCTGTTTTTGTCCGTCTCTTAGGACCCTTCCGACTCCCCGATTTTGAGCCAGAGCAAGGAAATAATTTTTCAGAAGCCACTGCTTTAGAGATCCTCTCAAGAAGCCGACTTCTCGGGGGTGTTTTGTTCACCTGAACCGATTGGGAAAGCTCGGTCTAGTATTGGTTTGGGAGCTCCTTTTAAAAACGTGCAAAGTCTCCCCTAGGTTGTGGTCATTTTCACTGCGAGTTTCCAATAAGAGTCCCTGTTAGATGCCATTAGAAAGAAAAGAAAAGAAAAACTCGTTTATTCCTTTGTAAAACCGTGTCTTCTTCATAGTGTTTGGCTTTGTTGTTGTTGAATATGATAGTTTTCTTTCCTTTTCCTACTGGCTTCCTTCCTGAATTACACCCTCTCCGCACTGTCCTCCCCGAAGCCCCCCCCCCGTGCAATAATTTCACAAAACCCTTGCATTCATTCATTCTTCCTAAAAAACAAAAATCTCTTTACGTCTCCAAAGCACTGCCTTTCCTTCTCTGTATGCCTGTTTTCTTTTTCTGATTTTTAAGGAAAGTCTCTTAACAGAAGGAGGGTCAAATAGGCCTAGTAAAACAAAAGAGAATCCTAATTTTTTAAAATCTAGCGTTCTCTGGGTTTCAAAGGATGCTAGGGAAATTGTGGAAGAGATGTGAATGTGGGCAACAAGGTGGTCCGGAGATAGGTGACATCCAGGCCGATCCGGCAAAGGGGCCCGCCGTCCTAGACTAATTCGTTCCTTCCTGTACGAACGAAAAGGCATTCAGACACGAAAAAGGGAGGTAAGGAGCCGGGCTTCTACAAAAAGCAGGGTTCTGAATGGTTAAACGTATGCAGTTTCATTGTGGTTAAAAAAGCCAGTCCAGGTAAATCAAGGACAACAAGGCAGAGAGGGAGAGGGGAGAGATTGCTCTTAGGCCTCTGTACCGCGGGCGGTGCGGATTCTGCACTAAAACCGGTACGATGGAGATCTTCGGTTAAGCGGACCTTGTCCCTTCGCCTCCAAGTGGCCTTCTAGAGACGGAAGGTATTTCCAGGGCCTCGATGGGGGAAATAAATAAATGTTGGGGTCTCTCTCGGCTCAGCGTCTTGCTTTCCGCCTCTGGCTCCCTCCTTTTGCCTCTCTGTGCAGAGCCTGGAAATGGACTGGCTCCCTTCTCCTGCCTGCTGGGTCTCAAAGGGCCTCCTTCTCTTTCTCTCTCTCTCTTTTTCTTTGCAGATGCCAAAGGCTCCATACGAGAGATTATTCTCCCGAAAGGGTTGGATCTGGATCGGCCCAAACGGACCCGGACGTCTTTCACGGCGGAGCAACTGTACAGGCTGGAGATGGAGTTCCAGAGGTGCCAATACGTGGTCGGACGGGAAAGGACCGAGCTGGCCAGACAGCTCAACCTCTCCGAAACTCAGGTACTCCTTGTGAGCAAAGGAACCCTTGAAGGGAGAACCAAACCTCTCGCTCTAACCCAACGCCCCCCCTCCCCCGCCACGGCGTTGTGGTAAGATTCAACCTGGAACAGAAACTCCAGCGTTGCGCCCGGACAACGTAGTTTGTTGTGGTGGTGGTGGTGTGCCGTCCAGTCGTTTCTGACTTACGGCGACCCTAAGACTAACCTGTCACAGGGTTTTCTGGGGCTGAGAGTGTGTGTCGAGCCCAAGGTCACCCAGTGGGCTTCCACGGCCGAGCGGGAATTCGAACCCTGGACTCCAGAGTCGTAGTCCAGCGCTTAAACCACTACAGCACGCTGTCTGTCTGAACTACATAGACAGGGGTTCAAATCCCGCCCCCAGCTCGCTCACAGTGATTTAGATTAATGGGAGACTTTCGTGACAGAGTTGTCTCAAGGATAAATATTGGGGTGGCTCCGTCTATGGTTAGTGAGCTCAAGGAATAGCCCCAGCAAGTTCTGTCCAGAAACGCTTTTGTCCAAAAGACTCCCACAACCAGACCCCAAGACATAATTCTCCTACAGAGTAGAGACAATTAAAAAAAAAATCTCCCTTGCCCGACGAAGGTCTTTTCCCAATCCACTTAATCCTAATAATTTGAATTTGGTAACAGCGAGGATGCAGAAGAGGATAAACCAAAGAACCAAAACACCTAGATAAGGGTGAACGCGCGCGAAGGCGCGCCCACTTGCACTTCTGTACCAGCACAAAAGAAATAGAGAGAGAGAGAGAGAGGAGGCTCAAAGTAGCTGGCATTTCCCTTTGATCGGACTGGAAAGCGTGGGGAAGCCATTGGTTTCAATGGGTGGGTGAGTGGATTGCGCTCTTCAGTATAAGGGCTGCAATGAATCCTATGCAGAAGTAAACAAACAAATTGCAGAGAAGTAACGCCCATTGTAGTCCAATAGACTGACCTCCGACCAAACCTGTTGGGGACCTGTATACGTCGTTGCTAGGACTCTGTGTACAAACAGACGGATATTTCAGGAAAGAATTTTCAAGATGTAGGAACAGACCTCTACCTTCTCATAGGAAAATTATCGACGAATAAAACCCCTTTGCCCCGAAAACAGCTTACTGTGGAGGCGAGTCTGGCTGAAATAAATGGGAGTTTACGTAAGATTCAGAGTTTTGTGTATATTGGGTGCCCTCAAGTCGCCTGTCCCACGTTATGTCAACCGCATGAATTTTTCAAAGTGTTTTCATAGGCAAGGGAAGGGATAATCAGTTCCTTCCTTTGAAATGTAGCCTACAGCCTGTCATATTCGTTGGCCGTCTCTCCTTCTAGTACTAACCAGGGCTGACCCTGCCTAACTTCCGAGATCAGACAGGATCTGATGCTTTTAGAGTATTCAGACCTTGACTGTCATGTTAATATCTTGGTGTTAGAAAAGCACAGACGATGCGGCCATAGAGAACAACATCCCGAACTAAGGGGAAAAAAACCTTTCAAAGCAGGGATGCAAAAATTGTTTGTAATGCAAAAGAGTTTGGAAAAAGGCAGGGCCTGAGGAGATAACCGTCTTGCAGGGCAGAGCAATCCTTTGCAGGTTTATTCGTAAACAAGCGCCAGAGTGTTTAAAGGGGTTTGTTCCCCAGAGCAGCCCAAGAGGAGGAATAGAAAGTCTTCAGGGTGTTTCCTACGAGAAAAAGAAGCAAAGTGGTTTGTTTAGCGTTTGGCCGCGTTAAATGTCGCCGCGGAGTGGTTAGGAATAGGCCAAGTGAAGCCGAAGCAGTATATGTGAGTTGCTAACATTTTAGGAGCCCAAATTACTTCTTCAGGACAACTGCGGAGAAAGCTGAGTTTCAGCTGTCCGGTGCCTTGCAATTCTAATCTAAAACTATGCACTGGGTCTCCATATTGTCCGAGGCTGCGCTTATTTACTGCAAATAAAAGTGGCCTAGTGATCCACAGTGCCAGGTAGCTTCTGCAGCCTGTTTAGGCCTCTTTCTAGCACTTTATGCCACGCGTTTCCCTCTTTAGCTCTAAGTCTTCTTTTTCTATTTTGGCTGACTTTATTTTAATTCACCTTTTGCAACCTGCTATTTTAAAGAGGCGGGGGAAGTTAAACGTGGGTTTTACAGCCTAGTCTTGACTGATTCAAACGTAAATTCTATTTAATGTAGTGGTACTTACACTCCAGTAGGAACTTACAGAATTGCGGCCTCACAGGCCAATGTAAGGTAGGCCTACTGAGAACTAGGTTCCATTGAGGACAACGTTGCTTGCTCCAAGGTAAATAGGCATAAGATGGCAGCGTTAAATTAGGCTTTAGGTCTATTTGGATTGTAACAAATGTATGTTCCGTGTGTAATTTTGCAGTGAAGGAACCTTGGCTTTAAAAGAGGAAGAGAAAAGATATAAAGAGAAAGTATAGTTGGATGGATAGATACAGTACATAATATATTAGCAAACTAATATAATGTGTTAATAAACAGATGCAAGCAGATACCACCACTTTAAAATTTTGCTCCAACCTGTAATGTTACTTTAAACTCGTTTTGGCGATCTCGCAAAAGGCAGACAGAGCTTTTCCCGTCCTTCCTAATCCTTCAACCACTTGTGCAAGAATAGCCATAAATGAAAAGGGGGGAGTTTAATAGGGACCCCCTTCCCCCTGTAAGGTACAGAGCCTTGCGTGTGGCAACCAAGGCAGGAATATGTTTATTCCCTTCTGGAAGGGAAAGGAACTTCGGGTGGAAATATTTACTGAAGTGGGGTCTTAGGGAAAAGATGACAGGATGAAGCAGTGGACGAATATGCCTCTCCCCCCCGTGCGTGAATATGTGTGTGTGAGTACACACACACACACAAATAATGTAATGTTTAGGGGAACTTGAAAACGACCTCAGCGATGAAGTGGCAAAAGAGAGTTTCTCACTTCTAGCTGGATCTGAAAATAGCTGTGTTAACGGGTTATTGCTCCGTCTAAACTCATGAAATAGGTAGGAGGTAACGATCTCTTTTGTTTTACGTTTACTGGACTTCTAGTCATAAGACAGACAAAGAGAGGGAGTAGAAAGGGAGACAGTGAGGCAAGAAGAGATGTGTGAGCGCGCGTGATTTTTATTGGAAAGTCCGATGGGAGCATTCTTCAAAGGTCAACAGGGAAAGAAAGAATCCGTGCCAAAAAACAAAACAAAACAGATAAGTGTGTTAAGGAACGGTTTCCTCTTTCTTGGAAAGATCCTGTACTGTAACGAATCCCTCTGACAAGCTTATTAGCATTTCTGGTTGTCAGATTTAGTCGAGGTAGTATGACAAACGAAACAGCCTCGGAGGCTAGGGCGTGGCGTGTGATATTGATTTGAGTGAAATAATATTTGAAATGGTGGAGAAGAGATCTAAAGTCGTTCGAGGGGAGGAGGGAGGTAAGGGAGAGAGGGAGGGCTGAAATTGCAAGTGCCCCTTAACAGACTTGAAGCCGAAACAGTAGAAGTAGAACAGGAGTGTTCCTTTGAGACCATCGGAAAACCACCAAAACGCGCTAGCTCGTTTTTTTGCGATGCACACAGCCCATCGCGCCCCCCGACTGTAATAAACCGGGGTGAAGGGGGGAACCTTAGGCTTCCTCAGACGCTAGAAAACCCCTTGTTCCCAGACATCAGGCAAGTGGAAGAAAAGTGGCATGTTCAGAAGGTGTACAAGGTAAACCTTGTGCTCGAGAGCTTAACGGGGGGGGAAGGGACTTGTCTTAACGTGGAAAAAAAAGTAGAGGAAAGGCTAGTGCTCAGTTCCTTCCAACAGATCCTGTAGAATGTAATGCATTAGTGAAATGCATCCCGGGGCGCGGGATGCATTCACGCAAACTTCTCTATTTCTGGAAAGGTCGTGGTGAATGAAGATGGTAGAGGGCATGGGAGACAAGGTGCTGTCACACTTTTATGGAAGCATCACTGCTGGAGCCTATTTTTAAAACCTAGAAGGAAGGCATCTCTCTTTAAGAAACCCAGGTGTATGTAAGTATGTAGATATGTATACCTACATACATATATACACACACCCTCAGGTTCTTAAAAAAAAGAGAGGTCTTCCTTCTCCTCGTTCCCGGGACCAGACTGGATCCCTCTTTCTCCGTGTGTGTGTGTGTTTTCCCTGAAGCCCTTTTACTGTGTCCACTTATACCTCTGGTGTGAAGTAGAGCCCTCTTTCTAAGGAAAGCTGAACGCCTCGGAACAAACGTAACCGTCTTTTAAGGTGCCCGAGAAGAGCGCGGCGTTGTTATTGCTGCGATCCTCTCCGCTCCACTTGAAGGGCACTCTGAAGGATGTTAAGATCGCTTTAGGATTCTTAGCACGTTCCCACTGACCACACACATGCACGCTCGGCGGCCCACTTGATGCGCCGGCACGAAACCCTCGCGTCCCCCAAATGGGTCCGCCGGCCAGCCTGGGGGCGAGCGCCCGGCCCAGGCCCAGGGAGAGGGCTATGGAGGGGGCCAGACTGAGTGGTTGCCGGGCGCTTGCCTCCTCCTCCGGGCCGGCAGGCCTTCACCTCCTCTCTCGCCTCCCCTCCTTGACGTTGTGCCGCTGTTCTTCTCTTCCTTTCACCGCCCTCCCGCCTGGTTCCCTCCCCGCAGGTCAAAGTCTGGTTCCAGAACCGCCGCACCAAGCAGAAGAAAGACCAAGGCAAAGACTCGGAGCTGAAGTCGGTGGTGTCCGAAACGGCGGCGACCTGCAGCGTCCTGAGGCTGCTGGAGCAAGGCCGCCTGCTCTCCCCGCCGGGCTTGCCGGGCCTCCTCCCGCCCTGCGCCACCACCGCCCTGGGCTCGGCCTTGCGGGCCCCCAGCCTCGGCGCCGGCACCGGCAGCTCGGGATCGCCGGGGGCCGCGGGCGGCTGCTCCCCGCACCAGCCGGCCGTCAGCACCAGCGCCGCCGTCGTGGCCGCCGGCCCGGCCCACCCGTCTCCTCCCGGGGCCCACCACAACCTCTTCAGCCTGCCCGTGCCCACCCTGCTGGGCTCGGTGGCCAGCCGGCTCTCGTCGGCCCCTTTAGCAATGGCCGGCTCCCTGGCCGGGAACTTGCAGGAACTCTCCGCCCGCTACCTGAGCTCTTCCGCCTTCGAGCCCTACTCCCGGACCGCCAGTAAAGAAGGCGCGGAGAAAAAGGCGCTGGACTGACTGGCCGCAGCCCGCTCTCGGTGTATTTATATTTATATAGTAATCTATTTGTGGCGATTATTTATGGAATATCCACCAGTTAGGTGCCCCCCCTTCACCGCCTCCGTCCGCCGCCCCCTCTGCCCCATTCACAGCCACGCACTTCATTCCCACACGGCCTCCTCCTCATCCCCAGAAAACGTCGCCTTCCGGACTTCCCTTTTTTCTCTCTCCTTCCCGCCCTCTTTCCCCGTCCGTTCCGAACCCGAGAAGCCTCCCCGATTGGACTGGAGGCCTCCCATCCGTGAAGGAAACCAATCGATACGCCAGCCGCGAGGAAGCGACCCGCCCGAGCCAGACACTAACAGTAAACAGGCGGGAGGGCCCAGACAAAACATTCCGGGGGCTGTCGTGGGGCATTTGGGCGGGAAATACCCTGTTCGACGGATGTCCCACTGTTAGAAATGGAGAAATAGGTGGGGAGGTGGGAAGAATGAAGGGAAGGTGGTTTGTGGCGGAGAAGGGGCCGGAGAAGAAGCGGGGCTCGTTTGGTTTTGTTAGAAAAAAGAGCGCGCTCTTTCTTTCTTCTTTACCTCAAGTTGACCCACTGAGCTATGTTTCCTGAAGAGTTTCCTCCTTTTCAACTTTTCGATGAGGAAGGAAGGGTTGGCACACGGATGAGGGAGGGTGCCTGTCTGTACACACACGCCCCCTCGCCAGCTACCAGGCCGGAAAGTTTGGCTTGCTTAAGAGTGTAAAGAGTCCGAAAAAAATACACCCCTATTTTAAAAGGCGTACTTAAAAGGACGGCGGGTCCCTTCTCGCACCCGAGGGCATGAAAACTCCGCCAAAGGGCGACCTGGGATGCCCACTACGTGCTCCGCGCCCGGCACCCCCCTCCCTCATGCACAATTCAGAAGTGAACTTTGGGACACGAAGCCCACTGAACTAAGTGAGAGACCCTTAAAATTACCTCTCCCTTCAATGGGGTTTGCTCCTAGAAGTCTCATTTTGAAATATGCGTCTGGGGGGGGCACCCTTCCCTCACACGCGCCTCAACTGCGAAAAAGTTTATTCCGACCGGGAATTTTAGACCAACCCTCTCATGGCGCCCCCTTCCGCCGCCACCCAGCCAAAAAACAGCACCCCTTAATAAGGCTTCTTATCTTACGAACTACAGACAGTACATTTGAGCTTGGATCCTAATCTTTATTCCAGCCCAGAAGAAAGAGGTTTTCTTCAGGTAAAAAGCTGAATTTTTGAAAGGGACCAGCCATATATTAACTGGCCGATGGTGGCTCCAAGTTCAGAGGGGCGGCGAATCCGCTCCGGATTTTTTTCAAGCGAAAGAGGAA